>JAAALK010000289.1:73614691-73939117 GCA_019279435.1 Zizania palustris | reverse complement strand
CCTAAAGATACGCTTGACAGCTTGCCGATGAGACGAGCGTGGTGAAGACTGAAAACAGCAGCGCACAGTCCTCCGGCGAACTGTATATCTGGCCTCGTTGCTGTCAAGTACAGCAGCGAAACCGATCATCCCTCGAAAACTCTCTCTCATTGACCTTGACACCGCTCTCGTCCTTGTCCAGACCCCCAGAAGTGCCCATCGGGGGTCATTTGCGGCTTCAATTCACCACCAAAGTCAAATTTCTTAAGCATATCACGAGTGTACTTACCTTGGTGGATGAAGGTGCCGTCCTTGGTCTGCTTGATCTGGAGCCCTAAAAAGTACTTGAGCTCACCCATGAGGCTCATCTCAAACTCACTGTGCATCTGCTCAGAAAACTTGGACACAAGAGAATCAGTAGTACCGCCAAATATAATATCGTCCACATAAATCTGAGCGACTAAGAAATCTGAAGCATCCCTGAGCAAGAAAAGAGTTTTATCCACAGAACCCATCACAAATCCCTTCCCCAACAAAAATTGCTTCAACCGGTCATACCAAGCCCTAGGGGCTTGCTTGAACCCGTATAAAGCTTTGTGCAACTTAAAAACATGTCGAGGAAACTTAGGGTTCTCAAAACCGGGGGGTTGCCTAACATAGACCCTCCTCTTCTATGTACTCGTTCAGAAAAGCACTCTTAACATCCATTTGAAAAAGCTTTAAAACCCTTCGAAACGGCAAAAGCTAGAAGAATACGAATGGACTCAAGACGGGCAACAGGAGCGAAGGTTTCTTCAAAGTCAATACCTTCCTTCTGGCAATAACCCTGGGCAACTAGTCGAGCCTTGTTGCGCACCACAACCCCATCTTCACCTTGTTTGTTCTTGAATACCCACTTGGTGCCTATGGGGTTGCATCCTGATGGCCGCTCAACTAATGTCCAAACCCGATTGCGGACAAAATTCTCAAGCTCTTCTTGCATAGCATTAATCCAATTTGAATCAGAAAGAGTATGAGAAACATCTCTAGGCTCAAAAGATGCAACAAAAGCCGATTCAGCAAACACAGCAAGAGAGGCAGAAGAACGCAAAGTTCTCTCAGTCAAATCACCAATGATGAGCTCTGAGGGATGGTCACGCTGAACTGCTCGGGTTCCCTGGTGATCTGAAGTCACCTCACCTGAGTCAGCAGCTGGCACCTCTGGACTCGACTGAGGGGGCTCGATCGAAGTGGAAGAAGTAATCAGAGGTCCGCCCTCATCATCAGTCGAAGTCTCAGAAGGTGTGGGCTCTGCGGGAGATGCAGAAGGCCCACCCTCATCAGCAGCTGGAGTATCCTCATCTTCCTCGAAGATGGACTCTCCGAGCTCATCATCACCAGAAAGCTCAAAAGAAGGAGTCAAAGAAGGCAAGGACTCATCAAAAGAAACCTCACAAGTCTCGACAAGCAACTGAGATTCGAGGTTCCAAACACGGAAGCCTCGAGAATGCAATGCATAACCAAGAAAAACACCATCCCAGCAACGAGACTCAAACTTGTCCAAATGCCCTCCCTTCTTGAGCACAAAGCACTTGCAGCCAAACGCTCACAAGTAACTCACCTTGGGCTTAGTGGTGTTCGGTGTAGTCTTCTTGGGTTGAGAGGGTCTAGGAAGAGAGTCAAGAGAAGTGTGGAGGTTTTTGGGCTTTGGAACCCAGATAGGTTTCTTCGGTGGAGCTTTTGGTGGTTCATGGATCACTCCATCCTTGGGCTGACAAGCCTGGGAGGACTCAGTGGAGTGAGTCTTGGGGTATCTCTGCTCATGAGTCATTTTACTCCACTCCACTGCCCGGCTAATGGCACTCTCAAAGTCAGCCTTGGTGTAGGTGTATCCTACCCCAAACCCATCCTGCCTCTTAAACTGCTGGATCATCATGCCGAGCTGTGGCTCTCTGGCACTGATCCAACTCAGGATAGAACGGAGGTAAAAGTTCTCATTCTGAGAATCAACTAGCTCCTCTCTCAAGGAAGCTAGAACCTCTACCTGAGACAAGCAGGTCTCACACTCACTCTCTACTTGGACAGACTTTTCGGCTTTCAGCTTGATCAACTCCATTCTAAGAGACAGACAGTTCTCACAGACAGTGGGTGGAACTGACAGTGTCTCAAGCTCTAGCCTAGTCTACGCTAGCTCAGCTCTCACTCTCTCCAAATCACCCAAACGCTCATCGCCCATGGCTTTTAGCTCAGCTAAGACAGCTAGATGAGATGGGCAATCAGCGCAGGGTACGCACTTCCAAACCATCCTCAAGAAGTTGCAAAACAGAGATCAAATTAAAGTTGAAATTCTTAACCAAAGCAACATTCTTCAAGAGAAAATGATCTGAAATGCTAATTGAGCCTATGCCACTTACTTTCCCTTGACCGCTGTTCCCGAATGTGATGTACTCTTTGGAGCTCGGGGGAGTGAGACTGGAGAACCATCTGTGATGTCCCGTCATGTGGCGAGAGCATCCTGAATCCATGATCCAAACATCCTCCAGTCCCCGGTCCTGCACAATCAGTGTCTGTAAGTGGGAGCAAATGGTCCGGCACCAGGTTTAGCAAAAGAGCTAAACCAGTGTCGAGCCATCTGCTCAAAAGATGGAAAACGAAAACCATCAAAGAGTTTGGACCAAAACGCGGCTCAAAGCGCGGTCCTCGGTTCTGCCTAACCCTGCGGCCACGAGGTCCAGAACCGTAGCCAACACGGTCTGGAACTCTGCCGGAACGGCTACCACCAACTGGAGCACGGGCAAGAAAGTTGTCTCCTCTACCACCACCTACACGACGCGGCCTGGCCTCCAGCCTCTCCCCGCGCCGAGGAACACGCAGTCTACCACCCTGCTGGTAGAAATGCTCCTGATCACTACGAGCCCTCTCTGCTCTCTCAACCCGCTTCCTCCTGAAGCAAAACTCCGCAAGATGCCCGTCTCTCTGACAGTACTCACAATGATAGGTAGGATTCTTGGGATGTGGTTGAGGCTTGGGGTTCTTGGGCTTGGTGGTGATTGGTGTTGTCTTCTTGGGCTGAGAGGGTCCAGGAAGAGAGTCAAGAGAAGTGTGGAGATTTTTGGGCTTCGGAACCCAGATAGGTTTCTTGGGTGGAGCTTTAGATGGTTCATGGATCACTCCATCCTTGGGCTGACAGGCCTGGGAAGACTCAGTGGAGTGAGTCTTGGGATACCTCTGCTCTGGAGTCATTTTACTCCACTCCACTGCCCGGCTAATGGCACTTTCAAAGTCAGCCTTGGTGTAGGTGTAACCTACCCCAAACCCATCCTGCCTCTTGAACTGCTAGATCATCATGCCAATCTGTGGCTCTCTGGCACTGATCCAACTCAGGATAGAACGGAGGTAAAAGTTCTCATTCTGAGAATCTGCTAGCTCCTCTCTCAAGGAAGCTAGAACCTCCACCTGAGACAAGCAGGTCTCACACTCACTCTCTAATTGAACAGACTTTTCAGCTTTCAGCTTAATCAACTCCATTCTAAGAGACAGGCAGTTCTCACAGACAGTGGGTGGAACTGACAGTGTCTCAAGCTCTAGCCTAGTCTGGGCAAGCTCAGCTCTCAACCTCTCCAAATCACCCAAATGTTCATTACCCTTGGATTTCAGCTCAGCTAAGGCAGCTAGATGAGATGGGCAATCAACACAGGGTGCGACGATAGTGGCTTGAGCATCTTTCAGCTCCTGCTGAGCGCTTTCAAGCTCAATGGCCAAAGCGTCCCTCTCATCAACCCTTTTTGTGTACCTGGACTTCAGAGTCGACAGGTCACACAGAAGCACCTCACACTTCGGACACTCACTGCTATCACCCAAGCAAGGGGAAGCAGATAGACTCTCAATTCTACTGTTGGCCACGGCAAGCTCACTCTCTAACTCGTCTATCCTTTTCTTAGCCCCCCTAAGCAGTTTCTCCCGATACTTCAACTCCTGACGATTGCTCTCAAGTAAATCAACAATTTCACGCTCATAAGATGATACCTTGCTGTCGTCGTCGTCGGAGTCGTCGGAAGAGCTCTTTTCTTCTCTATCCCCAAGAGCCATTGAACAGAAGCTCTTGCGGGATCTTCGGCGCTGGTGTGAGCGGCTCTTCGGCTTGTCTCCGAAAGCCATGAAGCAGAGGCCCGCCGGATCATCCTTGTCCTTCCCCTTCTTGACGGAGATCTCCTCATCGCTTGAGCTCGATGAAGAGGAAGAAGACGTGGATCTCTTGGAGTAGCTCTTCTCCATCTCGGCGAAGAAGGCCTTGTCGCGCTTCTTGTTCTCTCGCCGGTAGTCCTTCAGGGCCTTCTTGAAGAAACGAGTCTTCGGCTTGCCCTTGTTGAAGGAGGGGCTCTCATGCTTGCCGGAGTCGTGGAGGCTGTTGCCGGTGCCCTTCGTGTATCCACTGCGCTTGGGGCAGTCGGCGATGAAGTGTCCTGGATCACCACATTCAAAGCATCCGGATTTTGTGCCGTGTCTTTTGAACATTCTCTTATCATAGACACGACGCACCCGGTTGTTAAAAAAACACAAATCATCATCTCCCAACAACTCAAGCTGGTCCTCAGTGATAGACATCAAAGAGAACCCAGCACAGCTCACAGCAGAGGGATCAACTGAAGGTGTAGCAAGGGCCAAGGATTTTGATCCAGAACCAGTGAGATTTGATCTCAATTGGATATCTACCTCAGTGGCCTTCAGCTTGCTAAACAACACAGAAATGGTCAAGGTATCATAAGAAGTACTCTCAAGGATAGAGGATACCTTGATCTCCCAGATCTTTGGGTCCAAGGTATGAAGAACCTTGAGCGCCTGCTCGTGGTCTGAGACTAACTGAGCACCCTCAGCCTTGTTGTCCCGAAGCTTGTTAATGATCGACTGAAAGCGACCAAACAAAGCCTCAACAGATTCACCCGGCTTCTGTGTGAAGTTCTCGTACTCACGCCGGTAGGTCTGATAGAGCCGAGCCTTGACCTGTGCTGTTCCCTCATGGTGTGCCTTGAGGGTAGCCCAGATCTCTCTCGCAGTGGAGAGGTGACTCACACGCTCAAACTCAGTGGGACCTAAACCAGAAATAAAATGTTCACAGCCTTACTGTTACTCAGATGCTGAGCAATGATACCAGCAGTACCTTGCTCAGTAACTGGCAAAATGACAAACGTGGTGTGAACGCAAATGTCCCATATGTCCGAACCCTGGCTCATGAGATAGGCTCGCATGCGAGTCTTCCAATAATTATAGCCATAGGCTTCCAAGGACGGGACCTTGCCAGGAGACGTCATAGTCACTACTGGGGTTTAGAACCGGTTAAGGTATGGAAAACCCTAACCTCGCTCTGATACCACTTGTAGGACCGAAAGTAGCGACCAGAGGGGGGGTGAATGGGCACCTTAAAAATTCTTTCGAATCAATGGCCTGCTCCCAATACCCAAAGCACCTCAACAGACTACGCAGCGGAAAATAAACAGAAGGCCTAAGTCTAAAGGTTTCTATCCTAGAAGCAACTGATGATAAACAGTGAAAAACTAAGGTAGTGCAACTAGGCAGATAAACATGGTGAATCAGGCCTAAACTTCTCAATGAAATGATCTAAGTATGTGTAAGATGAAAAGAGAAGTTACTGTCCAAATTTGACTCCTGTTCGGAACTTGGCGAAGCCCCCTTCGCACGTCGAGGTCTGCTTCGGAGGTTGGTGACGGAGCCTGTCCGAGATGCCGAAGGTGACACGGTCTAGCCTAGTTCGAAGTGGCAAGTTGCGAAGTGCACTTCGGAACGAAGTGAGACAATGCCGGAGCCTGGTTCGAAGTATGTATTTCGAAGTCAAGGCTTCGAACACAGCTTCGAACCAAGAGCTTCGGAGCAAATTTGACAGAGTCGGAGCCTGCTTCGAAGTGTGTACTTCGAAGACAGAACTTCGAATACAGCTTTGAACCGAATGCTTCGAAGCAAAACCTTCGAACAGAAAGCTTCGAACACAACACACAAACGAACAACCTTCGGACAAAGAAGCGAAGCCTGTCACACGACAGAAAACCAAGTCCGAAGCCAATGCTCTACCTCCGAAAAGATTAAGCTCCGAAAAGAGAGGCGAAGGGTGACACGCTACACAGAAGTCAGTGCGAGGCCTAACGGAGCTACAGGCTTCGAACCCAACTTCGAAACTTGTCGAAGTATGGACTTCAAACCGATAGGGCCGAAGCCCCTTTGCACTATTGTTCGAAGTATGCGTTGCTGACGTTCAGAAAAACGCTTCGAAGCTTAGCAACACAGAACGCAAACCAAAGACCGAAGATCGACCGAAGCCTTCGAAGGAGATAGATCGAAGCCTGCCTCGCAAAACTGAGGGGCTTCGAACAAAGAGTAGGTTCGCTCGAAACACAGCCAAAAAGGTGACAGAGCCTGTCAGCCTCGATCAAAAAGCAGTGCAATAGAAGGTGAAAAGCTGCACTGACTACTGTAGCTACAGGAAAGTAGTATTACTTGCAACAACAAGAACTAGTACTCAGTTTGTGAAGAACAGAAGCAACAGAAGAAGCTTCTCCTCACGAAATAAATTCAGCAGCCCGTAGCCAAAGCAATAACTCCCCAAACCAAACAATATGCAACAAATAAAATCAGCAGGGACCAAGGCTTTAATGCATCCAAGAGATTAGAGCAAAAGTAATGCACAAACAGGAAGGGGCAAAGCCTGGCGGCGCACACAGGAGAGAGAAACGGGAGACAAAATGACCCAAGGAGTAGATGTGATTTCAGCCAAAAGGGTAGTCCAAACCCTAGGGATTGGGGTCCTATTTATAGGCAGCCCAACACTAGGAATATTCTACCAGCCCCTTAGGGTTTTTACAGACTCAAAAATAAAGGAAAAGACTCTACTGCCCTTAGGAATTTTTACAGACACGACTGACTGACTGTGGGCCTAGAGTTACAGATGACTTATCCGGAAGCTAAGTTTTCGTAGCGACTACGGCTTCTCTTCTGGACAGTCGGATACAGAATCAACGGTTGTCAGTTTTGCGCCGAAACTGACAAATCCTCCACCAGCTTTGCACCAGGTACCCGGATTGGGCCGGCCTGACTCCGCAGCTCTCTCAGCCCGGCAATCACTCACTGCCCGTGTACCTGAGTCAGTCCTGGTCAACAGCCCAGTGGGTCTTCTACTGCTTCTGGCCCATGCACCTGGATTGGGCCAGCCCGACTTCGCAGCCTCCTCTGCCCGATAGTCGCTCGCTGCCCGTGTACTTGAGTCACACGCGGCCCATGAAACAGCAGATCTCTTCTCTTCTTCAGTCCTCTTTGACTATTGTTGACAATGACTCATCACTTCTGGAGCCATGAGGCCCACGCTATTCAGCATGGCTCCTCACTTTGTCAGTTTCGGCGCAAAACTGACAACCGTTGATATTGTATCAGACTGTCCAGAATAGAAGCCGTAGTCGCTACGAAAGCTTAGCTTCCGGATAAGTCATCTGTATCTCTAGGCCCAGAGTCATTCAGTTGTGTCTGTAAAAATCCTAAGGGCAGTTTAGTCTTTTCCTTTATTTCAGCGTCTGTAAAAACCCTAAGGGGCCGGTGGAATATTCCTAGTGTTGGGCAGCCTATAAATAGGGCCCCAATCCCTAGGGTTAGGTCACCCTTTTGCTGAAATCTCTTTTTATTCTATTGGGTCATTTTGCTTCCTGCATTTTCTCTCTCTTGCTCTTGTTCATGTGCGCCGCCAGGCTCCTGTGCAAGAAGTTTCTATTCCTGCATTCTCTATGCAATTCATTACGTTGTTAGAGTTTATCCTCTGTTGATGACTGTGGTATGCAGTGATTTTTGTGGATCTGAATCTTCATGCACCGTGCGTTCTCTATTTTGTTCTCTGTTGCTTCTGTTCTTCGTGAGGAGTACTTGTTCTTACTTGTAGCAAGTAGTACCTACTCCTTGTAGCAACAGTACTCTAGTACTCTAGGCCTGCTTTTTACTCCGTAGCTTTTTGATCGAGTTGACAGGGCCAAAATCCCTTTTCTTGTGTGAAGTCCAATTCTGTGAAGCAGGCTTCGAATCTGCAGACTTCGAATCTGCAAACTTCGAATCAGCGGACTTTGAATCTATAGACTTCGAATCTGCAGACTTCGAATCAACAGACTTCGAATAAGCAGACTTCGAATCTGTAGGCTTCGAATCTGCAGACTTCGAATCTGTAGACTTCGAATCAGCAGACTTCGAATCTGTCGACTTCAAATCTGCAGACTTCGAATCTACAGACTTCGAATCTGCAGGCTTCGAATCTGCAGACTTCGAATCTGTAGACTTCGAATCAGCAGACTTCGAATCTGTAGACTTCGAATCTGTAGACTTCGAATCTGCAGGCTTCGAATCTGTAGACTTCGAATCAACAGACTTCGAATCTGCAGACTTCGAATCTGCAGACTTCGAATCAGTAGACTTCGAATCTGCAGACTTCGAATCTGCAGGCTTCGAATCCGCAGACTTCGAATCAGCACACTTCGAATCAGCAGACTTCAAATCTGCAGACTTCGAATCAGCAGACTTCGAATCTGCAGACTTCGAATCTGCAGGCTTCGAATCTGCAGACTTCGAATCAGCAGACTTCGAATCCGTAGACTTTGAAGCTGGCTTCGACACTACAGGCTTCGACACTGCAGGCTTCGCCAAGTTTCGAACAGGAGACAGATTTTGAACAGTACCTTCTCATCTCATTCCATGTGTACTTAGATTATTTTACTAAGAAGTTTGATCTGCCATGTCTTGAATATTTTGATAATCTGCCTATTAGCATTGTACCGGTGTTTCTCTGTTTTCAACACCAGTCTTTTCTAGGCTAGATACTTTTAGACTTAGGCAATCTGTCCTCGCTTTGTTGCTTAGTCTTTTGAGGTGCGTTGGGTTTTGGGAGCAGGCCATTGATTCGAAAGAATTTTTTAGGCACCCATTCACCCCCCCTCTGGTCGCTACTTTCGGTCTTACAGTGACTCAGGTACACGGGTAGTGAGCGACTGTCGGGCAGAGGGGCCGCAAAGTCGGGCTGGCCCAATCCGGGTACATGGGCTAGGAGCAGCAGAGGATCCACTGGACTGTTGACCAGGATTGACTCAGGTACACGGGCGGCGAGTGATTGCCGTGCTGAGAGAGCTGCGGAATCAGGCCGGCCCAATCCGGGTACCTAGTGCAAAGCCGGTGGACGCTTTGTCAGTTTCGGCGCAAAACTGACAACCGCTGATCTCGCATCGGACTGTTCAGAGGCGAAGCCGTAGTCACTACGAAAGCTCTGCTTCCGGATAAGTCATTTGTAAATAGGAGTTTACTATTTTGTCCTTAGGCCCACAGTCAGTCAGTTGAGTTTGTAAAAATATCCTAAGGGCAGTTTGGTCTTTTCCTTTTATTTCAGCGTCTGTAAAAAACCCTAAGGGTCTGGTGGAATATTCCTAGGCTATTGGGCTGCCTATAAATAGGGCCCCAAACCCTAGGGTTAGGTCACCCTTTTTTACTGAAATCACTTTACTAATCTATTGGGTCACTTTTTGTGTTCTCTTCCTGGAGTTTTGTTCTTCACCGCCGCCGCAACTTGCATCGAGCAAACACTGTGAGATTGCTTAGTCAAGTTTTATTCTCTATGTTCTCAACATCGATTGTCTTGATGTGGAGTCGTGTTTTGGGCTGCCTCGTTCTGTGTGATCAGCTCATTTTTTTTATTTGAGTTCGTCTTCAGGAGATTCTTTTTTGTTCGCCACTTAAACTTTTCAATCTCCTGGTTGGACATTGTGTGTTTTATTCCAGATTGCTCTCATTTGAAGTAAGTTTTCTCTTGATATCCAGGACAGCTAAATTGCAAGCTAGTGTGCTGTCTATCACTAGACTCTTGTGTGCAGCAGGGTCCTCTATCTCTGTGTTGCTAGCTCTGCTCTACTGCCATCCATTTTCTGCGTCTGTTTTTATTTGAGTAGCAGCAAGTAGTACTTCTTAGACCCTATGCCTATCTAGCTAAGCCTACAGGCTAAGAAGATGGCGTCGGATCTACTAGCTAGTGGCTGCATGCTGTAGTTTATTTTCCAGTGGACAGGCTCTCAAGTGTTGGTCTCTGTCATAGGTAGAGACCTAGTTCTCTGTCCTGTTTAATCTGTTCCATGAAATGCTACCTTGTTTATTCCTGAAAATCTGCTTCTGCGAAATCTGTGTGTATACCGTGATGCTTGCGTGATTCAAAGCAACTAACACACGCCTTCTTCTTTCGCTGGTATAACATAGTGTGGGTCCCACCGAAGTATTTGTTTTTCCCCCGCTGAATATTTTTTTAAGCTTCGGAACGAAGTCTGCAGCAGTACTTGTGTTGAAAAGGTTCGGATCTTTGTAGCAGGTGCGGAGTCCAGCTTGCGAAGGTACTGCTGTTGCAAGCTTCAACAATGTGACTTGTTCTGTAGATGTGCAGGCTACGCCTATAGACTTCGCTTCTTCAACTGTGTGTATGTGGTTTTCACTAGCTTCGCTAGCCTACAGGCCTCACTACTTGTTGCGACGAAAACTTCCACGAAGGTAGCTGCGTGGCTACTGTTTACAGGCTCCGACTTTTGTGAGCTTCGGAGTTTAGGGTAGTATGCTTTGTACAAGTTCGAAGTATGTGCTTCGCTGAGCTATTTTTGTTTCATTCGAAGTGTGTGTTTTCGAAGTCTTTAGCTCAGTAAGCTTCAAAAGTTTCGAAGGCTATATTTCGGAGTTCGTTTTTAGCTTTGATACTATATTTTGCGAAGAAGGCTTCAGGAGCTACACACTTCGTCGAACTACTGCACGGGCTTCGATAACTCCAGGCTTCGCATGTTCACTGCGAACAGGCTTCGACGAGTATCAAACAGGAGACAAATCTTGAACAGTAAGATTCCTCATTTTACGTGCACTCATGCTAAATCTTTGTGATGATCTATTTTTGTGAAGCCTGATTCGACCATGTTTTAAATGCTTTATTAAACTGCCTATAAGCACTGTGTTGGTGTCTTTTCGATTAGGACACCGGTCGTTCTTAGGCTAGATCATTTTAGGTCATGTTGATCTATTTACTTTTTCCCTACTAAGTCTGTCAAGGTGCGTTGGGTGTTGGGAGCAGGCCATTGATTCGAAAGAATTTTTAGGTGCCCATTCACCCCCCTCTGGTCGCTACTTTCGGTCCTATAGGGGGGTCTAATGATCCAACCTCACCCCTATATTTATAGGGGCTAGTCTTCTTATCTCTAAGATTAATCTGGTAGGATTCAGCCTAATGATGTTTTAGGGATAAAAATAGCCAGAATCAGACTCAAACTCTATCTCTAAAAAATACAACCCGAAGTGGGCCTTCGGTAGGGCCTACCGAAGCCTGCTCCTCGGGCCAAAGCTTCAGCGAGGCAGGCATCCAAAGGTCTTCGGGCCAAAGGTAGCAGGCCACCAGGAGGCTTCCGAAGCCTAGTGTTCGATGGGCCTTCGGCCCTATAAGGCCTCAGCCTAATCTAGGACTGGTGTATTTTTGGCCCAAATTACCAAAATTGATATTTTGACAATGCTGACCTTTAATGACATTTTTTGCTATCAACACATGCCCCCTACCTTTTAGTGAACTAAAAGCATAATGGGCTAAGGACGATACCTTCCATATCGGCCTTTTCGACACTTTTAAGCACTTTGCCACACACTTGGGAAATACTTTTTTTGGTACCTGTCATTCAAAGCTCTTCGAAACTACTCTCCTTGTAGAGACTCTAACACGTATGCATTACATGGAGTGATCTCGGCTATTTGAAAGGACCTTCCCAACTAGGTGACCATTTACCAAATTTGGGGCTCTTACTACCGAAGGGTAAAATCATCTTCCAAACCAAGTCACCAACTTGAAACGATTTTGGTTTAACATTCTTATTGTAGGCTCTAGCTATTCTCCTTTTGTCTTTCTCTATAGCTTCTAAAGCCCTTAATCTCTTATCGGTCACTTCTTCTAAATTATCTTTTAAAAGAGTGTCATATTCATCGACCGATAAGCCATCTTGCTTAAGAAATCTTAAAGAGACAAGATCCAACTCTACGGGTTAGAACGTCTTCATGCCCATATACTAACTCATATGGACAAACTTTGGTAGCACCATGCTTTGCAACTCTACAAGCCCACGATGCTTTTGAAAGCACTTCATGACACCTTAGGAACTCTTCAATTTTCTTCTTAATGAGTTTAATCATAGTCTTACTACTAGACTCGGCCTGACCATAGGCCTGAGCATAGTATGGTGAAGAGTTTATCAACTTAATACCATAAAATTCGGCGAAGTCTCTCACTTCTTTATCAACGAATGAAGTACCTTGATCTGTAGTGAGAGTTTGGGGAATACCGAATCTATGTATAATGTGCTTCAAGATAAAATCAGTTACCTCACGATGAGTCATGTTCTTGAGAGGCACGGCTTCGGTCCATTTGGT
This sequence comes from Zizania palustris, assembly GCA_019279435.1. NCBI lineage: Eukaryota > Viridiplantae > Streptophyta > Magnoliopsida > Poales > Poaceae > Zizania > Zizania palustris. The sequence goes on along the minus strand of JAAALK010000289.1, from coordinate 73,926,697 downwards.
GAAATAATCTGTCGCCATCAACACGAACCGATGCCCTTTTGAAGAGGGAGGATGAATTTGGCCGATGAAGTCTAAACCCCAACCTCGGAATGGCCATGGCTTGATAATAGGATTACGTAGCGATACAGGGGATAACTGAATATTACCATACTTTTGACACGCTTCACACCCTCTTTAGTATTTAAAGCAATCCTCGGTCATGGTTGGCCAGTAGAGACCTGCTATTTTGGCCATCCAACTCATTTTCTGGTCCGACTGATGAGTGCCACAAAGCCCTTCATGGACTTCTCTAGTAGACACATTGGACTGACCAGCATCCAAGCATCTCAAAGGACTCCATCAATAGTTTGACGGTATAATACATCATCTAGCAACACAAACTTAAATGCATGTCGCCGAACCTTCTGATCAACCCTTTGATTGGGATTCCTTAAATACTGGACGATTGGAATTCTCCAATCATCCTTATGGGCATCTAGAGGGTTTGCTAACTCCTTTCCTAGAGTAATGTCCAAATTGCTAACTTCAGAGTGCCCCTGGGCCTTCCCTACTTCTGCCGAAGGCTGGCTAGATCGGTCGTGCGGAGCCCATCAGAGTGGAGCCTTCCGTCGGAGTGGTCCGGCGTGTGAGGGCCTCTGTCGTCCAAAAGATTCAGCACGAGTGCTCCGGCGCGTAGGGCCCTTCGGCAAATGAAGGGCTCTAGCACGCAACACCCTATAGTGTCCGGAGGGGTCCGACGTGGAGGCTCCAGCGGACCTCGCATCTGCCTAAAGTTTCTGGCTTCAGCAGTGAGACCAAGCACTGTTTTTCCTTGTACATAAAATTTTCCTCTCTAGTCTTGATAGCCAGATGTTTGCTGAGCCAAATCATTTGCAATTGAATTGGCCTCTCTTGACACGTGAGAAATTTTGAAGTCATCAAAAGTTGCAATTATGTCTAAACATTTATCTAAGTAGCTATTTAGCAAGCCATTAAAACCTTGAGCACTTTTAGCTACTTGTTGTACTACTAAAAGAGAATCACCATGCACATGAACATGTTTGGCACCTATGGATTCTAGCAATTCAAGTCCTATCAATAAATCTTCAAATTCAGCTTGTTTATTAGTAGAAGGAAATTCTAAACGGGCCGATGTTTCGAAGCGCATGCCGCTAGGTGATATGAAAACTACCCCGATACCTTGGCCATTCTTACAAGCTAAACCATCAAAATAAAGTTTCCATGGCACTACTTCAATTAGAGCAATATCATTACCCCAATAGACATCTACATGGTGATCAACTATAAAATTAGCGACAATTTGGCCTTTCATAGCTCTTAGAGGTTCATAAGCCAAATCGTATTCAATTAAAGCAGAATCCCACATTCCGATTCTTCCACTTAGAATCGGCTTTTGCAACATGAATTTTATGACATCGGTTTGGCAAGCGACAATACATGTGCTAGGAAGAAGATAGTGACGTAATTTTGTACATGCGTAATAATGTGATAAACACAAATGATCCACAACCACGTACCTGGTTTCGACGTCCAGTAGGCGGTGGCTCAAGAATGTGATATTGTACTCTTTCCCCTCCACCTCCTGAGTTAGCATGGCTCCTATCACACTATCTTCTGCAGTGATGTACAGCCGAAACGGGGTTCCGACTTTTGGTGCCCTTACCACAGGTGGCGATGACAAGCAATCTTTAATCTTCTCAAAGGCGCTTTGTTGACTTGCCCCCTAGGTTAACTCCGCTTTGTTCTTTAGCCAGAGTATAGGGACAAAAGCATCGATTTTTCCAAACAAGTTAGATATAAAGCGACGCAAATAATTCATCTTGCCTAGAAACTTTTGCACATCTCTCTTGCATGTCGGCGCTTCAAAATTTCTAATCTTTTCAAGTCTCTTAGGATCAATTTCAATACCTCTTTCATAAATCATGAATCCTAAGAACTTGACTGCCGACACGCCTAAAGCACATTTGAGCGGGTTCATTTTTAAACCATTGTTGGCGTAAAAGATTATGCTAACAGGTTTCTGTAGATTAGAAACTAACAAACGGAGTGTTTGCGAAGTGAGCTGTTCGAAGCCTCCGAAAGGATAATAACTTAGAATGGTTCGAATGTGTGTATTGAATAACTTGTATTCGGTCCCTATTACAGGGTGAAATGGGGGGTATTTATAGGCCCAAATATTAAGGAAAAGACCTATTTACCCCTCTATTACAACCGACATAGTGGGAACTATTCGGTACCCTTGATAGGGCTAAAATGGTAAAAGACTAATCTAATAATATAAAAGATAAATCTTCCATCTTAGCTGGCAATAAAGATCTCGAAAAGCCTTAGTTCAAAGATATACTCCGAACCAATGCCTATCTTAGTACTTCGAGCCTGACTCAGGGTATCTTCGAAGATGAACGTCTGGAAACCTTCGAATCCATTATCTGCTTTTGTGCTGTTATGGCAATAACCCCGAAGATGGGATATTTTCCCCCAACAGTAGCCCCTCGAATACGCTTCTCCGTTTAACCTGTAATGTTAGGAGAGCAGTATATGGAAGGAAAAAATAACCAGGCATAGGGGTTATTAGATTTTAATTTATCTCCGAAATGTACGAAGATATAAACTTCAAGTCAATCTTAGAATAATTACTTTCGAACTATCTTAGAACTAACTCAAGGAATCCGAAAGCCTTTTAGACTTAGAATAAATAGCCGTTAGTTTCCTTCTTCTAACAGAAACTGTAGAATGCGTTAATTTTGGAGAAAAGTAACGGCAGGAATGCGAAACAGCATGGACTAACGGTAAAAATGTGAAGTCTAGGCTATAAATAGAGGGCCTAGAACAATCCTATTTACCTTTTCACCGCTCTCTCGCAAACAAACACCTTATGAGCCCTTTGAGTTCTTTGAGCCCTAGCCTCCATTTTCCACAAAGTAACCCAGCGACTGCAATGGTGAAGACCAAGGGTTCTGGAGCCCCGTCAACCTTGGCTCGGCAACAGGCGGCTGCAGCAGCAGTGGCTGCGACGTTGGCGACGGCGTCTCCAGCATCCGCAACGACATCCATGGCGACAGGAGGGAGACATCCTCAAAATGCTGAAGATCAAGGTCTCTGCCCGCCATCAACGAAGTACTTGGACCAGTGCTTTCAACTGGGATCTTCTACCTGCAAGAGAGAATCACTGGCAATCGCAGTAGAAGGGAGGATTAGCACCGGAGTTATGATCCGCAAGCCCGGAAAAGAACTCATCCCGTCACCAAGGCCTGGAGAAGTGGTCGTCTTCGAAGCCTTCTTCGAAGCCGGCTTGGGCCTTCCCGCAGTGGACTTCTTGGCGGAGGTACTTGACTTATTTCACGTCACCCTTCCTCAACTGTCTCCGAACGCAGTAGCTCGTCTGGCTATCTTCGAATGGGCGTTGAGAGCCGAAGGTTGTGAGGGGAGGGCAGAGATCTTCGCTGCGCTACATAGAGCTTCATGCCAGCCAAAAACCTTCGTAGGTCCCGGAGGTGAAAAAGTAGTAGTAGCCTTCGGAAGCATCAATTTTAGGCTTCGGGACGAATATGCCCTTCAATTTCCTGCTAAGGCCATCAATGCTAGATGGTATACTGACTGGGTCATGAGGTGGTTTTATGCCGAAGTTGGGGCGAGCAATCCTCTGGCCGGACCTTTGAAAGAAATCCAATTCCGGAAAGAAGCCCTAGTGCAACCAGGCCAAGGTCAGCTCGAAGCTCGCCTCAACCTACTTCAGAGGATCAGCCGAAGGTTGAGCATGCGAGACTTAGCCGAAGAGTTCCTCGGGTTACAAATCTCTCCACTGATGGCCAACTGGCCTATCATCTTCGAAGAGGATTCGGAAGGCGGTCTCCGAAAAATCACTTTGACTTCGAGCCCTACAGGTAACTTCGAAGACAACATGTATTATGCATATTCATTCGAAGAAAAACTAACTTGATTCATTTTTTAGCTTCTTCAGCCCATGTTACTTCGGAGCAAATCGTAAGGGCTTCGGAGAAGATTTTGGGCGCTCCAACTCTGACCGAAAAAGAATGGAGAATTAAGTTGGTCGGGAGTTGGGAGAGATTTAACAGAGTATGGGGAATGCTGGAAATCACTCCGCCCCCTCTGATGGATTGGGTGCCTTCGGAGAAAGGACCCAAAAAGAGGAAAGCCGAAGCTGGGACTTCGAGCTCTGCAAAGACTCCGATGAAGAAGGTGGCTCGGAAGCCAAAAAATCTTGCACCTTCGAATCCTGCGCCTTCGAGCTCAAGGGCTTCAGTCTCTAACTCCCAAGAGGATGAAGGGAGATTGCTTGTGCGTCTAATAGAAGAAGATGAAACTCAAAGGACTGCACAAGCCGAAGTACCTGCGAACGTGCCAGAGTCCCGAGATAATCTTGAGCAACCAAGGACTTCGGCAGTTCAGGAAGATATATCTCAGGACGAAGTTCCTGTGAATGAGAGTGGGGTCGAAGTTACTATGGCTTCGATTCCCGAAGAGGCAACAAGGACTGCTCAGGACGATGCTCCTGCAGTCGAAGACTTAACGGCTGATTCGGATGAAGATCTAGCCTTCGATCCACCGAACAGTCCGATGATGACTCCTCTGCAAAATGTCGAAGGTAGACTTCGAATAACTCTTTCATGTTTATTTTGTGTATTTATACAATGTATAATAATTTATATATTTTTTTACAGAGTCCACTCCTATAGAAGAGGTCCGCTAGGAAGAAATAATTCCTGGACCTTCGACGACTTCGGAGCCAACCCAGAGAGCTACTCAAATGGGACCTGGAAGAGGCAAAAGACATATAGAACCCCTCCCTGCTGCGAGTTCCGGATCAACTCCGTCTGATTCAATAGACGAGAGCCAATCTTCCGGGGAGGGCCAGTCTCCAGAGGCTCCGAAGACCACAGGCCAACGCTCTGGTCCTTCGCTGGACGAAGATGACCAACAGGCAATAAGTATGCTCCCCCTGCTAGCTCCTTTCTTAGGGCAAACAACTGGTCTTCGGACTTTGCTCGAACCTTTGGATCGAGCTATCCGTGACATAGGGGAGACCAACTTAGTGGCCATTCTGAGCAAGGCGGACAGGACGGAGCTTAATGCCGCTATAGAACGTGCAGCCTACCAGGTACGAAGCACTTGCGAAATAACATAGAATTCATCTACGAATAAATATTTACCTTAATTTTTTATTTTTGCAGCAAACTGTCTTGGCCCGAGCTGCGAATATATGTAATGATGAAGAGATCGCTCATCTTCGGGAGGAAAATAATGTCCTTCAAAGGAATCTTAGCATCTCCGAAAGTCGAGTGGTTCAAATGGACAATATAGTGTCAACAGAGCGAAAGGCCAGACAAGGTTTGGAGGCTACGAATAAAGAGCTCGAAGCAGAAAGAATTGTGCTTCGAGCAGAAGTTGAAAGGTTGCGGGCGGAGCACGCTACTGCGGGGACCGAGCTTGTCAGACTCCAAGAGGAAGCTAGCCAGCTGTTGAACCAAAAGAATATTTTGACCACTGAAAATGCTAGACTTTCTAGGGTTCTGGGAGAAGTAACTTCGACGAAGGACGCGCTGAACGAAGATAAGCTAAAGTCCGAGAAGGTGGCTGTGGAAGTTATGAATCAGTTGCTAGGTGTCTTGGAGTACTTCGGTACTATTGGGACACTTCCTTCTGATGATAACATCACTCTTCTGCGCCGGTTGAAAAGGATCCAAGGAGTGGCGAAGCAGATGAAGACAGCGGGAATTAGATACGGAGAACTCTCCAGACAAGTGGCTGCTGTCGGCCTACTTCGCTACTACGAAGATCTCGGCCGATCGATAACTCCGGACGCAGGAGGGGGCCCAATTACCTTCGACGACAAGCGACTTCTGACTCCTTCCGAAGGTGTGGCTGCTGCTTGGCGAGCCTTCCAAACTTCATGGAGAGCCGAAGGTCGTTCCGCGATCAAGGCTTGGATCGACGAAGGCCAACGCCAGAAGCAAGTTCGGACCCAAGCTTCAAGCAGTCAGCCTCCTCCGAACCCGCAGGTTTAGAAATACCTTAGGATTTTTGGCCATGTAAAGCTTTATGCTTATGAACATTTATCAATGAAAATTTGTTTGTCATATTTTTAGGCTTTGCCTCATACGGAAGATATCGAAGTGTTAGACCTTAACGACGAAGTTCGCTCATTATGGACCACCTTCGATCTTCTAAAAGCTTATAAACATCCTCGATTTCTAGTTCCTCGAGATAGCTCCGGTATAATTGCGCCCGAAGTAATCAAAGATATACTGTCTTATATTAAAGAGGAAGAAAAAGAGGTTAACTTAAACACTTCATCTTCTGAAGACGTTATATGGTCTGAAGATGAAGATGAAGTCCGAAGTAAAAAACCTGAAGAACTTGGAAGCTGGGAAAGGAGCCCCGAACGGCTTCGAACTTGGGCCGAGCTTCAACAAGAACAGAAGGATTTTAGAGCTTCGAAGGGGGGCAAGAGAGTTAAACGCAAAGTTGTTAGAACTCCCGGTGCTGGAACTAGTCGTTCCAACCCTAGCTCTAGAGACCGAAGAGGTCTTCGATTCCTTCTTGGTATAGATACCAATTTTTCATGATGTAATCTGTAAACACATTCGTTTGAATAATGAATACCGATTTAAAATTGTCTCCATATTTACTAGCCCCTCTTTGGGTATAAGCAACTTCGAACTGTATTCAAAGATGATTATGCGCAAAGAATGAACTTCGGAGTACAATTTTTTGGGGGTTCGGAGCCCCTCTGCAATTTAAAGATTTTTTTAAAAAAATCTTATAAAATGTCTTCGACTATTTGTAGACTAAAGAATGGCAACTTAGTACCCTTGTTTTTTGAAAGAAATCACTTGAGATAACTTTCAAGATACCTTAGTATCTTAGATAATTTGTCACTTTGGACTATGCTAACAGACATTCAAAGCTCATGGCTAAAACTCTGTTTTGCTTTAGCCACCTTCGGCTCATTTTTGCGATCTCTGTCGAATCAATGGTTCGGAGTTTGCAATGGTCTCTTTGGACTCTTTTTACGGATGTCTACCAGCCAATGGCTTGGACTCCGTATATTTTGGCCACCTTCGGCTCTTTTTGCGGAAGTCTACCAGCCAATGGCTTGGACTTCGCAGGTTTTGGCCACCTTCGGCTCTTTTTACGAAAGTCTACCAGCCAATGGCTTGGACTCCGCATGTTTTGGCCACCTTCGGCTCTTTTTACGGAAGTCTACCAGCCAATGGCTTGGACTCCGTATGATGTGGTTTTGGGCTCTTTTACGGATGCCTACAAGCCGGTGGCTTGGACTCCGGATTATGTCAGCCCCAACGTCGGAAGCTTCGAACCAATGGTTCGATGTCCAAAAATACGATTCAGCTTCATGACACTTCCCTCTCGGTCGACCCCGCGGTTCCAGTGCGTCCACTCGGAAGCTGGAAGTCTATGAGGGGAAGGCATTATCTGGACCATATGCTTTATTAATTCAGAAGATGATTACAAGTGAATTACAAGGAGCCCTTATGCAAAGTATCGCTTTAGGTGCTCCGCGTGCCAAGTATGTGCTAACTCTTCACCTTCTAAATTAGCTAATTTGAAACAGCCAGGGCGTCCTGAACGAACAATTAGGTATGGACCTTCCCATTTATTTCCTAACTTCCCTGGCGCTATAATGCTTCGTAGAACAAGATGACCCGGTCTTAGTTCATTGAGTTTAACCTTCGGGTCAAACCAAGCCTTCGTCTGCTGATGATACTTTGATAAGTTTGCCACAGCTCGAAGTCTTGTTTCTTCTGATAAATCTAGCGAAGCTTGTCTTTCTTCTTCAATCTCCGGTTCGGTGCTGCGAAATGATCCTCCTTTGAGCTCCGTTGGAGTCATAGCTTCATCTCCGAATAGTAGTCTGAATGGAGTAAAACCTGTGGACCTTGTTTGTGTAGTCCGAATGGACCACAAAATCTTCGGAAGCTCTTCGGTCCACAGTTCCTTTGCTAATCCTACTATCCTTCGATTTAGCCCTGACAAAATATTTCCATTGGCTCGTTCTACGGCTCCATTAGACTGAGGATGCCTCACTGCAGCAAAACATAACTGAATGCCTAGATCTTCGCAAAACTTTCTGAAAGGTTCTGCATCGAACTATGTTCCATTATCAACTGTGAGTTGTCTAAGCACTCCGAACCGGCAAATGATATTCTTCCAGAAGAATTTCTGTACATTGTTTGAAGTGATAGCTGTCAAAGGCTTTGCTTCCACCCACTTAGAAAAATATTCAATAGCTACCACTGCGAACTTCAGATTTCCCTTGGCTACTGGAAAGGGACCGATTAAATCCATACCCCATCTGGCCATAGGCCATACCGGAGCAATGACTTGAAGAGCTGTTGGTGGGCGATGACTTCGTCGACCCATCCACTGGCATCCTTGACAAGTGTGGACTAAGCTCTCTGCATCAGCTGTTATTGTAGGCCAGTAAAGACCCTGGCGAAGTGTTTTTCCTGCCAAAGCTCGCGGGGCTAAATGGCTACCACAAAGGCCTTCATGAATTTCTCGAAGAATTTCTTGACCTTCGGCTTGAGATATACATCGGAGTAAAGGGGAACATACTCTGGCCTTGTATAAAATACCGTTGATTATTTGATAATTTCTAGCTCTAAGCTTTAATCTTGACAGTTGTGGCTCTTCGGGCAAATTTGTTCCTCCCTGTAAAAGTTCCATGATTGAATTTTTCCAATCTGCACTAGGAATGCAAAGAATCTCTGCAGAGGGAATTTGTGGCACCGAAGGTATACTGAGCTCCTCATAGAAAGCTTCTTCTGGTACATCCACAGCTCCAGCTGCAGCTTTTGCTAATATGTCCTCTTGCAAATTTTCTGCTCTTGGTATACTCCGAATGGAAATACCCTTGAAGTGTGCTTCGATTTTACGGATTTCTTCTAAGTACTTTGCAAGCTGTGGATGCCGAACCTGGAAACTTTTATCTACGTGCCCTGCTACTATCTGAGAATTTGTCTTTATAATAATTCTTGTAGCCCCTAGAGCACGTGCTTTTCGGAGTCCCAATAAAATCCCTTCGTACTCCGCTATATTATTGGTAGACTTAAAGTTGAGTCTTGCGGAGTACATTGCTCTTTGCCCTGAAGGCAAAATTAATACTGCTCCAATGCCTGCTCCGGATGCTTGGAAGGCCCCATCGGAATAAACAGTCCAAACTCCGTCACTTGACTTCTCTGGAACCAAATTTGCAGGTGGAGTCCATTCTGCTACAAAATCTGCTAAAACTTGCGATTTGATTGCTGTCCTTGCCAGGAAAGATATGCCGAAGGGTGCTAGCTCAACTGCCCACTTCCCAATCCTTCCAGTGGAATCCTTACTTCGAAGCATATCTCCTAAAGGATACGAAGTTGGTACAATTACATTGTGTGCCAAAAAATAATGTCTTAATTTCCTCGAAGCCATTATCAGAGCATAAACGAACTTCTCGAGTTCGGAGTATCTTGTCTTCGCTCCTGATAATGCTTTAGATACAAAATAAACAGGATTTTGGACCAACTTCCCATTGAAATCCACTTCTCTGACAAGGACTGCACTGACAGCAGAACCTGTAGCTGCAAGGTAAAGGAGTAGGGTTTCATCCGCAATAGGCACCGTGAGTGTAGCAAGATTACTGAGATACTCTTTAATATCTTCAAAGCTTTTCTGACACTCCAGTGTCCATGCAAAAACTTTGGACCCTTTTAATGCTTTAAATATAGGCAAGCTTCTTTCCGCAGACCTTGATAAAAACCTGCTAAGTGCTGCCAAACGACCAGTCAGCTTTTGCACTTGCTTTAAATTTTCCGGAGGAGCCATCTTTTGTAGCACAGTTATTTGAGTAGGGCTAGCTTCAATTCCCCTGCTTGAAACTAAATACCCTAACAACTTTCCAGCCTTAGCTCCAAAGATAAATTTTTCGGGGTTAAGACGGATCCCACATGCCCGAAGGCTATTGAATGTTTCTGCTAAGTCTAGGCTATGTTGGTGCTTTAAAGCACTCTTTATTACAATATCATCCATATAGGCCTCCACATTGCGACCTAGTTGATGACTTAGAGCCTTAGCAACTAACCTCGAAAAAGTAGCCCCGGCATTTCTTAAGCCAAAGGGCATTCTTACATAACAAAAGACTCCCGAAGGAGTTACAAAGCTTGTCTTGATCTCATCTTCGCGCTTCAATCATATTTGATGATAACCAGAATACGCGTCAAGGAAGCTTAATAACTCCGAACCTGCGGTGGAGTCAACCAATTGATCAATTCGGGGCATGGGGTAGGGGTCACGAGGGCATGCTTTATTCACGGATGTGAAATCAATGCACATGCGCCACTTTCCGGAAGACTTCTTTCTGACGAAGACTGGGTTGGCTAACCATTCTGTGTGAGCCACTTCTCTGATAATCCCAGCCTTCAACAATTTTTCAACTTCGTCTTTCGCTAGAGTAGCTCTTTCTGCAGACATTTTCCGGAGTCCTTGCCGAACAGGGCGGGCCTTCGGGTTTACAAGTAAACTATGTTCAATGATATCCCGATCGACTCCGGTGATATCTTCGTCAGACCAAGCAAAGACATCCAAATTCTCTTCCACCACCTTTTCCAAGGAGGTTGCAACTTCTGAAGGTAAATCTTTACCAAATTGAAATGTATACTCTTTACCATCTTTAACAATGACCTTCGCTGCAATCTCTCCTTCATGACTTGGTCTCGGAAAGGATTTCTTTGAAGCTTCAGAAGGGGCTGAAAAAATTTCTTCATTGTCCTGTACATTGTTTACTTGTCTTGGATCAAGAGGGGGACCATGACCATATTCCGCTCGCCGAGCGATAGCTTGATCTCCGAAGACGGTAAGGACTCGTGCTTGTGTGGGCATCTTCATGCACAAATAATTGTGATGCACCACAGCTCCGAACTAGTTTAGCATGCCTCTTCCGAAGATGATGTTGTAAGCATACGGGGCATCTATAACATCGAAGATTACTTCCTCAGTTCGGGCCAACAAACCTTCCCCGAAGGTAACTTCCAGGCCTATTTGGCCAAGTGCATCAAGCGGAGGTCCTGCGAAGCCTTGCAAAGGACGAGTCGCTGGAAGGAGATGCTTTCTGGAAATGCACAATTGATCGAAGGCTTGAACAAAAATGATGTCTGCCGAACTACCTCCGTCAATCAACACCCTTCGAACTTCAGTGCCCGCAATATCAGCAGTGATAACAAGTGGGTCTGCATGCGGGAACTTAATGCCAGCTGCATCCTCAGCAGTGATAACTCTGGCATTGCAGCTGCAGACGACGAAGTCCCAATATGGCCTACTTCCCTGACATAGTCTCTTCGCTGTCTCTTTGACATACTTCCGAGGGTACCTCCTCCAGAGATGGGGAGGACTACTCTTTTCCCTCGGTCTTGCCCTTCCTCTTGCTTCGGGGGTGGCATAACATTGGCCACTGGAGGGTGTCTTGCGGCATCAAAGTTTTCTATCCGCGCCACAGCCTGAACCGGCTCTGGGCACGCTGCAGCTGGAACTCGGTCGGTAGTACCTCGACCCGAAGTTCTTTCTAGATACTATCCTCTTAGAGTAAGTATAGCCTTGCAAGTATCAGTTGCATGGCTTCGATTTTCACCATGGATGCAGCAGAAAAGGGTCTGGCCTTTGCCAGCCGTTTTCCCTGGCGGCCTCCAGCCGCTGGCCTTGTTCCCCGAAGACTGTGAAGCTCTCTGTATAAACTTCTGTGGGGGTGCAATATTCAAGACTTCAGAACAAGGGTGATTTTGCCCTCTTCTCTGATCATGTTGAACTTCGAAGACTGGTTCTTGTGGCTGTGCCGAAGTTTTTACTTCTACTTTAACTTCTTGCAATATGGATGAAGTAGCTGCAGTTCTTCGAAGCCAACCTTCTTCTGACCTCGCATACTCCTCGAAGTATGACATCAACTGAGAGACCGAGGAGATGCTTTTCCGATGAAGCTTATCCAGGAGGCCTTGATGAGTGACGCCTTCCCGAGCTGCATCAACTATCGAAGATGCAGACAACCCCCAGATCTGCGACTTCGTATGAGCGAAGCGCTTGAAATATTGCCTCAATGTCTCTCCGGGGAGTTGTTTCACCTGGAAAAGGCTTCCTGTTGACATGGGAGGCACGAAGGTGCCTTGAAAATTGCTTACAAACTTCTTCTTCAGCTGCCCCCATGAATTAATTGATACTGGCTTCAAGGACCAGAACCACCTTAATGCCACTCCTTGAAGAGCTAAGGGGAAGCACTTTGTCATGGTGTCTCGAACTCCTCCGCTAGCTTCAATTGCTAGGGCATAAGAACGAACAAACTCTCCGGGATCTTCATCTCCAGCATACTTACAGAGCTTCGAAGTCTTAAACTTCGGATCAAAGCGAACTTTCTGCAGCTCAGGATGCAGCGGAGATTCATTATCGAAGGAGGCGTTCTCCGGGGCTTCGGGATAATCGGGTTCGTCGTCTTCGGGCACTTCTGGGATAGCTGGGATGGCTTGAGAGCGAAGCCTGTTCGCAGCTTCTTGTCGCCACCTTGCTACTTCAGCTTGAAGGTTGGCCATTTGAGTGGCCATATCTCTAGGATTGTTTTCATCTCCTCCGGAAGGATCTTCCGGGTCTTGAGAACTAGTAGGATCAGTTCGAAGTGGGATGGAAGGTGGAAGAGGGATTCCAGGTGGTCGAAGTATGGAAGGATTTGGCGGAGAAGCTTCGTATGTTCGAGGGATGGAAACTCCTTCCGGAGTTTGAGGTGGAGGGAATGTCGAAGGCCCTCCGACTTCAACCGTATCGGATGGTGTCTCTCCGGAGATCCGAGAAGACCTCCGAACAGGGTTACGAGGTGCGCTCCGCTTAGGAGGCATGATGTAAGAAGTTGGTAGAGAACGAAGTTTTTCGGACTAGGTTCCCCACGGACGGTGCCAACTGTTGGCGTAAAAGATTACGCTAACAGGTTTCTGTAGATTAGAAACTAACAAACGGAGTGTTTGCGAAGTGAACTGTTCTAAGCCTCCGAAAGGATAATAACTTAGAATGGTTCGAATGTGTGTATTGAATAACTTGTATTTGGTCCCTATTACAGGGTGAAATGGGGGGTATTTATAGGCCCAAATATTACGGAAAAGACCTATTTACCCCTCTATTACATCCGACATAGTGGGAACTATTCGGTACCCTTGATAGGGCTAAAATGGTAAAAGACTAATCTAATAATATAAAAGATAAATCTTCCATCTTAGCTGGCAATAAAGATCTCGAAAAGCCTTAGTTCGAAGATATACTCCGAACCAATGTCTATCTTAGTACTTCGAGCCTGACTCAGGGTATCTTCGAAGATGAACATCTGGAAACCTTCGAATCCATTATCTGCTTTTGTGCTGTTACGACAATAACCCCGAAGATGGGATATTTTCCCCCAACAACCATATTGCTGCATCCTATCAAAAGCAACATTCAAATCGGCTAAGTGGTTTCCCATAGTGTCCTATTTGACTACAACATCATCTATGTATACTTCTAACATAACTCCTAACAAGTCATGAAAGATCATGTTCATAGCATGTTGATATGTAGTGCCAGCATTCTTTAAACCAAAAGTCATAACACCCACTCAAACAAGCCGACAAAACCAGGGCATCGAAAGGATGTCTTGTAGACGTCCTCTTCGGCCATAAAAATTTGATTATAACCAGCATTGCCATCAAGAAAACTCAGTACCTTGTGTTCTGAGGCGTCGTTGATCAACATGTCGGCTATCGACATGGGATACTCGTATTTGAAGTGGCCTTGTTCAAATCCCTGAAATCAATACAAACTCTAATTTTGCCGCTCCCTTTCTTCTATACAGGACCAAAATTAGTGACCCATTCGGTGTACCTGCATGGCATAATAAACTCAGCTTTGAGTAATTGTTCTACCTCTTCTTTAACTCAGTCATACACGGTCGAATTAAAGTGATGAGGGCATTTTTTATAAGGCCTAAACCCGGGTTTAATAGGTAGCTGATGCTCCACGAGTTTGCGGCTTAATCCGGGCATCTCACTATACTCCTATGCGAAACAATCAACGTACGACTGAAGAAACTTTATTACTTCGACCTTCTCATTAGCTTGTACATTTTGGTTTACAAAGGTCAGCCTTGGAATGCCACCATTGCCAATGTTAATTTCTTCTAAAGGATCGGCCGAAGCAAAACTTTGTCCTAACTTTTCTACTTCGCTAAAATCTTCAATGGCCTCGGCAATACCGTCTTTAGAAGACCGATATTGCTCTACGCGAGACTTCAACCAATCAAGATTACTTTTGCTGGACATGGCTACTAATTTAGAAATAGTCGTGCTACACTAGTCAGCTTTACAGACACGGGTACAAAACGTCCCCAGATACGCTGATGAAGTCATAATCCGAAAGGTCCCTACCTAATAGACACTATACTTATTGTGGATGGCATTGATGGACACATCGACCAATGCTACCTAGGCCGAAGTGTCTACTGGTATGACTTCTACGTCATCGCCATCCTACTGTATCAGACATTGGTGCAAAGTGGAAGGAATATAACAATTTGCGTGAATCCAGTATGTCCGAGTAGTACGTTGTAGTTACCTTGCACGTCAATGACAAAGAATGTTGTTGGCAACGTCTTGTTACCTCCTGTTAACTCCATCCAGAGTATGCCCTTTGCCTCGGAACTCTCGCCGTTGAAGCCGTTGAGAATTAGGATAGTTTTCTTTAAGTCTTCCATGCCCCTACCAAGCTTCTTCAATAGAGAGTAAGGCATTAGGTTAACACTGGCACCACCGTCGACAAGCATTCTAGAGATCGACTTCCTGTCAATGTGACCCCTGACGTAGAGAGGCTTTAGGTGGTGAGTCGTATCCTCGGGTTTCTCAAAAATAGCATTGCATGGGCCGAGGTTCAGCTTAGCGACCTCGGCCTTGTCTTCTGGTAGGGCGAACTCGGTGGGAAACATGATGACATTGATGTCCATCGCATGAGGTGCGGGTCCTTCAGAGATAGGCGTATAGTCGTCGTTGAGCATGTCATCATCGTCGTCGCTCAGACTTGGAGTCGGGTTTGTTATTTCAACCGGCTTGATCCTCCATACCTGTCTTGCGACTGGCTGAGGGCGAATCTCCTCAAAGATGGCGTCTCATTCATCCTCGGCCTTTTTCTCGCGCATCTCCTGTACCCGTAGGCGTTGTAGATGCCTTTTCTGTGATTCGGACATGCTCGGAGGTGCCCAAGATGGTTATGTCTTGGTACTAGGTGCCACCACCCTTTTTTGTGATCTTTGGCTGAAGGGGTACCACCCAGGTCGGGTGTGTTTTATAATTGGAGGACCCTTCGCTGTGGACCTTGTCGGTCGGACTAGCCACGTTTGGCCGATTGGTCTGGGCTCTGGCGCGGTCCTCGGCTGGACTAGGGGACTTACCTCTGTCGGGCTTCGGTGAGGGGGCCTTCAGGATTGGGACTTCCTGAGACCCTACTTTGACTGTGATGGCTTCGGACTCCCTCTCCTTCGCCTCTTCGCGTCCATCTCCCTTGGCTCTGTCCTATGTGAGTCTATTCGGAGGTACTACGGACAGCCTGTGGATGATGTCTCCCTTCGCCATGTCTGTTTGTCCCTACCAGTTATAATATTCCGAAGGGAAACAAGGGGCAACATTATTCTGCAGAGGGTACTAGGGGAGCAAGGTGTACGGAGCCCATGGGGTCCCTGCCCAATTGTACGGCGGAGGCATCGGTGGCTCCAGTGGCTTCGCCCACTATGAGCCGAACCCATTGCCAGAGGGGGGTTCGGCCGTGTCGAAGGTATTTCGACCATATTAGCGAAGGGTCCCACTAGGCCGGAGGTATGTTCGGCCATTGTGGGCCAAAGCCTTCTGCCGGAGTGATTGCCCAGAGCAGAGTTGAGTTCGACCATTGGGGTCCGAAATCGTTGTATGAAGGGTTTGGCCAACGAGGCCCGAACTCGATGTGCGTAGGGTTCGGCCACTGTGGTCCGAAGCCTTTGTGTGGAGGGTTCAACCACTGAGGTCCGAAACCATCTTCTGACTGCCCTGGCTCCTTTGGCTATCTTAGCCTTTTTGCGTGGGGGCCTGTTGCCTTAGCTTTCTCCTGATGTTTGTTCAACAACATTTGATATGTCACCTTCGGCTTCTTGCGATCCCTAGCCGAGGGAGACATGCAGACATTCCTTTTCCACACTCCTACTTCAGGGTTCTTTGGTACGAGTGTGCGTGTGCGCGATTCTCCAATAATGACCGCATTCTCCTTGGTTGACTCGGCCTCTTCTGGCTGAATCAATACTTTCTTCTCGTTGAGGTCGATGGTGTTCACAGGAAAAGGGTCTTTGTCTAGCTTCATCTTTGGGCCGGGGTCTATTTTAATCATCCTTCTTCTATGGCCGATTGAACCTGTCGACGAAAAACATTGCAGTCGTTAGTATAATGGGAATGTGAATCATGCCACTTACAGTAGGGGTGTTTCTTTAGCTCGTCGGCGGATGGGATGACTTGGCCTTTAGCCAACCTAAGAAGCTAGTTCTTTAATAGGAAATCAAATATTTTGTCGCACTTAGTTATATCAAACGAGTATTTGACTTCACTAGGCCGACTCTTAGTGGGTGTGGGATCAGATTGGCGACTAGAGGGGTGGTGAATAGGCGCCTCGGCAAATTATCGCGAATATGATGACCTTCTTAAATCACCCGACGCACCTCTAAAACAACAAATACACCCAAAAATAATTTAGAAACTTTTCTTCTCTCGTCGGACTTTGGGTTGCCGAATCACATGGTTCAGTCGGTCGATGAGATGCCGACTTGCATTAATCAGAGATTGAAACTCTGACTTTTCAGACTTTGAAGTGCCGACTTTCTTCAGTCGGTTACTGAAACTCCGACAAAATCAAAACTATCAAACAGAATATAGAACACACTCTTGAAAACACTTTTGAATCAAATCTCATACAAAAATGGAACAACAGTAGAATAACGTTTAATCTGGAACTTGAGTTGATTGTCTAGTTCAGCAAGTAAATCATTCACAGTAATCAGTAATTAAATTAACAACAGTAGAATAACATTTAATCTGGAACTTGAGTTGATTGTCTAGTTCAGCAAGTAAATCATTCACAGCAATCAGTAATTAAATTCAGATCATGCTAACTGTTCGTCTTGGATGAAATTAAACAGTGATAGCACAAATACCTGTTACTAAATGATGAACAGAATAAAACTCAACCCAGAATTAAAACAGAGATTACTACACAGAATAAGGTTGATGCAAATAACAAAATCAGTATGCTCTCTGAACTAATTCCTATCAAGCAAAAACACCACTGATGCACACAGATTCTGATATGAAATGGTCCTGTCAGTAATGAAAATACCAAGCAACAGTGGTCGAAATATCTAGAATAACTGCAACACTTCAAAATACAATAAAATGACTAATCAATAGGAACTGAAAATTAATAGCAGAGCATTTCCTTGCAACAATTAGAGTCTGCACACAAAATGTTTCTTGTGCATATCATTCAAGAAAACCACTATGATGAAACAGGAATACAAACATCAAACCTAAGAGTCAAAACACTCAAATTAGCCAAATCAATTTGAATCACTTCAAATAATTCACAGCAGTAGACATTGTTGTTTTCTTTCTTGTCTAACAATTGAACCACACAAGCTACTAGGCGTTGTGCTCTCCTAGCAGCAGGATCAATCGGTGGAAGACCAAGAAATCAACCAGATTCACTCTTAAAAAAATAAAACTCAAAATTAGTAGTTTTACAATAAGATTAATCTCCTTGGCATTTTGGTTATCAAACTGAAGATCTTGCAATATGGAATCAAAATTGATTCTCTGATCTGTTGAACATAATGTATAGGAGAATAATCCAACCAGAGAAACATCAGGCAACGATGAACACAACTTGCAATTTAGTATGGAACGCACTTGATTCTGCAACGATTTATCACAGTACACAATCTGGTCTTAACACTGCATCGCTGAAATGCTACACGATGCCGACACTACTGCTCTCGGTAAGATCAATTCAATCAGATCAGAGAGAAATGGCTGGAGAGAGAGAGGAAACTAGAGAGAGGAAATTTTTGTGAAATGAACAGCTCATTCTCTAGAACATCCAGCCAGAAATATCGGTACAGAAGCCATTAACAGAAACACCTAAAAAATATCGAAGGTGTAGTATCTGATTCATTTTGATTTATCACGCCAAACAGACGATAGTCCTATTGTATATCAAACACTGTGGCGATGCTCTCGGTAGCAAGAATTCAGCGCACAGAACAAAGCCAGATTTTATCAAAGAAGACTTCTTGGCCAAACGAACTCCAGAACACAATAGATTCAGCTAAAAAACAAAAATTTAGAAGAACCAAAAATTTGCTCACTGAGGAATAGAGATGGCACTGTTGTTCATCAAGGACATCACCAAAATTCAAGAAAAATTCAAATAACTTTCAATAATAATGCAATTTACATAATACAGAACAATTACTGGGCAAATCTAAAACAAGCACACAATACTTCCTTCAAAAAAACAGCCACAGAACACTAAACGGAAAACTGGCTGCTTGGTACTCTGGCAACAATTGCAGCTGGCTGATTCCGGAACATTCACATTAAAAGCCACAACAAAATTGCAGAAGACACAATCCAGAAACTAGAATCGAGGCAACAACTGAATGAAGAACAACACACAAAAGACCAATCTACACAGAAGTACCTGGAGTTCTTCCTTGCGTCGGCTTGCTACAAGAATGGCAGCTTTGGGTCCAGCGGTGGCTGTTCACAATTCAGCAAAAAGGATGAATAGGGTGCTCAGTAGACAAAGAGAATATGGAAATTTCTGGATACACTAATCAGCCTCCAAAAGTTCAGCCACAAAAATCACAGCCAAAAAGGTGAAGTTTTAATAAAGTGGACAACCCAAAACCCTCGGGTGTGGAGCCCTTTAAATAGGCACACCCTAGAGGGACACTTTACAAGGAGACCCTTCAGAAAATTCAGATTAACAAAAAGACATGGAGTATTTTCAAAATTGTATATTCTGAAAAATACCCACATTAGACTTGACTCTATTTTATCACAACTTGACTCTACACTTTTAATATATTTTTCAGAATTTGGGATGTTCTGAAAAATACTAAAAGTTTACACTTACTCTAAATTACCAGACAAAAATAAACTCCTAATTACTGAAATTTAAAAACATTTAGAGATGAGATGATTTTCAGCAAAAACCGACAAAGCCTCCTCGATCGCCGACATGTGACGCCAACCTGCGAACTCGACTGCTAGCAAGTCTCTCCCGCTCTCGATCCCCTCGAGCCCCCTGATCACTTGCACTAGCCTCTCTTTTGCTGACTTGACCGTCACCCTGTCTCGACCATCTGTCTGTCCATGTTTTGCTCTATCTCCTTGTGCACTCCTGAGATCATCTCCAACTTCACCCGGCATCCTTGATCCAATGGCATCGAGCTCCCCGCTCGACCCTTGATCACCCGCCGCTGATAGTTGGTTAGCATCTCGACCCTACACACATCAATGACATCGATGCAATCAAACCGTTACTCACTCATTCACTCGATCGCTCATCCTTGTCAATCACTCATCATAAAGACAGAAACCACAGTGCGACCACACTTGGTTTCACAGTGGGAGACAGCCGTAGTTCAGAACAAGTGATGGGTTTGCCCTAAGCATTCCAAACCCATTCGACAGTGTAGATATCAACCGAATCTTCCTCTTCTTCCGATTCTTCCTCGTCGAAATGTTCCATGATGTGGACTTCAGCTCTAGGCTTGTTAAATGTTTTAACAAACCTTTTATCTTTGGCTCAGCCTTCTTGGACAAGAGCCTGCTGTAGGACTTGGCTAACCTCTAAAAAGTTTTGGTTATCTAACATCTCTTTAATCTTGGAACACAACACGTTGAAAGCAAGATCTGCCAAATCCCTCCCTGAAATATTGAGACTAAAACTTCGGTTTCTGGTATCTCTAAAGTGCTTGATGTACTCAGAGAGACACCCTCGCTAGATTTCTGTTTAACCGATGTAAAGTGCGAAAGCCTAAGTTCTGTCTCACCCGTATCAAAATAGTCATGGAACTTTTGTTCCAATTCAACCCACGTTTGGACAGAGTTTGGCGGGAGCGCCGAAAACCAAGTGAAAGCGGTGCCGGATAGGGAAAGAGAAAATAGTCTAAGCTTTAGATCATCTGACCCACTAGCCTCTCCACACTGTGCTAAGAACTGGCTGACATGCTCTAGTGTGGTCTTCTACCCTCACCGTCGAACTTGGTGAACTCAGGGACTTCATAGCCACGAGGGCATGGTATAGTGTTGAAATGGTCAGGGTATGGTTCCGGTAAACCCTAGCACGACCCCTAGGTAAGAAGCCGGTGCACTCCCTAAATAGTTCGCGGATTCGCTCCTCTATGTCATCTTGGCCTATTGCCTGCACGCACCTCTCATGTGGGGGTGCGACATGAGGTGGTATGTCGGCGTGTCGGCTATGAGGGTCCTCCTCATGCGCTAGCTCGGGATGTATGGTGTGTTCGGGCCTATGCGTTTTAGCGGGAGCATGCGGCGCAGGCAATGCGGCAACAACTAGGCCGTTCGTAGGTGGGGGTGGCACATAGTAGGCAGTGTTAGTTTGGTCGTAAGCATGGTGACTAGTCTAGGCCATAAATGTCGGGACCAGAGATGCAATGGCTTTGTTGGTACTACCGTCTGTTCTGCTGTAAATGTGATTTATCAGAGGTATGCTAGCAATCAGAGCTAGAGGCACGACCTCAGTAAATTCAAACCTTCTAAGTGTCGCCTCTACCTGAGAGCTAACTGCAGAATCTAAACGGTTTGCTACTAAAGTGCTAACAACTTGATCTACTGATACGGCTATTTTTTGCTCAATTTCTAAAGAAGATAAAGTAGTCCATACCGGTGTTAACTGGGTCCGAGCGAGGTCGGGGACGTTGATGTCACGCTTGATGAAGCCCGCGCGTGTGTTGATGTATCTCCCAAGCATGAGGTCTTCTAGCGCTTTCATTTTGCCTCGATCTCTACCAGGTCCTCTTTAGGGATATCTTCAAGGGTTGGCGTCATGAGGAACCTAGTGAGGATCGTCACTATGGTTCAAGGTTATGATGAGTGATTGACGGGGCTTTGCCATGAGTTTCATGTATGGATGATTGGAAGTGTGTGTCTGTGCTTGTCTCGTGTGTGTAGGGTTGAGATACTCGTCAACTGTCGATGGCAAGGGATCAGGGTTAGACGGGGATTCTAATGCCAAATGGTCGAGGATGTCAGTCGATGTTGAGAGTGACCTCAGATGTACGCATGGAGATCGAGCAGGTCTTGGGATGACAGTTGATCAAGATGAGGTGTCGTTCGAGTCAGCAAAAGGGTAGCCAGTACAAGTGACAAGACAGCTCGAGGGATCGAGAGCGGGAGAGACTTGCTGGCAGTCGAGTTCGCGGACTGACGACGATCGTCGACGATCGAGGAGGCTTTGTCGATTTTTGCTGAAAACCATCTCATCTCTAAAAGTTTTAAATTCAATCATTAGGAGTATTTTTGTCTTTAGTAATTTAGAGTAAAGTGTAAACTTTTAGTATTTTTCAGAACTTCCAAATTCTGAAAATATATTAAAAGGGTAGAGTCAAGTTGTAATAAAAGAAAGTAGAGTTTAATATGGGTAGTTTTCAGAATATGCATGTCTGAAAATAACTCATGTCTTTTTGTGTTAAACTAAAATACTTGAGGGTCTTTTTGTAAATCTGCCACCTAGGGTATGCCTATAAAAAGGGACTCATACCCAAGGATTTGGGCAGAATTTTGGAAGAATTAAACCAGAATTTTTCTCTTGTTCTTGCTATTTTACTGAGTAATACTTTTGATTTGGGTTTTATACTCTTGCCTAAATATTTGCTGATCAAGATCAACAAGTTTTTTCCTGTGTTTCCTATTCCTCTTCCGAAAATACTGTTCCAGATCAGAGACTTTGTCCTGCGCCGCCAGAAATTGATAGTTCTATGATCTGTTTTTGTTGAAATTTTTGATATGTCGTCTAAATCTTTCTGTTGTTGATCCTGAGATAGTTTTTAAGTGAGTATACTTGAAGATCATCTGTGAAGCTATCATGTGCTGATGACTAGGATTTTCTCAAGAAATTTTGAGAGAAAAGGTGATGTTTCTTCATCAGGTAAACCTCTGTTCTTCAATTATTTTCTGTTCTACTTGAGTGTATTAAACTGAATACTTTTCTAAATTCAGTATTCCAAGTTTAGTTCAAATATATTATGTTGCTTATTTTCTTGTCAATTCTCTAAAAATGGGTGAATACTGAAAGTGATAGCTCTATGTTAGAAATATAGTTCGGTGGTTGATTTTACATCTTCAGATCTGAAGGCTTTACTCAAAACTTATTGGTTATTGAAGATTAAAGCTATAAAAGCCCTCTGAATTTTAATTTTTATCCTTGCTAATACTGAATATCAAGTGTTTTCTAAAGTGAGTGATTTTTTCAGAGGAGATACAATACTGATATGAATTGTTTCAGAGTATTTTCTCACTGTTCTAGTTTTGGCTGCCTCTGAAATGAATCTGAATGCTATTGTTGGTTATTTTTCATGAGCCTCTGAGAAACTGTTCATCTAATCTTATGAGGTAGATCAAGTTTTAAAATTGTGATTTCACTAGAAGAATCGAGGTTTCAGTAATTCTGTCTTAAATAGTGCTGTGTTTTTCAGTTTTGTGTCAAGTTGGTTCAGTCTGTAGTTTGATTGTCTGAAACTAAAATAACCAAATCTACAAGAGTATTATGAGCATGTTTGAAAACTCAAAAATACATAGTACTGATCTGAATTGTCATTTGTGATCCAGTCTTTTCTGTTAAAACTGAAGTTACCAATCTAGGAATATTCAGTTAAAACTCTATTTCAGTTTTCAGAAACTGTGACCTCATTCAGTTGCAATTGTTAAGAATCTGTCCAGTTGTATGATTATGCTGATTTGAATTGTTCCATCTTCAGTACACTATTCTGAGTAATTCACAACACTTCTTCTGTGATTGCACTATTCCTCAACAAGCTATTGTCAATTTTTCAGAATAGTGAGTGGACTGTAGTTCTGAATTCTAGTTTGAAAGTTTGTTTTGCCTGGTTATTGAAACGGTGTTTGTAGTGCTGTGTCATTTGAATCTCAGCCTTGAACAAAAATTCACTAAATCTGAGATTAGGAAATCTTGTCCTGAAATTTTCTGTTCATGGTCTATTATCAAAAGCTCCTGAGCTAAGATGTGTTCTTGAAGTTTGAATGTGCTCAAACCATGTATGAGTGAGTTTTTCTGGCTGAATTAATACTGATTTAGTGCCATAGCTGCTGAGTAGTTTCAGTTCTTCAATAATTACTGTTTCTCATTCTTTTCAGCTGAGAACTGTAGTTTAGTTGTTACAGTTTTAAAAAACAGTGCAAGTTTTCAGATACAGCATTTCAGATTTTCTTTTAACTCATCTAAGCTGAGCAGTTTTATTGTGTTTTGTATCAGTGCAAATGAATGTATTGTGTGCCTGAATTGCTACAGTTATACATCTGTTGAGATTACTTATTTTTTCTAATTTATCGTCATCAAATCTGATCTGAAGTCAAGTTTGAATCTTCAGTTTGTGTTCTGTACTGAGAATAGTATTCTGAAATACTGTGTTGTTTGACATACCATTTTCAGATATTATTCAGCACTATTTCAGTATTACATATTCTGATTGGTTTAAGTTTACAAAAAGTACTCTGAGTTCAGTATTGTTCACTGTCATGTTATATTACCAACTATTTTGAGTTCAGTTTTGAATTAATACTTATGAAATTTTATTCTCTGAATATTGTCAGTGATCCAACTGTCGATATCCCTCTGTCGACCATTGAGTTGCCGAAATAGACTCTGAATTTTGGAGTTTCAGTTTCCGTCAGAGTAGTTCGACCGACCAAACTCCGAACTAAGTTGAACTGCAATTTTCAAACAAGTTGTGTTCTCATTTTGTACTGTTTAGTTCAAATTTGGATCTGCAATTTTTGGAGGTGTGCTGGGTGATCTGAATAGGCTATCTAATTCACGAGAATTTGTTGAGGCATCTATTCACCCCCCTTCTAGTCGCCATTCCGATCCCACACGTCATGATGTTGTGGTTGTCGATATCTGCGCCCCCCTTAGGATCCATCGGCGATGTAGACATCGTAGTCATCGTAGACGTACCCACGGCCGATGTAGATGTAATCGTCATGTTGGCGTAGCCTTCCCCAGCGGAGTCACCAAAAAGTGTGTTGACACGAAAACGTGCCCCCGCACTTGGGTCAGTTCGACGATCCAAAAGTGTGCGGATACTTAGGAAGAAGCCTAAGTGTAACACGACACTGATGTCACGTTCCGACTACCCTTAATAGTGGCAAAGGGGGTGGAGTCATCGGGTAATCAGATCACACGGAAATAATCAAATTAGCCGAAAAGAAATATATTAAATAAAATAAACCATGTAGCTGACTGGAGCCTAACTAATTCGAAGTATACTGTGCGAAGGGGTTCACCAAAGGGGTCCTTCAGCGTCCGGTGTGAATGGTCTCACCGAAGGTAGCCTTTGGTGCTCGGACTGATCTGGTCGAAGGCATGCTCCGAACAGATCTTGACACAAGATCACCTCCGAACAGCAGGGTTCGGCCCAAAGTCTCTGACATGACAAAAATACTCTAACGCAACGCACTAGCATGACTTCGTCCAAAGCAAAGTGTAGGCATGATGAAGCCTGATGCGACAAAGCCTTCTGCGGAGCACTCTAGCGTGCGGACTTGGTCAGACCGACAATAGCATGACAGGTCCGGCACGGGTAGTCGTAGAAGGGGTCCGCCGAGGGGTGTTCTGGCAGCCTCTGAAACTAGTGTCCTTGCTCCGGACACCTCCGGTGAAGGGGCTCCGAGCATGAAGACCTACAACACAACAGAGATCAAGTGCCAATTCGGCCTAGAGACCGAATCTGCTAAGTGTTGCAGTAGAAAACGAAGGTAGCAATCTGTTACATAGATTAATGGATACTTCACAGGCGAAGTAACAAGGCTTACCACGGTTTCGATGTGGCCAGCAGAGGGCTTCCAAGCAAACCCACGAAGGTTGTGCAGAAAGTAAATAAAAGTAAAGGTACAGTTCAAACTAGGGTTTGAAGTTGATTTGTGTTGGGGGGTCTAATGAACCGGTCTCACCCCTATATTTATAGGGTCTAGTATTCTTATCTCTAAGATTAATCTAGTAGGATTCAACGTAATCGTTTTTTAGGGATAAAATAGCCCGAAGTGGGCCTTCGGTAGGGCCTACCGAAGCCTGCTCCTTGGGCCAAAGCTTTGGCGAGGCAGGCCACTGAAGGCCTGTTGATAGCAAAAAATGACATTAATGGCTAGATTATCAAAATATCAATTTTTGGTAATTTGGGGCAAAAGTACACATGTCCAGGGTCTATCCGAAGCCCTATAGGGCAGAAGTCCATCAAGCTATGGGCTTCGAAAGCCTCTAGCCAGCCCATGGGCTTCGGCCAGGAAGCCTTCGGAGGCCCACGCTGTCGAAGCTTCGGAAGCCTTCGGAGGCCCACGCTGCTGTAGTTTCGGCCCGAGGAGCGAGCCTCGACGGGCATGGCCGAAGCCCATGCTACCGAAGCTTCGGCCTAAAGAGCAATCCTCGACGGGCCTGACCAAAGCCCACGCTACCGAAGCTTCGGCCCGAGGAGGAAGCCTCGACGGGCCTGGCCGAAGCCCACACTACCAAAGCTTCAGCCCGAGGAGTTGGCCTCGACGGGCCTGGACGAAGCCCACCTCGGCAGAGATAGAGTTGGACGCGTTTCCAGCTCAATCTCTATCTCTATCCGGCCGGATTAATAGTAGATTAGATTAGGAGTTAACCCCCTATAAATAGAGAGGCATGGCCGACGTGGAGAGCCCCCCAACTCAAACCAAACCAAAGCCATGCTTTGATCGTACCTTTACTTTACCTTTACTTTTTTGTACCTCTTCGTGGGTTTGCCTGGAAGCCCTCCGTCCGCTGCTACGGAACAGTGGTAATCCTTGATACTTCGCCCGTGAAGTATCTGTTTATCTACGTAATATATTGCTATCGCCTTGGTACTTTGCTTGTGAAGTGCCCGCTAATCTGTGTAATAGATTGCTACCTTCACTACCTGTGCAACACCTCGCAAAATTCGGTCCTAAGGCCGAATTGGTACTTTGCGTCATCTCTGTTGTAGGTTTGCACGTTAGGAGCCCCTTCGCCGAACGTGTTCGGAGCTGAGACATCGGTTCCGGAGGTCCCCGGGACACCCTTCGACGACCGCAGGCTTCGACAACAGACTTCGCCAGTATACTTCATCGCGACAGACTTCGCTACGATCATACTCCGCACCAGATGAAGTTGCACTCGCGTCACGGTTTCGTAATTCGCTGTATCGGAGATCGCACGCCAAACCCCGCTGTTTGGAGGTGATACCTGCGTCCAGATCCGTTTGGAGTCCACCTTTGACTGGATCTGCCTGAACGCCGAAGCACCCTTCAGCGGAGCACTTCGCACCAGATGCCGAAGGTAACCTTCAGCGCACCCTTCGCATCAGACTTCGAACCAGACGGGCTCCGACTGGTTTGCTGATTTCATTCTGTTTAATCTATTTCTTTTGGCTAATTGGATTATTTCTTGTAATCTGGTTGCCTAGCGACTCCACCCCCCTTATCACTATTAAGGGTAGTCGGAACGCGACGTTAGTGCCACGTTACGCTTAGGCATGTCCCTAAATATCCGTGCACTTTTGGATTGTCGGACTGACCCAAGTGCGGGGGCATGTTTTCGTGTCAACAAGGCCTTCAGGCCGAAGGTAGCAGGCCGCTAGGAGGCTTTTGAAGGCTACGGTTCGATGGGCCTTCGGCCCTATAAGGCCTCGACCTCATCTAGGATTGGTGTATTTTTGGCCCAAATTACCAAAATTGATATTTTGACAATCTTGACCATTAATGACATTTTTTGCTATCAACACTTGTCCACCTTATACTTTCCAATCAAGCCAAGTCTAGGTCAAGAAAGACCATCGAAAAGTTAAGGCTGTGATTTTGGCAAACACTAAGTTATCTCGGTTAATAGCAAAGTGCAATGGTAATCAATCTAGAATAAAATAATGTGTCAAGCAAACCTGTGTGGATCTTTTCTTTTTTTAGCACATGAATCATGGATATTGATTTTTGTTGTGTACTCATTTTGGATAATTCCATGAAAAGTAGTATTATTTTCAAGTTGCATTTTAGCGTCCAAAGTAAAGGATTCTAGCTACCAGGAAGATAAAAGATAGCAAAAGCAATTCTGCGAATACATGCTAGACACAAGACTAAGCAGTGATCAAGTTTGGAATTTTGAAAATTAAAATCGTGCTCATAATGAAGATAGATATATTAATCAGAGCTGAAGGCATCATGGTAATGACAATTATGCAAAGGCATATATAGAAGCAACTAAATGTATCAACAATTAATCATAACGAAGCCAATGCAAAACAATTAAAGCACGCTCCCCCTCACAAAATGTCATAAGGATGACAAATACCAAGTTCCCCATGCAAATAAGCAAATCGAGACGCATAAAGGGGTTTGGTAAAAATATCGGCAAGCTTGTTCTGGGTATCAACATATTGAAGCTCGACATCACCTTTCTCATTGTGAACTCTAAGAAAATGATATCTCACATCAATGTGTTTAGTTCTTGAGTGCTTAACCAGGTTGTTTGCAATGCAAAATGGCACTAGTGTTATCACAAAACAGTGAACACTCTTATAATATAACCCCAAATCCCGTAAGGTAGAAGTCATCCACAAAATCTGTGAGCAACAGCTAGCTGCAGCAACATATTCGGCCTCACCCATAGATTGTGCAATGCTAGACTATTTGTGGGAAAACCAACCAACATGATAAGTACCCAGAGAATGAAAAGTACAGGAGATGCTCTTCCTAATAATTCTACACCCAGCAAAATCCGCATCTAAAAAACCACAAAGAGCCAAAGAGGAAGATGCAGAATACCAATGCCAAATTCGAGGGTATGCTTGAGATACCTGAGAATGCGCTTTACCGCTTGGAGGTGCGAAGCTCTAGGCGAAGCCTGAAAATGAGCGTATAGACATACATCGAAGTGTATGTCCAGCCCCGTAGCAGTCAAGTAGAGGAGGGAGCCGATCATGCTTCGGAACTCCTTCTGATCTATGGTTTCACTATCCTCGTCAGGGTCCAATGCTATCGAAGTAGCCATTGGAGTGGCGAGGGGCTTCACATCAGCCATGTCGAACTTCTTGAGCAGGTCCTTGGTGTACTTCGTCTGGTGGATGAAGGTACCTTATTTGCTATCCTTGATTTGCAAACCAAGGAATAATGTGAGTTCACCCATCATGGACTTCTAAAACTCTCTGCTCATAGTCTCTGCAAACTCGGCAATCAAAGCATGAGAAGAGCCACTAAAGATGATATCGTCAACGTAAATCTGAACTAGGAGGAAATCTTTGCCATGCTTGAGAGTAAAAAGGGTTTTATCTACGAATCCCATCAAATATCCTCGCTCAAGCAGAAAAGACTTAAATCTATCATACCAAGCCCGAGGGGCCTCCTTAAGTCCATAAAGAGCCTTATGAAGTTTAAGGACTTTATGTGGGTATTTGGGGTTTTCAAAACCAGGGGGTTGTTTTACATAAACGTCTTCGCCTATGAATCCATTTGGAAAAGAACTTTTGACATCCATTTGATAAAGTTTGAAACCACGGGATGCCGAAAATGCAAGTGAAATTCTAATGGCTGCAAGACAAGCAACAAGTGCAAAGGATTCAGTAAAATCAATCCCTTCTAACTGAGAATAACCCTGAGACACAATTATAGCTTTGATTCTAACCACTGACCCAGCCTCCCCTTGTTTGTTTTTGAAAATCCATTTAGTTCCAATGAAATGAACATTAGGAGGGGGATCTACAAGAGTCCAGACTTGGTTTCTCTCAAAATTTTCAAGTTCTTCATGCATGGCATTGATCCAAGTAGAATCAGATAAAGCATGACTCACATCTAAGGGCTCGAAAGAAGAAACAAAAGCAGAATCAATGAAATGGGCATGAGAACGTGTTACCCTTTGATCAACCTCACCAATGATCTGATCTGAAGGATGCTTCTCGGCGGGATGCAGTCTCCCCTCAACTTGTGCTGGTGAGTGGTCAAAGATGACCAATGTTGAGGTAGTAGCTTCGGGGCCTCTTGCCGAAGTGGTCGAAGCGGGGTCCGCTTCGGGGGTCGAGGTCGAGGGTGGTAGGGGATCATCCTCGAAGTCTTTAGGATCTTCAACTTCAAAAATTGTCTGCTCCATATAGTGGTCACTTTCCTATTCAAAAGAAGAGCTAACATAGGGGGTTGATTCATCAAAAGTCACATCACATGACTCGATGACAGTGTTAGTTTCCAAATTGAAAACACGATAAGAATGACCATGGGTAGTGTGTGGGATCAGAATGGTGACTAGAGGGGGGTGAATAGGCGCCTCGAAACTTTCTTTTGAATGTGATGGCCTTCTCGTAAACACCCAACGCACCTCCAAACATACAATTTCAAGATTCAAACAAATCAATACAAAATTGAGCTCCACTAGATTGAAAAAACACACCTCAACTTGGTTCAATTGAATATCAAATGAAATTTCTGCACTTCTGAAATATTCTACATAATGAATAGTAACAGTAAATTTCAACAAGGTTCATCATCCAGATTTTGATCCAATTTTCATATTTCAAATTCAGAGCAATTTAATTCCAGCACACTAGTTTCGATTCAGTATCAAATAAATTTACTCGCTGGAATAGGGAATACTTTACGTGATACAGATTATATCGAAAACACTGTAGCACGTCCGAAAATAGCAAACTACTGTGTCAGATCAGGAATTGATTCACTTTTCAGAATACAATTTCAGAACAAATTCAAATTCCTGATCAATAGACAATATCTGAAATAAGCTAACATCACACTACAACAGTTATATCAGAAACAACAGTCAATATTTTAGCACAAGACAATATGGACTTTCACTCAAAACTGAATTCAGATTTCAATCAAACACTATATTTCAGAATAGCAAAACAGCAGTAAACTGAATTGGATATCTCAGATTAGGATTTCAGATCAACTAGTCAATAGCTGCACATGAATTTGATCTATGAAGCAAAACCCTTCTAGTATTTACTGCATTACAGAGCAAACTATACTAAACTTTCATTTCAAACAATATATATTCAGCACCTCAGTTTCAGTACAGAACATAATTTCCTGCTGAACCACAACTGAAAACTCAGGAAAACTATGTATTGCAGGAACAAAAATGAATCTGAACAGAATACTTGTCAACAGACAAAAACCAGACAGAAATCTGAAAGTGAATAGTCTAGTTTTTGATCAAATCTAGTTCAGATTGATAAACTACAGAATAGATTTCATCCAGAGAATTACAGCACAGTTTCAGACTTATCTACAGCTACTAATCATCCAAAACCACTTTCAAAAGAATAAGACTAACTACTAAACTGATCAAGACATATTGTATTTGAGCAAAAACAGAACACTGCTGATAACAGTAAATCTGAACCAGAAACAGACTGAACTCCACAAAGAGAACTACAAGTACTCACATTAATAAATGGAACACTTAATCAGAATCAGTACTGAAAACAGATGAAAAATAGTGCCTCAACTCTGATGAAAACAGTAACAGAAATCCAACTCAAAGGGTACATAGAAAACTGCAGCAACCTTTCAATCACTGCACTGCTTCCCTTCAAAAGCCCTGGCAAACACCTCTCCGGTGCTGTAGCAAAACCAGGAAATTGCTAGGATTGAAACATATACTGCACACAGATTTTAGAGTAGAGAATTTGAGTAAACAAGAAACTAGATGAAGGACTTTGAAGAAACTTCAACCAAGTGTAACTACACAAACTATTTCAATTCAGCAACCAGCACAAATATTGCAGTACCTCAAAAACATGTAACCAGAAATTTTGAGGACTTGATTCTCACCCAAAAATTACTTGTTCATCCTTCTATCATGACTTCATTCACAAAACACTCCAAAGATCAGCCTAGAGATTGATGAACACTTAAAGAACCATTTCATCAAACATGTAGAGAGCTAAAACCAAAAATTGAAACACTTTTCAGAATATTTTTTCAGTACTGTGGTGCCTCCTTTGATCAGCAAAAAGATCAAGAATAAGTTGCAGAAATCACATGAAACTTTCAAAAATGGATCATTCAAATCATGCAAAACAAAAGATGTATACGCATCAATATCAACTTCTGCACTAGATTCACCAGAAAAAGCTGCTCAAAATTGAATCCAGTCACAAAAGTTGTACCTGCGCTTAGAGACTGAATTCCTTCGCTGCACTGTAGAGATTTTCGGATTTTGAACAGTGTCGCCCAAATTTGATTCAAAGCAGCAAGAACAGCCAAAATGTGTATAAAATTGATATTTGGTTCAGCCAAAAGACAGCCAAAAATCCCCACCTGCCTATGGATATGGTCCCCTGTTTATAGGCCAACCATGGGGGTATTTTCTAAAAAGAACCCTCTAGAATTGAAAATTACACAAAAGTGCTATTCCTTGTAATATATATTTTTAGAATTAGAAAATTCAGAAAAATATACTAAAGGAGTACACTAACTCTAGACTCACAACCTTTTATTACACATTGACACAAAGTAAAAAGACTCGAATCTATTGAAATTAACAAAAATTGATTTGTGACGGTTTTCAGCAAAAACCGACAAATCCTCTCCTCTTTTGTATTCAACACGTACGCCTGAGATCACTGTTCTATTCCAACTGGTATCCTTGACCATCCGGCTCTTGACTCCCTATCTCACCTTGGTCACCCACCATCGACAGTCGACAAAGCATCTACTCCAGTACACATCAGACAACTCCACACAAACCGTCCATCTGTTCTTGCTCGATCTTTTCGTGCACTCTTGAGATCTTATCCAACTTCGCCCGGCATCCCCAATCGTCCGACATCAAGCTCCCTGCTCGACCCTCGATCACCCACCGTTGACAATTGGTCAACATCTCCTCCTTGCACATACAAGACAAGCCAAGACACGGACGCGATGCACCACCGAAACATCGGCAACCAATCCTTCATTTCACATCCAAACCCTCGATGCACTCAACCAACCTCAACCACTCAAACACTCATCCTTGTCAATCACTCATCATCCATACCGAAACCACCCTTGGTTTCACATAGTGTAACCTAAAAAGATCTCGTTAGAAGAACGTGACTCAAACTTGTCTAAATTTCCACGTTTTCGGATAAAACAACGAGAGCCAAATACTCGAAGATGAGTAACTTTGGGCTGTCTCCCAAAACATAGCTCATACGAAGTCAAGTTCAAGATTGAGCGCAAGAAAATTTGGTTTGAGATGTAACAAACTGTATTCATGGCCTCAGCCCAAAACTTTCTAGGAGTCCTGTGCTCATAGAGCATCATCCTAGACATCTCAACCAAAGTGCGGTTCTTTCTCTAAACAACACTATTCTATTGAGGAACCCGCAGAGCAGAGAATTGATGTTCTACGCCATGCTCCATGCAAAAGTCAACAAAGAGACTATTCTTGAACTCGGTGCCATTATCACTTCGAATGAACTTCAATGCAACAGGGAGTTCAGTAAACAGTCTCAAAGCTAAGCTCTGAAAATGTGAAAACACTTCATCCTTGCTAGCTAAAAAGAAGACCCAAGAGGAGCGAGAGAAATTGTCGACAATGACAAGAACATACCATTTGCCGCCTAACGAACTAACCCGAGAAGGACCTATAGTGTCCATATGGAGAAGCTCTCCGGGTTGTTCAGTCATCACTATAGTGGCTGGTGAGTGTGAAGCGGCAATCATTTTCCTATGTCAACAAGGAGTGCAAACTAAATTCTTCTCAAATTTGAGCTTGGGCAATCCTCGTATCAGACCTAGGGCACTCAAGAGAGCTACAACTCAAAGCTCATATGCCCTAGTCTCCTATGCCACTTCCAGAGCTTAGATGTAGAATGTGAAACTAAGCAGTGAGAAGAATCACAAGACTAAGAAAAATCAGCTCCAAAATCTCTCCCAACTCTAAAGATCTTACACACTAAAACGCCATTAGAATTGAGTACTTGTGAGGTATCGCAATGAAATCGCACTTTGAAGCCCTCATCAAGCAACTGAGATACAGAAAGAAAATTGTATCCCAAGTTTTCAACCAAAGCAACATATTTGAGATTGAAGTTTTAGTTGATTCTTACCACACCTTTACCTTTCACTTTGCTTCTTTGGTTGTTGCCGAAGGTGATTTGCTCCTTTTGCTTAGTTGTGGTGAGGCTGGAGAACCACGCTGCATTCTTGGTCATATGGCACGAACAACTGGAGTCCATGATCCATGTGCCCTCAAAGCATTGGTTTGACGCCTACACAAAACGAGAAAACTTCGATCGCTCAGTGCTGGGGTGAGTGAACATATGACGAGGCATCCAGCACTGAGAGATACAACCAGTAGGCATAGTAAAAGAAGACTTTCTACGCACAGGTAAAATAGAGTGATGCAAAGTATGAGGTCTACCTACATTATGCAACCCTGACGCACGATGAGGTCTCCCAACCTATCGAGGTACAAAGCCATCTACATGTGGTCTAGCACCATATGAGACATGGTGTACACCACGATGGACATAACCTCTTTGGGAGGCACGGGGAGCATCAAAACTAGGATGTGAGTAAACGTCTGGCTCATGCATACCTACAGAATGGTAATGCATGTCTTGAAAACTCAACGCCTGTGAACGTCGCTCATCCTTGATGCGACGAAAGTAAAACCCAACCACATGACCCACCCGCTGGTAGTATGAGCAATTAAATACACTCTCGGGGGTACTCACATGGGTCATAGGAGCAATCCTCATAGGCTCCTTGGGTTTCTGTTGAGGGTTTTTCTGGGGTGGAGGAGGTGGAATTTTCTTGAGAGGCTGAGTAGGTTTCTTGGCTTTCTATGGAGTATCTAACTGGGCTCTCTCTTTCTCTAAGGTAGTGGTGGAGGTAAAAACAGTTTTGTTTCCACTATCTGGAGGAATTCTCTCAAAACCCAATTCTAGAGCTAACCCTGCCCTATCAGCACACATCTTGGTCTTAGACAAGAGCAAATTCATCCTACCCTTTCCCTCAGTGCATTTGTTCACCACAGTAAGAAGATATTCATTTTCAGTCATGAGCTATTCAACTTTCCATCTAGCAAAACTGAGTTGGTCCTTAAGGGTGATGCAGGTGGGACAAGCAGGCTGCACAGCCTTAGAACACTCAGCACTCTCCAATCTAGCCACTAACTCCCTAACAAGCTCATCTCTCAAATTAATGCTATCAATCAATAAAGAACAGTTTGAAAAAACATGAGAAGAAATAGGCCTAAACTCCACCAAAAGTTGCTTCTGTGCTGTCTCAAGCTCATCAACAGTTTGAGCATGCACATAACGCAACTTGGCAAGCTCACCCATGACAACAGTGCAAGATAATCAGTAGAAACACATTCTAGCCTAAGTCTAAGGTCTTTTCTATCTCTAGTGGCCGGAACAAGTAATCTATCCTGACTAAGAACTACATCATTTAGTTCATCATCTTTAATGGAAAGCTAGTCGTAGGATAGTGGTACCTCGGACGAGTCAAGCTCATCACCGCTGTGAGTGCTGTCGGCCATGAAGCAAAGGCCGGTGAAATCCCTTGCCTTCTTCTCCTTCTTCTCCTCCTTCCTTGGAGATTATTCCTCCTCATGAGAGCTCAACTCCTTAGATGAGGAAGTGTCGATGTTGCTGAGTGCAGTGACAAATGCTCTAGAAGCGGCCTTGGCTACCCTTTTAGCCACCTTGTCGTGCTTACCCTTCGCATAGGGTTTCCTCTCCTTCTTGTGGTGTTTGGGACGCTCACTCTCTTCTCTCCTCTTAAGCTTAGGACAACTGGCCTTTATGTGAGAAGTGTCACCACACTCAAAACACCCAATAAAGCCACTTCTCCTTTGATCCCGTCTCTCATTGTGAAAACGGGAGAACCTCCTGGCAATGAGAGCATGCTCTTCATCATCCAGAGTATCCACCTGCTCTTTAGTGACAGAGACTGGGGAGGACAGAGCAAAACCACCTGCAAGAACACAAGTGTCAGATGAGTTTGGTTATGCAGTGGTGCCATGGCTAGAGCCAGAAACTAGTGCCAAGGGCTGAGGCAAAGATTTTCTGTGCACTGCAAGAGATTCCTTGGCAATCTCTGTGGACTTCAGCTTGCTGAAGAATTCATCATAGGTCAATGTGTCATAGCCTATGGACTCCTCAATGCTGGATATCTTCACTTTCCATATGCTACGATCGAGAGCATAGAGAAGCTTGATAGCCCTATCATGATCATTGTAAGCAAGCATCCCATAGGACTACAAGTTACTCACTATTGCGTCAAATCGTGAAAACATGACATCTATAGATTCCCGAGGGCCTTGCACAAACAGCTCGTACTGTTGATTGTATGTGCTCTGGCGCCTAGCCTTGATCTGTGTAGAGCCCTCATGAAAAAGAGTGAGTATGGTCCAAATCTCCCTAGTTGTCCTCAAGTGTTGAACCCTATCAAACTCACTCCTGCTCAAGCCAATGAACAATATATTTCTAGCTTTGGAGTTAGAATTATACTGATCTTTTTCTCCCCATGTTGTGCGTGTTTCAGGATGGAGTATTTAGAGTCCACAATCTCCAATATTGCATTTCCATGGCATTACAATTAAGCCTCTATGCGCACCTTCCAATAAGAAAAGTCAGTTCTATCAAATAGAGGTATTTTATTAACTTTGTCCATGTCACCAAAAGATCACAAAATCGGTTAAGGTCAACTGGTGATCTTAACCGAGCTCTAATACCAATTGTTGGACCAAAATAGGGGACCAGAGGGGGGTGAATGGGAGCTTTTAGAATTCTATTCTACTGGACATGCTTTGAACACACACTTCGAAGTGTCTGGTTCGGAGGTATCGAACAAACTCCGAACATAGGCTTCGAATGGGGTAAAAGTTCGAACTTCAGAACACTTCGCTCGCACTCAGAGTCCCAAAAATTCATTGTGCTCCGGAAGAATAGTGCAGGCTCCGCACACAAGGTTCCTTTGAGCAGGCTTCACACTAATGTCCTCGCACAAGTTCTTTTCC
Source organism: Zizania palustris (assembly GCA_019279435.1). Classification (NCBI taxonomy): domain Eukaryota; kingdom Viridiplantae; phylum Streptophyta; class Magnoliopsida; order Poales; family Poaceae; genus Zizania; species Zizania palustris. The sequence continues at coordinate 73,890,355 of JAAALK010000289.1, read as the reverse complement.
CTCGGAGAGTTCCGAACAGATACTTCACACTAGTAACTGGTAATAGGCTTTGCACTTCGGAGAGCTAAAAACAGACAAACTGACTGCAAAGAGGACTTTGGCTATGAGAAAATAACACGCCTCGACTAGATGCTTGGCAAGGTGCTTCGCCAGTAAACAGTGAGGACTAGCCTCCGTTTTACACAGAGCGAACACATGCAAATGTTACTCACAGAAATCACACATTAAGAAGACAAACACACTTCGTTGAAAGTGAACCAGAGTAAGAACTTGTTGATAGAAAACGAAGTGAAACACAGAGAACTCAATTCATGCAGTGCAACACATGGATACAAGTTCAAGCAATAGATGAAAAACAAAATGAAAATTTCATTGCTTAGAACAGGGAACACAAAAACTCATAAGTACAGAGAACACTTCATGGTGGCTAGCCAGAGCTACAAGAAAAAGAAGGTTCTAAAAATGAAGTGCCAGTGTTGTCCTAGCCCTTATCTTGCCTCTCCTTTTATAGGCACTACTATGACTTGCGAATAGACAACAACACCCCTAGGGTTTACATCACTTTTGTCTCAGCCAAGCACAGGGGTACAAATGGTAGTCTACTTTATTGGAAGCACCTTTTGTCAGCTTCACAGAGGAGGCAACATCGGCTTTTGCAGAGCAGACACGATTAGCTTTTGCAAAGTGGAATCTTATGGAGCCCCCTTCACACACGAAGTGTGCAGAGGCTTCAGTGACACGCTTCGAACTCGAAGGCCTTCGCTTCACCGAAGTTTGTCTTCGATACATTGATGGTTTTGAGCCGAAGTCGTCGAAGCCCTTGAGTCTTCGCACCATCACCTCCGAAGTGGATCACCATGACTTCGCAGCTATTCCTAGCTCGAACTCTACCAGTCCGTGTACCGAAGCCATGTATGGCTGAAGTACTTCATCATCCACACTCTGGAGCCCCACCTTCAAAGTACCTTCACCACCTTCTGAAGTCCCTCTGTCCAAGGCCTCCGCATGAAGCATATCCATAAGCACCCTTCGTAGTGTCTTAGCCCTGAGCACACTCCATGAAGACCCTTATCCGGACCATGCCTTCGATGCACCTTGACTTCTGAGACCTTCGTCAGGTGTCCTTCTAAGTGTCTCCGACCGAAGCACACTTGGAGACTTGCCTCATTCCCGAGGACTTCGTCCGCCAATCTTTGAAGTCACTCCTTCGGAGTAACCCTTCGAAGTGCCTCGCCTCCGAGGACTTTTCCTTAGGGCACCTTCAGCCGGAGCCACCCTCCGCACTTTCTACCTTCGCCTAGCGCACCTTGACCTGAGAACCGACCTTGACCCCATGCAGCCTCTATGACCGAGCTCCCCACTCGCCTAGCATCAAGCCTCCCGCTTGACCCAAGTTCACTTGCTGCGAACCGTCCCATTGCCTCCTAAGTCACCTGCACACCACTGACAAGAAGACAAGTATTTCTAGTACCCCAGAGACCTCTCCGATAAACAACCTCCGGTACACACTCTGGTGTACCACCCAAAGTACCAAGCCCTTCGGTAAAAAACCTTCGAACCCCTTCGGAGGAACCCATTCGTCCAGAAGAGAACTTGTCAATCACTCATCACAGACTTGAAACCAAGGCACATATCAACTTGGTTTCTCACTTTTCATGTGTTGTTTTGCAATCCAAGCTTCGGTACGAGATGAGTTCTCTCAACAGAGCATGTCTTTGTGCTCAATGATGTATGATGAGACTTTGCTCGATTGTTGCAATACGAGGAAATGAGCTTGGTCATATGCCTTTCGATTCGGAGTAATTGTTTGCTTGCCCAAGATCCCTCGACATGCTACTCTACCCTCATGGCAAGAGTGAGGCACACAAATTGGGTTATTTGGGTCTGTGTACTCGACACACCACTATACTACCTCCTCGCTAGAGTAACCTTGTGTGATGCAACCCTCGGGTGAAGAACGATTTCTAACGTATTTCTTTAGAACACCCATGTATCTCTCTTATGGGTACATCTGATGTAAGAAAACAAGTCCAAGAAATAATATTTCTTTGACGACATGTGAGGTCAGATGTACCATAATATTAAAGAATGATGGAGGAAAGTACATCTCAAGAAGAGAGAGAGTCAAGTATTGTTTTTATCTAGTTCTTCTAGCATTGTTGGCTCGAGTATTTTCTATCCTATTGCATTGAAGAAACAACACATACTCATTATTGCCTCTCTTACCCCCACTGGTAACAAATTCCTTATTCCGACAGCAATCATTTCAGTCAGCATGACATAACAATCATGAGTCTTCATTCCACCGACCATCTTAAGCTCCTTCATGTTGATAAGTTTGTTGATATTCGATGAGTACCTGATGGAACTTTAATGTCATGTAAAAATTCACAAAAGTCCTCCCTCTCCTTCATAGAAAGGTTGATGCAAGATGGAGGCAAGAACTTTCCTCTACCTGTTTATTGTGAATGTAGATCCGGTCGTAAACCCATCTCCTACAGATCCGCTCTAGCATTCTCGTGGTCTTTTGTTTTCCCTGGCATATTTATCATTGTTCCAAGGAGACTGTCACACACGTTTTTCTCCACATGCATTGTATCGATGGAATGGCGAACATCGAGATATTTCCAATATTCAAGCTCCCACAAAATTTATTGCTTGTTCCACATTCCATCACACCTTGAAGAAGACCGTTTTCACTTACTGAGTATAACATTTATGTCCTTTACCTAGTCATATACCTATGTGCCTCTAAAATGCCTAGGAGGTCTTCCTTTCTCTATAGAAACATCACATTGTAGCTTCATTCTTGTATATGGGTGTTTGATTGGAAGAAAATGTCGATGTCGCATGTATACTGTTTTCTTAGAATGGTTCAATGATGTGCTTGATGTTTCATCCAAGCACTGTGGGCATTCACCTTTCCTTTTGCTTTGACCAGATAAGTAACAATGAACAGGCAGATCATTTATTGTTACAAACAACATGGCATGTAGCTAGATGTAATCTTGGATGTACTCGTCCCAAACCTCAACACCTTCGTGCCATAGAGTTTTCAGATCATCCACCAAGAGTCTGAGGTACTGTAACATACCAAATTTCTAAAGGTAAAAATATAATTTATAAATATACTTTCTGAAATGAGGATTATTTTTGTTATTTTTCTTAAAGCAGTAAATACCCAAATATATAGGAATCTATCGAAATAATCCAAAAAAGGGTCTGAGAAAATTATGTTCTGATCTAGGGACCAAGAACTATTTTTTCACAATTTTTAAAAATTGTTATCACCTTTGCAAGAAACCCAAATATTTTAAATCAATTTCAGCAATTATTTTTATTCAGAAATTCATTTTAAACAGCCTTGTCCCACACTTCCCCTTTCTCTCTCCACAGGCCAGCCCAGCCCACTCCATCCCCGCGCCCCTCAATGACATGTGGGTCCTGCCCGTCAGTGTCCCATACCCCTCTCCGCGGGCGCACTTAAGCCCCCAACCCCACCTATCGGCGCCAACCCCCCCTGCCTGAGTCCGACCCCACCCATCAGACTCGACCGTTGCCGCACCCACGCCCGCAACCACCCACTGCTAGTGGCCCCCACATGTCAGCTTCATCTTCCCCACGCCGCCGCCGCCCCCAAATCCCTCCGGCCAAAACCCTAGCTCCACAATCTCCTCATCACCGGCCCCCTTCCATGAAATTAATATCGGCATTAAAACCCCCGTGATCTGCTGGTAGTTTCCCCCCTGATTTCAACGCGTTTAAACCCTGTGATCGTCGTGACCGTGCATGGAAGGACCTCGCTGGAGAAAATGGAAACCCCTCCTCGGGTTTCCTTGTATTTGGCCCACGGCGTTTACTGCTCACCACCCCTATAAAGCCCCCCGTACCCCTTCCATGTTTGGCCTTCGCCTGAACGTGCCCTGCGCCAACAGAAAGCTTCGCGTAGTATTTTTAGCACCGCCCCTCTACTCGGATTCCAGCCGCCGCTCGCCATCACCGAATCCCTCCTCCGCCGCCGTCATCCACACCGCCGTGATCGCCAGCACGTCTCTGACCCCAGCCACCCCTCCATCACCGTTGAAACCCACCAAAGCTCCATCCCGCCATTGACCCGAGACCTCTCCACCGCACCCGCACGTCGCCAGCCAGCACCCGACGACCTCAGGCCCCCGCAACGGTACCATCGTGCTCCAATCATCCTCCTGTTTCAATTTCTGCGCTCGAATAGGACCACCGACCATCGCCGTCACCGCTAGCCCGTCGCCATCCTTCGACCGTCACCGGAGAAGACGACCGGCACGGGTAAAATACCCGTGTTGTGTCAGATCCAATCATGATCGCACGATCTCGACCGGGCGGAGGAGATTAATTCGCACACAATATTTAATCTCAATTGTCCATATGGATCGAAGGGGTATCAACTCATCTCGGCCGTCCAATTTTATTTAAAACCCGCTTTTAATTTGGACCATCCATCGCGTGCTGTTTCAGTGTTTTAATCTCAACCGTGGAAATTCATTTAAAACGCCCGCACGTTCTGTGGCCGCTAGATCTTGATCCAACAGTCGATCTGGATCCGGCTCACGCGCACAGTGCGCGGGTTCATGGTGGACTCGGCTCACCGTGGACCGGCGACTATTTAGGATTTAAATTAAATTCTAGAAATTGATTTAAACTTTAAAAATTCATAACTTCTTCAAATTAACTCCAAATTTTGCCATTCAAATTTTAGAAAATTCACCATTTTATTCTCTACATTCTGGACCAATTTACTTGACATGTTTGTACTATTTATTATCCAAAAATAAAATCAAATGTAATGTTTTAATCTTTAAAAATTCATGTTTACCCCATTTTAACTCCAAAATTCCTCATTTTAATTTTAGAAAGTTTATCTTCTATTTTTCCACAACTTTAGCCAATTTAAATGAAATAATTATATTGTTTATCTTTGTATGTTTAAATTGATTGTTGTTCTCATTTTGTGTGCCGCGAAGACTATGACATCGTCGAAGAACCGGAATACTACCCAGAAGTCCCCCCATCACCATTTGTCGAATAAGGCAAGTCACCAAACATAATTTTTGAGCATATTGAACCTAGTTTTTCTCAAAATATCGCTAAACCCCATTGGTTATAAATGCATTAGTCAAATTGAGAGCCTTACATTATATTTATTTAGATCCCTGACCTTGAAGTGCAAACCCAAGCCAGGCTATTGAGCCTAAACTCCTTGTCACCATAATAATAGTATTATTAGATAGTGTCCAATGTATTGACACAGTCGCTATAGGATAAAAACGAGTCGTAAATACTTTAATTCTATTATATGATCCCCATGATTTCTCTCACCGTTGGAGTTCTATTGGATATGGAGTTATGGTTTAGTATGTTAGCATGGTGGGTTCCGAGTGCAAGTGAGGACATTGGTTAGTCGCATCGGGGCACTACAAGGACCGGTATGCAGGATCCGTTACAATACACTTCCGTACTAACCACAAGTCTAGTGGATAATTCCTAACTGAGGTATGGGGTGTTCCAACTCGAGGCACCACATGGAGATGGGTCAAGCAGCACCTGCGGGTGCTTGTACCGACGTGGTGTAAAAGAGGGTGCGATGTTGTCCAGTATGCTAGCGCGCCGGTGAAACCTAGAGCAGGTGTTATCGGATTATAGCATCTCATGCTAAGGTTGTGGCACGAGTTCCCATGGTATAGGTCATCTCGTTACACTTTGGTGTGGGGGATGAGTGCGTGCCTTATGGGTATAGTAGTACACCTCTGGTCAGAGTTTAAATCTTTTCGAAAAGACGAGCCCACGGTCAAGGGTGTGTTGCGTGATATCTCGTAGTTAGTTTATATTTATGATTTTTGCATGATGACTTGCAATGCAAGGACTATTGAGCGAGGAGGGAAAACGTACTCCTCGAGTTAGATGATGTTGCATTGTTCATGTTTATTATTCCGTTCAATTAAATTTGACCACATTAAATGCTGCAACTTGAAAATGTACTTTTCCGCACTTTAAACCCTTATCATTCCCTTGTTATTACCCTGCATTATTAATGCATTCTCAGTGGCTTGTTGAGTACTTATGTACTCATACCCGTTGGAAAACACTTCATAGACTGCATACTATGAGGAGGATGGTCTGGAGTAGCGACCTAATCAAGGACACGAGACTGGCGGAGATATTCATCATGTCGTTTTATTTTCATAGTTTCTTTTGAATTTTATACTTATGTATAATGTGGCCTGCGAACCACAGATGATTGACCATATGTACGTTGTCGCATGATGGACATCTTGTTATTATTGTTTTTCTAAGGAAATTCAATAATGTCTGAATTTTATTAAATCCGGGCACCCCACAAGATGGTATCAGAGCCGACTTGACTGTAGGAAGCCAAATGGATCAGCCTAACACTTAGCTTTGCAAAATTATTTCATAAAAACTTACTTCATAATTTTTTACTCTCCCTTACTCTTTAAACATGTCTTATTTGTAGATGCATGTCCACCACATCCACAGCTTATGTTGGGACTACGAGGGATTCATCCAAGAGCTCCGGATGATGGTGACCTTCCTCGGGTTCACTTTCGAGACAAAGTTCCCTAGGGTGTACATGGAGGAGTTCGTGGGTCCTTGTGATGTTTCTGTCACAATCCACGCATCCGGTGAGCACCTGCCTTTCTTCACGGTGGCAATCGGAGGTCCGACCTTCGACATTGCTTGCCAGTGCGCCGCCCTCTAGACCCTCACAGAGCTGAGGATGATCTGCAATGATCATCTTCGGGACTCATCCTTCCACCTTGTGCCAATGTGTTATCTAGAGCCCACCGCAGCATCAACATTGGTTTCCTCTCCGACCCCGACCCTGTCATGGCCAGGCACACTCGCCTCCTCTAGTACATGGACAATCTCCACACCGAGGCCATGCTCGACGTTGAGGAGAACAACCTTCCTTCATCGCGAGACAAAGAGCTTGATTCCGCAGAACGGCGAGCTGCGGCGCAAGATCATCCAGTTGCAGAAGGATATCACGGAGATGCTCCCCCTTGTCCCGAGGCAGAAGAAGCCCATCCAGGAGCCCGCCCCTCGACCCAAGAGGATCACTCCATTGCTAGCACCCGCAGGACCATCTAGCTCCAGCGCCGCTGCTCCGAGGCCCGCCATCATCCCCGACCCACTGGTCGAGAACTTCACCGAGCCTAGCATCCCCAAGATACTCGTCGTTCCGAGAGCACTGAGACTACTTCAGGCAATGAGTAGATTACATCAGGTGATAGTCCTCGATTGATTGATTGATTTTTTTAATGATTCTAGTACAATCTACGGTGATTTGTGTTGTAGGTGGCATAAAATAAGAGCTTAACTGTAATGAACAATCTAGTGCCACTTATAATAAGCCATGATTTATTTTGGTAAAATGTCTTCTAAGTCTCTTTTTTTATACTTAGGAATATTATTGCCTTCAGAGATGGCTGACAACCAAAACTCGGGTTCCAACAACGAGGAGGGAGCTGCCAACGTCCTGCTCGGGAGTGTTGTGCCCAAGTGGGGTGCAACGGGCCAGGGCCGATCATGGCTCCATTTGCCAATCATCCCACGCTGGCGCAGATGATGCCTAACCAGAACCAGCTGATCACCACCCTCCTGACGCAAATGCAGCAGCAGCAGGCTCAGTTGGACCATCTACAACAGCAGAAACGTAGAGCCAGCCCCTCGTCAGCAAACCCCTGCACCCACCCCCGTGCCTCAACTCTTCGAGTTCTTGCACGTGAGGCCCCTCGTCTTCTCAAGCACAACCAACCCAATGGAAGCAAACGATTGGCTCAGGACCATTGGAAAGAAGTTGGATCTCCTCACGTGTTTGGACCGAGAGCGAGTGGCGTTCGTGGCTCACCAACTTCAGGGATACGCCACAGAATGGTTGGATAACTATCATGAATCCCAACTTGAGGATCACGAGGTATCGTGGGAAGAATTCACCATTGCCTTCCGAGCCGCTCACGTCCCCGCCGGAGTCATCGCTGTGAAACAACAAGATTTCTGGGACCTGCAACAAGGAAACCAGACAATCATGGAGTATCTCCATGAGTTCAACTGGCTAGCCTGGTACGTGCCAAAGGAAGTTCGAACGGATGCCACTCATCAGGCCAAGATCCTTAGGGGACTTAAGGGTGAGCTCTCCATCCAACTCATCGCCACAAACTATGCCGACTTCCAATGGTTGGTAAACCAGGCTATTCTTCAAGAGACCGAACAGAACAACTTGGATGTCAAGTAGAGAAAGATGATCGCTTTCAAGCATCACTAGGGGAATATCCAGAGACCCCACTTTGACCCTCTGCCCCAAGCACCCACCTACCATCCTCGACACGTCTACAGGCCACCATACACTGCTAGTGGCTCAAGTGCCGGGAACCCTCTGTCGCGCCCCGATTTAATAAATCAGGACTTTATTGAAATTCCATAGAAAATCAATAAAACAAGACGTTCATCATGCGACCACGTACAATACGGCAATCATTCACGGTTCGTAGACCGCATTAATACAAAAGTGAATAAAGATGAAGAGAAACTAATAAAACAAGGGTCCTAGATGAACGCCTCCTTCCAGTCTCGCCTTGACTGGGTCGCTACTCCAGACCTTCATCCTCCTCGTAGTAGACGGGCTCTGATGTTGTAAGTCAACGGGGTGAGTACTGATGTACTCAGCAAGCCACCGAATGCAAATATAATGCAAGGTAATAACAAGGGAGATAGTGGCTAATTTTGCGGAAGCAGCATAATTGTAAAGCTTTAAATGAGAGCAATTTATTAGTACGGAAAAGTAAACATGTGCATGTGTATCATCATCTTCTAACTCGAGGGGTACAGTCACCCCACCTCGCTCAACAGTCCTTACGTGCCATGAGTAATCCGAACATTCACACAATTGTAAACTAACTGCGAGTAGTCACACAACACGCCCTTGACCGTGGGCTCGGCTTTTCGAAAAGATTAAATTACTCTGATCAGAGATGTACCACTGTACCCACAAGGCACGCACTCATCACCTACACCAAAGTGTAACGAGATGACCCATCACACGGGAACTCGTGCCAAAACCTTCCATATGGTTCCCTCCGACTCCACAACACCCTCTTATGGGTTTCGTATCGTGTCTCGACGTGTCGAGTGCTCACCATACCCCCCCTTGAGCCTTCTTTGGTACAAGTCGCCCGCAGGCTAGCCCCTTGTACCCCTCCACTATGGTGCATAGAGCCGAAGAGTTCCACACTTCCAGTTAGGACTTACCCATTAGACTTGTGGTTGGTACGGAAGTGCTTTGCAACAGATCCCGCAGACCGGTCCTTATAGTGCCCCGGGTGCGACAAACCAGTGCCCGAGCTTGCACCCGGAACCCACCATACTTATAACCTAGCCAACTCCAACAGAGTCCAGAGACGAGAATAACAGGGAAATTCATATACAGAATCCAGCTATCTACGACTCGTTCTTTTTAACCTATAGCAGTTGTGCCGGTACATTGGGCACTAGCTAATATTTTTATAGTAGAGTGACAAGGAGTTAAGGCTCAATAAGCATGGCTTGGGTTTGCACACAAGGATGGGGATCTAATAAATATAAGTGTAAGGGTTGAATATTGGACTAATGCAATATTAACCTATGAGTTATAGCGATAATTTATTAAAACATGGGCTCAATTATGATCAACTGTTTCCACAGAGGTGGTCGATGACTTGCCTTGCTCAGCAAATGGGGATGGAGGAACCTCGGGGTAGAACTCCTGCTCCTCAACGAACTCGTAGTCTTCTCGATACGGAAAATAAACAATACATTCAATAAACAGATAAAATTCACCAAATATTAAACATACACATTTGTAGGTTTTATTATGTGAAGAAATATTTTTAATATTCTGAGTTTTATATAAAACAGTGAAGTCTGATATTTTAGGATTTTTCCCAATTTATTTTCTGTATTATTTATTTTAATCATAAGGGATTTTTATTCATTTATTTATTAATAACATTTTGGGCAACAGAAACATACTGTTTTTATGGTATTAATGTGTGGAGAATAATATTCTGGTTCTAACAAAATTTGAATGGTGAAATTTGGAGTTAAAATGAGCAAGATATGAATTTTTAAAGTTTAAACAATTTTCTGGAATTTTATTTAAACAGAAAACAGTCTTGGGTCCACGGTGAACTGGGTTCACCGTGAACCGTTGACTGCGCGCGTGGACCGGGCACGTGGCAGCGGTTGGATCAGGATCCAACGGCCAGAACGCGCGCGGGTGATTCAAGTGGCGATCAACGGCTCCCGTGACTCGGTACCGCTTCGGCTCAGATCGAGGGCCAGGATTAAACCCCACGGGGATTTAATCCGGGCCGTTAGATCGAGATCGTGCGGTCCGTGAGGGATCCGGCACGGCACGCGGCGAAGGGGTAATTTACCCCTTCTTCCCCGACTCCGGTGGAGCTCCGGCGGGCAATTGCCGGCGACGGCGAGGCCTAAGGCCCTAGGCGATGGCGAAAATGGAGAGAGGGGAAGACGGGGAACATGAAGATACCGGTGATGATGGCGACGGCGAGCTGACGGCGACCGGCGACGACGAGGGGCGGTGGAACCGTTCGGGTTTGCCGGCGGCGAGGCGATCCGGTGGTCCTTCCGACCAACGGAGGCGTGGCCGAGGACGGGCGGGCCTTGGTGGTCACGTAGGTGGCGACGGCGAGGGGCGCGGTGGCCTGGATCGCCGGCGAGGGTTTGCCGGAGTCGAAACAGAGAGAAAACCCGAAATGGGGGTGGGGCGCTCGGTTCTTGCTCTGGTTCAGGCTATCGTGGTGTGAGCGATGTGCGGTGGCCGGAGGGGTTTAAATAGGGGCTTCGCCGTCGTTTAAACGGAAGGGAAACGTGGAGATCCGAGGGGATTCCAAATCTCTCCGGCGAGGTTTCCATTCTCCTCGGGTTGGCTTCCAAAAGCACGAAAACGCGTCGATTCTTGATGGAAGGAGGTCGGGGCGGTCGAGGAAGGTGATCAGGGGCCGGATCGGGCGAATCAAGGCGGCCGGCGGCGAGAAATGGCAAGGGGATCGCCGGGAAGAGGGAAGGGGGGGATCCCCTTCCATGGAGAAGACGATGCTGACAGGTGGCCCCCACCTGTCAGTGGTCGAAACAAAAATAGAAGGGCCGACAGGCGGGCCATGTCTACCAGAGAGAGGAGAGCGGGGGCGGGAGGCTGCCATGTGGGGCCGAGGCAGGCGCGGGCGGGAGAGAGAGGGGAAAACGGCGCCGACACCGGGGTCCCACATGTCAGTGGCTTGCGGTTGGGTTGGGCTGGGCTGAGGGTGGATTCGGGGTTGAGGCCCATTTTGATTTTTAATTCTTTTCCGATTTAAAATAAATCCAGTAATTCATATATTTGATTAAGGGTTGAATCACTGTTGGTAAAAATTTGTAAAAATTCCTAAAATTATATCTTGGTCTCTAGTTCATCTCATAAAATTTCCAGGTCCAAATTTTGAATATTTCTCCCTGTTTGGCTTTATTTGGGTTCTTTTGTGATTTCTCCTTTTAATAATAAATCCAAAAATGATTTGAATAATTTTTTTCTTTTTATTTTATTCCTTTTAATTTCTGGGGTGTTACACCCTCGCCCCGCTGTTGATAGAAAAAAATGGCATTAGATGGTCAAGATTGTCAAAATATCAATTTTGGTAATTTGGGCCAAAAATACACATGTCCTAGATCAGGCCGAACCCCTATAGGGTCGAAGGCCCATTGAGCTTTGGGCTTCATAAGCCTTCCAGCAGGACTGTTACCTTCGTCCCAAAGGCCATCGGAGGCCTGCCTCACCGAAGCATTGGCCCGAGGAGCAAGCTTTAGTAGGACCTGCCGAAGGCCCACTTTAGGCTGATTTCTAGTGATAGATTTTGAGTATGTTTCTGGCTAATTTTGTCCCGACGTGTGATTAGGCCGAATCTTACCTTATTAAACTTAGAGAATAGAAGAATAGCCCCTATAAATATAGGGGTGAGGCCAGTTCATTAAACCCCCCAACACAAATCAATCACAAAGCCCTAGCTTTGAATCGTACCTTTACTTTTTATTTACCTTTTTGCAACCTTCGTGGGTTTCCCTGGAAGCCCTCCACCAGCCACGCCGAAACCGTGGTAAGCCTTGTTACTTCGCTCGTGAAGTACCCGTTAATCTACGTAAAAGATTGCTATCACCTTGTTGCTTCACTTGTGAAGTATGTGTTAATCTACGTAACAGATTGCTACCTTTGTTTCCCTAGTGTAACACTTAGCAGATTTGGTCCCTAGGCCGAATTGGCACTTGATCACTGTTCTGTTGCAGTTTTTCACGCTCGGAGCCACTTCGCCGGAGGTGTACGAAGCCAGGAGACTGGTTTCGGAGGCTGCTAGAACACCCTTCGGCGGGAATACTGCTTCGACTACCCGTGTCGGACCGTCACGCTGTTGTCGATTTGACCAAGTCCCGAGCACTGACATGCTCTACAACAGGCTTCATCACGACAGGCTTTGCCACATTTGCACCACGTGCCAGATGAAGTCACGCCAGTGCGTCGCGTTAGAATATTTTTGTCATGTCAGAGACTTCGCGCCGAACCCCGCTATTCGGAGGTGATTTCATGTCAATATCTGTTCGGAGCCTACCTTCGGCCAAATTAGACTGAACGCCGATTACTACCTTCGGTGAGGCCCATCGCATCAGACACCGAAGGTACCCTTTGGTGATACCCTGCGCACAGTGCACTTAGAATCAGCCAGGCTTCGGCTAGCTTGCTGGTTTGTTTTATTTAATATATTTCTTTTCAGCTAATTGGATTATTTCTGTGTGATCTGATTACCTGGCGACTCCACCCCTCTTGCCACTGTTAAGGGTTGTCAGAATGCGACGTCAGTGTTGTGTTACGCTTAGGCTTGTCCCTAAGTATCCACACACTTTTGGATCATCGAAGTGACCCAAGTGCGGGGGCACGTTTTCGTGTCAACACACTTTTTGCCGACTCCGCTGGGGAAAGCTACGCCAGCATGATAGGTGCATCTACATCGGCCTTCGGTACATCTACAATGACTACTACATCTACATCGCCGATGGATCCCATGGAGGGCGCTAATATCGACAACCACAACATCATGACGCCTACCCTTGAAGACATTCCCGCAGAAGACCGAGCAAAGATCGAGGCAAAGATGAAGGCATTCCAAGACCTCTTGCTTGGAAGCTACATCAAGACATGTGCTGGCTTCATCAATCACGACGTCAACGTCACCGACCTCACTCGGATCCAGGTAACACCATCATCGCCTCGATTATCTTCTTTAGAAATTGAGTAGAAAATAGCCGCAATAGTAGATCAAGTTGTTAGCGCTTCACTAGCCAACCATCTAGATTCAGCAGTTAGTTTCCAGGTAGAGGTGACACTTAGAAAGTTCGGCTTTACCGAGGCCGCACCTCCAGCTCCGATTGCTAGCATACCTCCAATAAATCACATTTACAACAGAACTAACAGTAGTACCGTTAAAGCCATTATGTCTCCGGCCTCGATATCTATGGCCGAGACCCGTCACCATGTTTACAACCAAACTAGCACTGTCTACCATGCACCACCACCCACACATGCTCTAGTTTTTCCCACGCGGCCCGCGCCACATGCACAAAGCACATAGGCCCAAAAACGTCATACATCTCGAGCTAACGTGTGAGGAGGAACCCCACGGCTGACACGCCGACATACCACCATGTGTCGCGCCCCCACATGAGAGACGCGCACAAGCATTAGGCCAGGATGACATTGAGGAACGGATCAACGCATTGTTTAGGGAGTGCACTTATTTCGTCCCTAGGGGTCGAGCTAGGGTTTACCGAAAGTTGTACCTCAACCATTTTGATACGATACCTTACCCTCGTTGCTATAGAGTCCCTGAATTCACCAAGTTTGACGGTGAGGGTAACAAAACCACACAAGAGATGTCAGTCAGTTTTTAGCACAGTGTGGGGAAGCTAGTGGGTCAGACGCTTTAAAACATAGACTATTTTCTCTATCACTATCCGGCACCGCTTTCACTTGGTTTTCGGCGCTCCCACCAAACTCTATACAAACATGGGCTGAATTAGAACAAAAATTGCACGACTACTTTTACACAGGTGAAACAAAACTTAGGCTTTCACACATGACATCGGTTAAACAGAAATCTAGCAAGAGTGTCGCTGAGTATATCAAGCACTTTCGAGATACCAGAAACCAGTGTTTTAGTCTTAATATTTCTGGAAGGGATTTGTCGGATCTAGCTTTCAGTGGGTTATGCTCTGAAATTAAAGAGAGACTAGACAACCAACACTTTTTAGAAGTTAGCCAAGTCTTACAACAAGCTCTGGTCTAGGAAGGCCGAGCCAAGGATAAAAAGTTTATTAAAACATTTAACAAGCCTAGGGCTGAAGTCCACGTCATGGAGCACTCCGATGAGGAAGAGTGAGGGGAGGAAGAAGATTCAGCTGACATGTACGTGGCCGAATGGGTTTGGAACGCTAAGAGCAAACCTGTTACTTGCTCTGAGTTACAGCCGTCTCCTACCAAGAATCGGCCTAGCGAAGTCAAATACTCATTTGATATAACCAAGTGTGATAAAATATTTGATTTCCTCTTGAAAAACCAGCTTCTTAGGTTGCCTAAAGGACAAATCATTCCATCTGCCGATGAGCTAAAGAAACGCCCCCACTGTAAGTGGCATGATTCGCATTTGCATTATACTAACAACTACAATGTTTTTCATCGACAGGTTCAATCAGCCATAGAGGAAGGACAATTAAAATAGACCCCAATCCAAAGATGAAGCTGGACAATGACCCCTTTCCTGTGAACACCATCAACCTCGATGAAAAGAAAGTGTTTATTCGGCCGGAGCAGGCCGAGTCAACTAAAGGGAAAGCGGTCATTATTGGAGAATCGCGTACACGCACACTCGTACCTAAGAACCCTGAAGTAGGAGTGTGGAAATGGAATTTCAACACGTCTCCTTTGGCTAGGGCTTGCAGGAAGCCGAAGGTGACATATCAGATGCTGTTAAACAAGCACTAAAAAAAAGCTAAGGAAACAGGCCCCTGCGCAAAAAATCTAAGTCAACCAAAGGGGTCAAACAGTTGGAGGCTGGCTTCGGACCATACTGGCCAAACCCTCCACACGATGACTTCAGGCCATAGTGGCCGAACACTCCCTACGGTGGCTTCGGACCCTAGTGGTAGAACCCTCCGTACAGTGGCTTCGGACCCTAGTGGCCCAACCCTACGTAGAACGAGTTTGGACCCCGATGGCCAAGCCCGGCTCTGCTCTGGACAAACCCTCCGGCGGGAGGCTTCGGCCCACAATGGCCGAACATACCTCTGGCCTAGTAGGACCCTTCGCTTATATGGTCTGAAATGCCGTCGACTTGGTCGAACCCCCGGGTAATGGGTTCGGCTCACAGTGGGTGAAGCCACTAGAGCCACTGATGCCTCCATCATATAATTGGGCAGGGACCCCGTGGGCTCCATACACATCACAACCAGAGTACTCTTTGCAACATAACACTGTCCCTTGTTTTCCTTCGGAGTATTATGACTTGCAGGGAGAAACAGACGCGGCAAAGGAAGACATCATCCACAGGCTATGTGTAGTACCTCCGAATCGAGTCACACAGGACGGAGCCAAAGGAGATGAACGTGGAGAGTCAAAGGATAGGGAGTCCGAAGCCATCATAGTCAAAGTAGGGTCTCAGGTAGTCCCAATCCTGAGGGCCCCCTCGCCGAAGTCCGATGGAGGTAAGTCCCCTGACCTAGCCAAGGCTAGCGCCGGAGCCCGGTCCGATTGGCCGAACGAGGCTGGTCCCACCAGTAGGATCCATGGTGAGGCATCCTTCGATTACAAAGCACGAGAGGCCAACTTGGGCACCTCCGGGAATGTCCAAATCACAGAAAAGATGCCTACAACGCCTACGAGCACAAGAGATGCACGAGAGAAAGGTCGAGGAGGAACGAGACGCTATCTTAGAACAGATATGCCCTCGGCCAGCTACAAGATAGGTATGGAAGGTCAAGCTGGTTGAAATAACCAACCCGGCTCCTAGTCCGACCGATGATGATGACGACACACTCGACGATGACTATATGCCCGTCTCTGAGGGCCCCACACCTTAGGCAATGGACATCAACGTCGTCATGTTGCCCACCGAGTTCGCCCTACCACAAGACATGGCTAAGGTCGCTCAGTTGAACCTCGGCCCACGCAATGCTATTTTTGAGAAACCCAAGGATACGACTCGTCATCTAAATCCTCTGAACGTTAGGGGTCACATCGACGGGAAGCCGATCTCCATGATGCTTCTTGATGGTGGCGCTACTGTTAACCTAATGCCTTACTCGCTATTGAAGAAACTTGCTAGGGGTGAGGAGGACTTAAATAAAACTAATCTAATGCTCAATGGATTCAACGACGAGAGTTCCGAGGCCAAGGGCGTACTCTCCATGGAGATGACAGTAGGCAACAAGACGTTGCTAATAGCGTTCTTCGTCATTGACGTGCAAGGTAACTACAACGTACTACTCAGGCTTGACTGGATTCACACAAATTGTTGTATTCCTTCTACTTTACAACAATGTCTAATACAGTGGGACGGCGATGATGTGGAGGTCATACCAGTAGACACTTTGGACGAGGTAGCATTGGCCAATGTGTCCATTGACGCCATCCACGATAGAGTAGAATGTCTATTAGGTAGGGATCTTTCAGATTACGACTTCTTTAGCGTGTCCGGAGGACATTTTGTACCAGTGTCTGTAATGCCGGCTAGTGTAGCACGTCTATTTCTAAATTAATAGTCATGTCTAGCAAAAGTAATCTAGATTAGCTAAAGTCTCGTGTAGAGAAATATCGGTTTGCTAAAGACGGTATTGCCGAAGCCATCGAAGACTTTAGCAAAGTAGAAAAGTTAGGACAAGGTTTTGCGTCGGCCGATCCTTTAGAAGAAGTCGACATAGGCTATGGTAGCATCCCAAGGCCGACTTTTGTAAACCAACATTTAAGGATGATGAGAAGGCCGAAGTAATAAATTTGCTTCGGTCATACGTCGATTGTTTCGCATAGGAGTATAGCGAGATGCCCGGATTAAGCCGCGAGCTCATGGAGCATCGGCTACCTATCAAACCCGGATTTAGGCCTTATAAACAACTTCCTCATCACTTTAATTCGGCCGTCTATGACCGAGTTAAAGAGGAAATAGAACGGTTACTCAAGGCTGAGTTTATTAGGCATGCAGGTATGCTGAATGGGTTGCTAACATTGTGCCTATAGAGAAGAAGGGGAGCGGCAAGATACGAGTTTGTATTGATTTCAGGGATCTAAACAAGGCCACTCCAAAGGACGTGTATCCCATGCTAATAGCTGACATGCTAATCAACGATGCTTCAGGACACAAGGTACTAAGTTTTCCTGATGGCAATGCTGACTATAATCAAATTTTTATGGCCGAAGAGGACGTCTACAGGATAGCCTTTCGGTGCCCTAGTTTTACCGGCTTGTTCGAGTGGGTCGTTATTACTTTTGGTCTAAAAGTTGCTGGCGCTACATATCAACGTGCTATGAACTTCATCTTTCATGACTTGCCAGGAGTTATGTTATAAGTATAAATAGATGATGTTGTAGTCAAATCGAACGCTATGGGAAACCATTTAGCCAATTTGAGAGTGGCCTTTGATAGGATGCGACAATATGGTTTGAAAATGAACCCACTCAAATGTGCTTTTGGCATGTCGGCAGGCATGTTCTTAGGATTCATGATTCATGAAAGAGGTATAGAAATTGATCCTAAGAGGCTTGAGAAGATTATGAACTTTGCAACACCGACATGCAAGAAAGATGTGCAAAAGTTGCCTGGAAGATGAATTATTTGCATCGCTTTATATCTAACTTAACTAGCAAGGTTGATGCCTTTGTCCCTATACTCCGGCTAAAGAATGAAGCCAAGTTCACTTGGGGGGCAAGTCAGCAAAACGCCTTCGAGCAGATTACAGAATGACTATCATCACCACCCGTGGTAAGAGCGCCAAAAGCCAGAATTATGTTTTGGCTGTACATCACCGCCGAGGATAGCGTGATAGGGGTCATGCTAACTCAAGAGGTGGAGGAAAGAGAGTACATCATCACATTCTTGAGTCGCCGCCTACTGGATGCTGAAACCAGGTACGTGTTTATGGAGTGTTTATGTTTATCACTTTATTACGCTTGTACCAAATTACGTCACTATCTTCTACCTACTACATGTATTGTTGCTTGCCAAACCGATGTTATAAAATACATGTAGCAAAAGCCAATTCTAAGTGGGAGAATCGGAAATTGGGCTTACGCTTTGATTGAGTATGATTTGGCCTATTAACATATAAGTGCTATGAAAGGCCAAATTGTTGCTAATTTTGTAGTTGATCACCATGTGGACGTCAATTGGGGTGACAATATTTCTCTAATTGAGGTAGTAACATGGAAACTTTATTTTGATGGTTCAGCTTTTAGGAATGGCCAAGGTATTGGGGTGGTTCTCATATCACCTAGTGGAATGCACTTTGAAACTTCGGCCCGTATAGAATTTCCCTCTACTAATAACCAAGCTGAATATGATGCTTCATTCACTACTAGAAAACACCCCTGTAGCTACGCCAGAATTAGGGTCTAGACACGCTTTATTTCATATCTATGTCAATATAGACACGCTTTCATAAAGCGTGTTAGAAGCGTCTTCGTACGTACCGCGTCAGACCTTGTAGAGATGAATTATTTATGCGTTGCTATGAAAGTAAGAGACAGTGTATAAACACGTTATTTGCATATCTATAAAGTTAGATACAGTTTAGTAGACACATGTATAAAACGTTTGTAGTGATGTAGTTACATAGTATTGTGACGTTACATTCACGTTAATAAATGTAGATACAATTTATAGATACATATAGAAATTATGTCTAATAATATAGATGCGTTTTATAAGGACGTCTTATTGCGCAGTAATAAGTATAGAGACGAATTTGTAGAGGGCGAAATGTGACGTGGCAGATGATGTGGAAGATGACGTGGCAGATGACGTGGAAGATGATGTGGCAGATGATGTGGCAAATTACGTGGAAGATGATGTGGCGATTGACGTGGCACGTGACATGGCGGATGATATGGCAGGTGACACGTTTTGTATTAACACCACAATGCGTGTTAACAAATGTAGAAACAATATCATAGATACATTATAATTACGCGTCTACGGATATAGACATGTTTAGTAGTTACATCACATTGTGTATTAAGAATTATAGAGACGGTTTATAGATACATATATTTTCATGTGTACTAATATATAATGATTTTTTATTTGCATACATAATTGTAATATATATTTATATTTTATTATCAGATAATGTTTTATTAAAAAATGATCTATTGGAAATAATTGACCAACAATTATTTTCTTCACCATAAATATGGACCAATCAGAATACACAGACTACATATTGAAGTCAATCATTATTGCATTCCCTTGATCAGTATCAAGCCAATAAGGAAAAGTTGCTAACAATTTCATTTCATTTGACAACTCTGTATCGTAACCTTGAATCTTTGTAATACATATGCATAAATATTGTAAGAAAGCAATGCACATCTTGGCAAATACAAATTTGGTACATGTATTTGCACGGGATGGCATTATTCATGCAAAAGCCTGTCCAAACTGAACATATGTTTAACTCTTGTTCAACAAAACTTCAACATCATGGTCACCAGGAGTGTTGGCTCATCATTTCAGTGTGAATCTTTTCCCTATAAACCACATGGCTTCAGGTTCTTGTACATAGCAAAT
This sequence comes from Zizania palustris, assembly GCA_019279435.1. Taxonomy (NCBI): domain Eukaryota; kingdom Viridiplantae; phylum Streptophyta; class Magnoliopsida; order Poales; family Poaceae; genus Zizania; species Zizania palustris. Next base: position 73,870,439 of record JAAALK010000289.1, on the reverse strand, counting down.
TTCTCCTTTAGCTGCACTCGAGGACATCACAGATTGTACCATAGTAATAATTGGCACATAATTATCTATGACCTGAAAAATTATTAATATGTGTTAGTATATAACCCATGCCATAAATCATATGTAGAGGGATGCACTAATAGCAGCAACATCAATTGTCTTACCTAGCAAATAACCATAAATTGAACTGGAGCCAATTCAGGATAGGATGAATTGCAGCAAAGAAACTTATACATATGAGTGTTTCAGAGAATGAGTTTATCAAAAAACAGTAGTGAGGCCTAACAAATAAGGGGTGATAAATAAACATAATCTGATGAAGTTATATGGACAAATTTCAATTATTCAAGCACAACAGAGAAAGGAAGCTAATAACATAATATAAGTAAATTGGTGATCAACATGAAATTAAATGGCAGGAAGACAAGAATGGTAAAGAAAAAACTAACCATTGAAACATTAGTCCTCTTGTCCACACCTTTCCATGAACTGTGCCAAGTGCATGGTACACTGTATGTAGGTCAATGACCATAATATGAAACCCAAAAAGCGAGCAAAGCAGATTTTCTATTTGGATAATAATTTGCAAATAAATGATATGATGAGTACTTTGAACCAACTAGTGCAGTAATTAAGTTATTATGAACAAGACTATTGCCTTGCTAAAGAAACATAAAAATAGTGACTATCACACAAATATTTCTAAATTTATTTCACTAACAAATATAAACTATGCTTCATTGTCGATTCTTGCTGGTCTCCATTGTAATTTTCTTCACCTGCAATGGGGCATGAGGTTAGATGAATACCACAAGTTGAAGATATTACAGAATTGAAGGTTTATTCTTTAAAAAAAGCTTACATGTGAACGGGGCCAAGGTATAGTATAGCCAATAGCATCTACTAGTTTACGAATCTCAAAAATAGGTCTAGGTATAAGCTCATCTCCTTTATTTCTAACATCAACGTTTTCAAGACCTTCAACATAAACCCCAACGTATTCCTTTCCAAGCATGGTTCCTCCAATCTCTCGTTTCCAATCAGTTGTCACCAACCGCGCTTTGGCCACAATTCTTCCTTTGTTTCTTAGGGAAATAAGATATATTGGAGAACGGCTCTACCATTTTGCAAAACAAGAAGGTAAGATTTTGTAATTTAAATAATTTAATTACAAAAGAAACAAGCAGAATAGAAGCATACCGAATCAGATTGGCTCAAACTAGGGGCTTTAACTCTTCGAGTCCTCTAGAATAAACATAACTTATATTAGTCAAAATACATCATCAGTAAAATAAGTTCAGCCAATATAGATTAACATTGCAATGTTAGTCTAGACATACCATGTTTGTCAATATGGGATCTTGGGAAATATTTGTGGCTGCATTAACACAGTTACCTTCATGAACAGAACTATGAATTTGTTCCTCCTGTAGTAAACAAGAGCCAAACAAGGAACATAACACAATACTTATAAGCATGTTCAAATGTTGGGAATTAAATTACATAATTACTGTGAGATTTAGTTTGCATGATGTACTGCATACCGTTGCAACCACATGGTCAGTAGGTAGAGGCATACGGTCTTCGGTGGATGTATCGTGCTGCAAAGTATAATAAACCATATTACATAATCCATTAGTATAAACTTTAATAGTAATGATGTAGATGAGTACACATGACAGAAAGTAGGTGATGTATTACCTGCACTTCATTTGTCGGAGAGTGCACATTACCAATTGTGTGTGCAGCGCTGTCATCACTATGAATTTCTGGTTCTACAGGTTCATCCTTGAAAAAAAAACAAGTGAGAGGAGGGCTTACTTGTAATCACTGCTATCAATGAGAAAAAATATGTAGTTGCCATTCTGAAAAAGAAACAAATGCTTACTTCATCATCATGTAGATTGGCTACCATTTCTTTTATGAAATCCTCTTCAGGAAACTTTTTTATCATGAAACCAAGCCAGTGCTTCATGAAGCCACCCATGCGTTTCATCTTATTCTCCATTTCAATTAGTTTATCTTGGTACCTTCTTTCTTCCGCAGTTTGAGTGACAAAAGTTAGACCTTGGGACACTCGAACTTCACTCCAGTACTTATCATCATAGTACCCTCGTGCTTTTAACTCCTTAGCAACTATCCCATTGAAGACCTCATTAAAATCTTGCGCTGAAAGATTACCATTGTTCATTTGTTGCCTTTTTTCTAATTCCTCATAGGATGCGTTCTATAGAAATAAAAACAGTGCGAGGTCAAAAAATGGTAAACAGAAATTCAGATCGAACATAAATGCTTAGGATCATAAAATGTACCATTAGTGCATCCACTTTGTGAGTAGTGAATCTGCCATTCTTTTTCTTGTGAGCAGCCTCCCATAATTCAAGCCTATTAATCTTCCTTTTATGGTTAACTTCCTGCAGAACATACAAAAGTGGGGCTCATTACAGATCTGAATTAGATGAATGTGAATACAAGAAGTAACTTGGGATGAATATATCCCACCATCTCTTTTTTAAGCCTAGCATGGCTTTTTCTCCCAGATGTGTGTGTATTTTTCTGTTCTTTTGCGATCCTAGAGTTTATCGCACATACTTTCTGCAAATAAAAGAGTTATGAAGTGATGTTACACTCGTTACTTTCATCATGCATATAAATGATGAATAAAAGGGTGGTACCTTATGTGGTTCTCGGCACCAAAATCCAACAAGGGCTTTCCATTGAAGTTCATTCACTTTGCTTGGTTTCCCATTTATGATTTCATCTAGAGATCTCTCTTCACGGTTGTAATATTGTTTCTTCAACTTTGATTTGTAGGATCGCCACCTATTGTTAACAGTCCTTAGCACCCAGTCCCTTGTAAGATTTAGCGTTTGGCGGGGGAACTGAAAGTTTTCCTATAAAAAGTAGACGTAGCTGTTACTAGATGGATGGAAATTGAGGTACTTTTGATTGAACTAGCTAGGAACATTAATTTTACCTCCACATCTTTGATTATCTGTTGCTTGTGAGTATTGAACAAAGCATTGTCCCATCTTTCAATGTGTAAAGGCGCTAATGATGGTTTTTCTGCTATCTGTCCAAGGTATTGTCCAAGAATAGAGGCTGACCTTTCATTTGGGACACCATTTTCATCAGTCCCTACCATAACCTTTCCTCCTTGTAAATCCACTAAATTTGAAACTCTGAACTCCCCTACAACTTGTCTGACATCTCCATTTGGCCCTACATATAGGAAATAGATTATGTTGACACTGAATTTGGATATGCAATAAAAACATGAAACTCACATATTATATTTATTGGGGTTCGCGGATGTTGGCTTGGTAGCCGCGCTAATAAGCCATCAACATCAGGAGGACTTTGCAATGTTTCGTCGTTGCCATGCTCTGGTAAGTTGGAGTGGCCATTCTCATAGTCCGCTAAGTTATCCTGCTCATTCTCACACTCTGCTAAGTTATCCTGCCCATTCTCAATAGGTTCTGCCTCCTCTTCTTGTTGGAGGTTCAAGTTCCTTAACCGTCGAAGTGGTCTTACCATGATCTGATCAGAAGTTACAAAGATTTAAGTCATCAAGTTATTGTGACTGCTATCAGCATTCAACTACCTCTAAAAACACAGATTAAAATTTCATGATCAATTCACCCAACGCACCTCTAAAAACACAGATTCAAATTTCAATTCAACACAGTGCGCAGAATGATATTCTCAAGATGGCAAAACCCAAAACAGATTCAGGACATACAACACTAGAATCAGAACCATGATCAAAATCTGGATTCAGCAACTTCAAATTGGAACACAAATCATCAATCAGCAGATAGCTCCAGCAGGATTTTGAAACAGAACAGAATACCAGTCTGATTCCTCCAAATATTTCAGAATGTGCATACCAGCAAGAGATACTCATCTTGTACGAACTCTCAACAGTAGAGCACATATGATTTCATGAAAGATTACATGTCGAAGGTATTAAATTTCTTGGAACCCTAATTCAATGTCATATCTGAACTCATGGCGCGCGACGATAAGCAGTAAATCGATAAGCAGGCCGGAGATTGGGACGAAGGCATGGCAATACCTGGAGCGGAGATTGTGACGACGAGAACTTGAGGATGCCGATGAGCAGGTGCGGCTCTGCGGTTGCCGGCGCCCGAGCGGTAAAGGGGAATTGGATGTATAGTATAGAAGGAGAGGTAAAAGGATAATTGGATGTACAGGAGGTTTCCGTGCGGTTGCCGTGCGGTTGCGAGCTTTCCGGGTGTTGAATAAGGCAAGGATTTCAATGTACAGGAGGTAAAAGTGTTTGGCGCGCAACCTGGCGCCAAAAAATTTCGGTACTGTATTCGGTACTAGCACAAAATACAATTGCATGCGCAAAATTATCAAGAATTAAAAGTAGCACTGATGGATGTAGGCGCTGGTTGGTAAGATGGCGACCCAGGTTCGATCCCTGGAGGTCACCATATTTTTAGTTTGTTTTTTAAATATGTTTCTATCGTTCAATACAAATTTAAAATCAAGTATTTCATCTTAACAAACATGACTCAAATTTTGTTCCTTTTTTAAGACTCTATAAAGTTATAGAACATAGGTTTTTTTCAAAAAAAGGGCAGAAAAACATGAATATGATTATTCTATAATTTTGGCACATAGTTTGAGGTATTTGTAGTTAAAATTTGACATATTTCGATATAAATCGTAGGAACACGACTAATGTGTTAAAAATAGCAAATTAAATGGTTATACAAAATTACAAACATTTTATGTGGAAGGAGATAAGTTGTACTTTGATTATAAAAAAAAATTAAAGTTGAAATGACTGTTTAATCATAAATTTGCTTTCGACCCGAACCTATTCCTTTTGAAAACTGTAATTCAATTCCTGTCATGAGAAGGTCGAGTTTCTTAACATCCTATGTCACAAATTCGTTGAAACATTTTCAAATTTTCATCGTAGAATGTAAGTATAATATAATAGCACCATGAAAAATCTCGTATTTTTCAGACTTTATTTGATTTTCTTAGAATTTAAGAACCCTTAACCTCCGCATTACCGATCGAGTTTCACAACATAGTTTTTCAAAAAACTTCGAATTTAGTGTATGGTGGGGACAAAAAATTTGACATATTTTGATATAAATCGTAGGAACACGACTAATGTGTTAAAAATAGCAAATTAAATGGTTATACAAAATTACAAACATTTTATGTGGAAGGAGATAAGTTGTACTTTGATTATAAAAAAAAATTAAAGTTGAAATGACTGTTTAATCATAAATTTGCTTTCGACCCGAACCTATTCCTTTTGAAAACTGTAATTCAATTCCTGTCATGAGAAGGTCGAGTTTCTTAACATCCTATGTCACAAATTCGTTGAAACATTTTCAAATTTTCATCGTAGAATGTAAGTATAATATAATAGCACCATGAAAAATCTCGTATTTTTCAGACTTTATTTGATTTTCTTAGAATTTAAGAACCCTTAACCTCCGCATTACCGATCGAGTTTCACAACATAGTTTTTCAAAAAACTTCGAATTTAGTGTATGGTGGGGACAAAAAATTTGACATATTTCGATATAAATCGTAGGAACACGACTAATGTGTTAAAAATAGCAAATTAAATGGTTATACAAAATTACAAACATTTTATGTGGAAGGAGATAAGTTGTACTTTGATTATAAAAAAAAATTAAAGTTGAAATGATTGTTTAATCATAAATTTGCTTTCGACCCGAACCTATTCCTTTTGAAAACTGTAATTCAATTCCTGTCATGAGAAGGTCGAGTTTCTTAACATCCTATGTCACAAATTCGTTGAAACATTTTCAAATTTTCATCGTAGAATGTAAGTATAATATAATAGCACCATGAAAAATCTCGTATTTTTCAGACTTTATTTGATTTTCTTAGAATTTAAGAACCCTTAACCTCCGCATTACCGATCGAGTTTCACAACATAATTTTTCAAAAAACTTCGAATTTAGTGTATGGTGGGGACAAAAAATTTGACATATTTCGATATAAATCGTAGGAACACGACTAATGTGTTAAAAATAGCAAATTAAATGGTTATACAAAATTACAAACATTTTATGTGGAAGGAGATAAGTTGTACTTTGATTATAAAAAAAAATTAAAGTTGAAATGACTGTTTAATCATAAATTTGCTTTCGACCCGAACCTATTCCTTTTGAAAACTGTAATTCAATTCCTGTCATGAGAAGGTCGAGTTTCTTAACATCCTATGTCACAAATTCGTTGAAACATTTTCAAATTTTCATCGTAGAATGTAAGTATAATATAATAGCACCATATACAACATGATAACGAAATTTTTGCAAATTTGCATTTGCACCAGAAAAGTTGGAATTTTGCTCAGATTAACTGAAGATGATAGCATGACAGAAGCATACAGTCTGATCAGTCAAATTAAGTAAAGATACCACATGCAGTCAATTAGATGTGCCATTAGTAATTCTTACATATATGATGCAGCCATCAGTCATTAGTTCATTAGTTCAACCACCAACCTAACAAAAGGTACCAGCGATCTATCGATAACAACATCCATCATTAAGTAACCAAAAGATACGATCGATCATGAACAACAACAACCACACCTAACTAAACAAAAGATGACAACATCCACCACCACTAACTAACTATCACGTCGTTGTCCATGTCATTTAGAACACATCTTGTCGATCACTATGTCAAGTTTGTCCATCATTACATCCAGCTTCTCGATCACGCAGTCTAGTTGTACAAGCATTAGGTCTAGATAGTCCTGCATGATTGCAAGAAGATATAAACATTGAAACTCAGATAAGTAACTCATAAATAAAATATTAAATATACTATGAATGCACACTGATATAGCAATGTAAAATAACTGAAGTATCAGAAGTTCTTGCCTCAACAGTCATCTTGCTGCCACTTGCCTCAACAGTTTTTCCTTTGCCACCAATTCCATCTGCAGTTGTTCCTTTGCCACCACTTCTGTCTACAGTTTTTTCCTTGGCATGACTTGCCTCAACAGTTTGCCCTTTGGCACGACTTGCCTCTACAGTTTGCCCTTTACCTTGATGCGGCATGTTGTCGTCCGAGTCCGAGTCCAACTGAAGAACCACACGCTTCCTTTTGGACTTTGGCGCGCAATCGCAAGGGCGGCCTTCTACCTTAACCTTACCACACTGGCACACCTCACAGACCCCGCTTGATGTAGTAGATGACCCAGTGTTCTGTTCACTCTTTGGAACCACATACTTTCTTTCGAGTTTCGTATGACGCCGGAAGCTCCCCAATTTGTCCCTCTTCAACTCTTTGTTAGGAGGACCCATCACTAGAAAAATGCTCGGCTTCTCGGCAAATGAATATTCAAATTAGATGAAAAGAGCTCAAAGGTATAGTTTTGAAACAGTTTTCAATTAGATGAAAACAGCTGATTAGACAAAAACAGAAGGATATGTTCACTGATTGAATTTATAACAAAATGAAATCACAAATATGGTGATTCATGTTTATGGTACCCTACTACTCAAATATCAGTATTAAGTATCCCCCACTCATAACAGTAGTGACACTACATAATTCAGACTAAAACTAACCAGTATGCTCCAAAGTAATTAGAGGTTTTAGGAAAAATCAGTAGAAACAACCAACATTCAAGCTTGGACATTCAGTCTTTATTACTCATTTCACTTGAAACATCAAGTAAACATTAAGATTTGATGCAGTGCACTAAATTTCAGAAATGCTATAGATAACCAAACTAAAAACTGATACTTCATACTAATACTCACAAGAAACATAAAAATTAGAAGGATATATCTTCAAGACTTCAAATAAGTTCACAATACTCAGAAAATGATTCTAGCAAAACCAGTGAGAAATTACTTGAACTGAACAGCTATCTTTCAAGCATAGGCACTGTTCTTCAATCAACAAAAGAGATAAGGTCAATGATAAAGTGGAGGCGCACCTCGAGGTCTGGCGAGCGGCCACGAACGGCCACAACCACCAAGTCGCAGCGGCGCAGGGAGCCCCCAAGCGCGCGAGAGAGTGAACGTGGCGGGGGTCTGAGGCGGCGGCCAACCAACGACGGCTGACCGACGGCGCTCGGCGGCGACGGTGGGGCTTCTGGCAGGCGAAGGGTTCGACGCGCGACGAAAGGGGATTGGGGAATATTGGGGAGAAGAGGAGGCGTCACGGGCGGCGAAGGGTTAAATACTAAATAAAAGTATACATATAAATACGCTGCTTGCACAATACTCTCAGGAAAGCATCGATAGTCCAATGGTAGAGGACAGGCTGTTTGAACCACAGGTCGGGTGTTCGAACCTCAGAAAGAGCAGGGTTTTTGGATTTTTTAACATACCCCTATTCAGAACTTTTAACAAAGTTTACTGATTGTAAAGTTTACTGAACTTTTACACTATGCAATCAACATTTCAGAACTTTTACATCAACATTTTCAGAACTTTTACATCAACATTTCAGAACTTTTACACCAACATTTCAGAACTTAAAAACTGAATACCAATTCATAACTTTTACTATGCAATCAATTAAGAACTGAATCAAGTTTACATTGTCAATAAAATGGATAAAAAACTGAACTTTTACACTATGCAATCAATTCAGAACTGAATCAAGTTTACATTGTCAACTATGCAATCTAAACTGTTTCCTCTTCCAACATTTCAGCACCCATGTCAAAATTATCACGTGGTATAACTTTCACCACGGTGTACCACGTTTCAGCTCTTGGATCTTGGACATAAAATACTTGTTGCACTTGTGAAGAGAAGACAAAAGGATCATGCTCTAAATTTTGTCCTGTGTGTATCGTTCGAGAAAAATTCACAAGGGTAAATCCAAACTCATCTTTTCGTATCCCAGCCTGATGATGAACATCATACCATTCACCTTTGAAAAGCACTACCTTGTACTCTGCATATGACAATTCAATTATATCTGACAATCTACCATAATAATGCACACCATCATGTGCGATGTTCACTATACCACTATTCTGTGTCAAGCGTGCAGCCTCACGGCTCATAGTGTGGAACCTAAAACCATTAATAGAGAATCCACTGCATCTCACACCATATCTGCTAGGTTTTGCAGCCAATGCTCTAACCTTTGCCGTTATGCTTTTTCCATCCCCTAGGATAACCTGTTTGTACAAATGCATTTAATTATATCCAATTCAGCTATTAATTAATAGTGTGTGCATACAATGCACCAACTTAAGATGTACACACCTTTTGCTCTAACCAATCAGGAAAGTGTTCATCGGTCAACTTCTCAATGGAACAAGGTGTCAAATTGGTTGATGGCCCCAGTTTGCTTTTCTCCTCTTCCAAGAACTCTCTACAAGAATAGGATCAGTGTCATGTCATCAATAAGTTACTACAAAATAACCAAAACCTGGAGAAATATAAGAACAGACCTACGTAAATCCTCAAGTTCATCGAAATGTCGCAAGACATATCTGTGTGCCTGAACAAGAACATGCTTATCAACTTTGACCACAATACACTTTCCAATTGGTTCACCAGCACTATCAAACAAGTACAAGCCTTTTTTTTCATGAGAAGATTCAGGATTTCTAGATGGCCTAGTAAGACGAGTTGTTACTTCTAAAAATCTTGAACAAAAGTTGAAAATAACCTCTGGATCCTAGCTATCAATGGAAAATACCGTAACACTTTTGTTGGTTTCCTTTTCCCCTTTTCTTTAGCTGATGACAAATTCTCTTTAACAACTTTCCAACGAGAGCTCCCGCACACATGGCAAACATCATTTTTGGCATGTTCACCTCTAAAAAGCATGCAATCTTTGGGGCAAGCATGGATTTTCACATAATCAAGACCTAGTCCACGTATGATTTTCTTCGCTTCATAATATGTCTTAGGCAGATTTGCTTCACGAGGTAGCACGGCAGATAGTAGACCCAATAGTGATGCAAATGATTCTTGTGACCAACCATGTAAGCACTTCAAGTGATATAAGTGCACCAAAAAAGACAACCTTGAGTACTTACAATCAGGGTATAACCTTACGTGTGCATCCTTTAAGAATCTTGCATATATATTATGATCCCTCCTCGAATCATCGCCTTCACTTGAATTCACATTAATATCCTCTAGGGCATTATGTTCCATACATGCAAATCTTGCATGAAAATCATCTGCCTCACCTTCAAGCATTCCCGCAGCCCTACCAAATGCAGCATGTAGTAGTTCTTCAATGCTATCCGATCCTCCGTCCCGGTGACCTTGTACTATACCCGTGGCAGGCAATGTGGTCATATTAGGCACATCATCAAATGCAATTGTGGGTCTTTCATAATTCTCACCATGATGAACCCAAGAGGTATAACCTTGAAGAATACCGTCACACCTCAAATGTGTATTAACTTCATCACGAGTCTGGTTTATTCTATTCTTACACTTTTTACATGGACACAGTATCTCACTGTCAGGTGGAAGGTCCTGATAAGCAAAATTCAAAAATTCCTCAACACCATCTTCATATGAAGTCTCCCGTCTAGATTTTTTCATCCAACTTCTATCCATCACCCTATGTAAGCACATGTGGAATTTAAATCAAACAAATCATGCTTAATTTAAAAGACAGTTACATTACAGCAAATGCTTCAAGAAATCAAACCACGACAACAAATAACAAGGAAGCTCAATCATATCATACATTTACATTACAACACGGTTGTAAAAAATGTAACAACAATTTACCAACTGTGAGCATGGACTGGCCATTAATTTGAGGATATATTCACTAGCTTTCTTCCCCAATTAAACCCCTCGGAGAATACACATGGACTTAAAGTCCAATAATCCATCATCTAAATGATGTTGCTCCTTTTTTAAACTAGATTTGATAATTGACGACAGTGCACACATATACTACACTAGTACAGGGAAAAAATGGGTCTCCATTGTACAGAGAAGCAAACATCCAAGCAGTTGTAGGTGGAGTATCGAGCAACAGGGCAACCGACCTGGTGTATGTTGATGATGACGATGACCTGGGCGACCTATGAATCTTGGTGGCACGTCTCGTGAACAGAGAGAGGGAGGGGAGGTGCGGCGGAGGGAGGGGCGCGGCGGTGAGGCGGAGGGAGGGGCGGTGCGGCGGAGGGAGGGGCGCGTCGGTGAGGCGGAGGGAGGGGCGGTGCAGCGGAGGGAGGAGCGGCGCAGCGGAGTGACCAGAGGGAGGGGCGGTTCGGCACAGTACGCGGAGTGAGGGGCAGTGCGACGCAATGCGCGGAGGGAGGGAGCGGCGCGTTGCGTCTCCGGCGGCGGCGTGGGCTGATGAGGCCGGCCAGGAGGTGGCGCGGCGCGTTCGAGGGAGGGCACGGCAGTGCGTGGCTGTGCTAAAACAGGATAAAACATGATTGCGATTTAGTTTTAATAGTGGCAGATGCTAATTATATGTTTATATGGTTTGTCCAGTGAATAGATCACAAATATGCTCCTAACTCAATGGTAAGGCTACGTTGCTCTAAAGCTCTCAACCCGGGTTCAAGTCCAATGAGGCACATTTTTTTTAATTTGAGTTGTACACAATTTTTAGTACATGCTATTTATGCTTATAAGCATGTCAAACTTTGTATCAATTTGTATAGATGCTTATAAGCATCTATACCTAGCTATAAACAATTTTTTGATACGCTTTAAACTGTGTCAAGAGGATAATGACACCTCAAAGCGCGTCTATGTCCGTGTCAGTTTTTTTATGGTTATTTGATACGCTTTACAACTAATCTACATGTTTTTTTGCGGTTGACAGCATGTTATACTTTGTATCAATTCGCTACGTTTTTCAAATCATGTTAGAAAACATCTATACCTAGCTATAAACAAATGTTTCATACGCTTTACAATGTCTCTATGGGATAATGATGCTTTAAATTGTGTCTAACTTCGTGTCCTTTTGAGACGACTTCAATAGCGTGTTAAAAAATATCTTTATATGACTAATAACACTATAAGCGTGTCTAATATCGTAACAATCGGACACATTTTTAAAATCGTGTCAAAAAACATCTTTACATGTCGACGTAGAGATGCTTTTAATGGCGTTACTACTACAGCGTATCTACAGGGGGGGTTTTCTAGTAGTGATTGCTAGGAATTGAATTGTTAGAATCTATGGGTGCTAAACATGTCCATGCATATTGTTGGCATAAAAGATTACGCTAACAGGTTCTCTAGGATTAAGAACTAAAAAACGAAGTGTTTGTGAAAGCGAACTATCTCCAGCCTCCATTCAGGATAATAGCTCGAAGTAGTTTGAAGTTGTGTATTGAATATCTGAATATTCGATCCTCCGTTTAGGATAATAAGGGGGTATTTATAGATAAAAATTATAAGGAAAGGACCTTTTTACCCCTCAATTACAACTGACATAGTGGAAACTATTTCAGTACCTCAAATAGGGGTAATATGGTAAAGTATGTTCGAAGGAGATAGACATAGTTGACGTCCCATCCTTCTAGCTGTTTTCCACTACGGAGGGGAAGCCTTCGGAGGGCATCTTCAGATCGAAGCATGGATGAACCCTCCGGCTTTAACCCTTCTAGCTCAGAGACGAGCCTTAGACTTGGAGATTATGATTTGTCTTTGTCTTGTAATCTTGAAGATCATAGGGATGACGTTTTTCCATCCAACAGTAGCGCCTCGAATACGCTTCTCCGAATAACCTGTATAGCAAGGAGAGAAGTATACGCAAGAAATATTTTCATGCTCAAGTACTTAGAAAAAATTCAAGGTATTATAACCATTCAAAGTGTCTTCAGCATCGGAGGTATATTTGACCGAAGCTTCGAACTTGAATCCCCGTGTGAAAACTTTGCAAGGAGACGAACCATTACGAATGTGAAGGATCACAAGGAGCCGTTAAATTTCAGCCATTACCCCTCAAGTAGTCATTATGCTCTTTTGAGAAAGTAATGGACATAAATTTAACTGCGGGTTCACATCTTTTTACCTTCTGGACCCTCCCGTCAGTCGCAGAAGTTGAACCTGTAGTGTGAATGCATATGCGAACCATATTAATCGAAGGCAAAAGGGGGGTTATAAAAGGAGGACTCAAACCGCAGAGGAAACAATTACAGAGCTTCGGTTCTAAGCCTCCACACTTTCACCTTTGTTGGGACGACGGATCGAACCAATAGGTTTTTGGGAATGAGAGTAATGAAGTGTTGGGCTCAGACTGGGGGACGGGAGTATTTATAGAGCAACCCGGCCCAAAGGGGTCTAATACTTACAAAACCTCTTAACCATTACTCAGCCTGGCACAGGCTTGTAATAAAGACAAGAATAGTTGCTACACAGTACAGACAGAAAGTGCAGCCCTGACAACGTATCAACTGTGTCGGGCGTTGCAGCCATCGCCCGACACAGTGCAGGCGATCGCGATCCTGTCCTCGGACCACCTTGACCGGGTCGTCTCCTGGTCTTCTGTCGCGCCATGGAGCTTTCGCACCTGCCGGAGGCATGCCTCCGGCATCCTGCCGGGCGTTTGTCCGAGGGCCCCTTCCGTCCGCTTTGGGGCTTCCGGAGATCCCCAGGAATCCCTGCCTCGGGACCCATAGGTATCTCCAGAACGGGGCATCGGGCCTTCGCCGGATGTGGCCTCTCCCCCAAACCATACTACTCTTTGTGCTTCCAACTGCCATTGGGATTATCTCCCCCAACAGTAGCCCCTCGCTTCTTTCTGCTCGAGAGTCCTGTATGGAAGAAAGGGAAGGAGCGCACAAGATAATTCCGATAATTTATAGGAAATCAACTCACAGATAGGTCCTGGATCTTCGCTGCGAACCATCTTCGCTTGAGTGCTTCGGAGGTGCTCCAGGGCCTTAGAAGTGCCCCGAGGCCTGGAGGCTGGGCGTTGGCCTCGGATCGCCTTGGATCAGCTAGTCGCATTACATTCCGCAGGGGGGGACTTTGACCGACTGGGCTTGACGGCCGCGCGACCTTGACCGTCGGGCACCGGTGCACGAGGAGGCGAGAAGGCGTGGCTTTAACACAATCAATGCACTTGGCGCGCGCGACGCGAGGGAGGCGGACCGTCGAAGACTAGCGCACACAAAGGTGGACCGGTAAGACTTTAATGCGGTGACCGCGCGATCTGCGCGCATGCGTTGAGTGGGGGAATGCGGACCAACGGGGCCCCGAAACGGCTAGGCAGTGGCTATTCTCGCGCATAAATAGCTCTTGCCGGCCGGCTGAACCCTCCCCTGCTCACTTGTTTGGCCTTTAGTCACAAACTTGGTGGCTAGACTTCCACTCTTCAAGCTTCTTGGCTCCTTCCTCTACTCCCTCCAGCCATGGTGGAAAGGAGCACCCCGCGGCAGCAGTGGACCCGTGCTTCCTGCAGCACTAGATGGCAGCGGCGGCGGTGACGGCGATGGCGACGGCTCCCGGCCCGTCGGAAACACGCGACCCGCGCGAGTTCCGCCCGGCCTCAGAACGGTTTCGGGAGCAGACTTTGGAGCTGTGGCCATCGGCGTGCTCGGATGGGTCCATCGAGGCTACGACTCAGGGCTGCCTCGTTCCCGACACGAAGGCCATGAAGCCGTGCAAGGAGTCGATCCCGGAACCGCGCGAAGGAGAGGTCGTCGTCTTCGAGGCGTTATTCGACGTGGGGCTAGGATTTCCGGCTTCAGAGCTCCTTTTGGGTGTTCTGGATGCCTTCCACCTCGAGCTCCCGCAGCTGTCTCTGAACGCCGTGGCCCGCCTCTCCATCTTTGAGTGGGCCATGCATGCGGAGGGCTGTGAGGGCAGAGCGGAGGTCTTCACTCAGATGCACGAAGCCCTTTGCCAATCGAAGAAGAAGGATGGCCTAGTGCAAGCCTACGGGAGCATCAACTTCTAAGTCCACCCCTTCACGCGGTCTGGCCTCGGAGGGGGTCTCTGCCAGCTCTCGGGGGAGCCGAGAAACCGATAGCTTGGACCGAGGGGGGTTAGCTGACCCCCTGGGGGCTGTCGAGGAGAGCGTCGACGTCGAGGCCGAACTCATTGCGGTGGTGGCAGGCTCCCCGATAAACTCGATGGACGAGCTGTTTTATCGGCCTAGCACTTCAGGACGCGTCCGGCCTTTGGATGTCCCGGTTGAAACTATGAACGAAGGTACGTGGTTCTACCCGCTCCTTTACTTGGACGCATCAAATTCCCTCGGTCCTGATCCCCATTTTCCCCGAGCAGGCTCTTTCGCCCGGGTTTCGGTTCCGGTTCCGGCATTCTCTGGGGATGCCACCGACATAAGGCCTGAAGTCCCTGTGAGTGCGGCGGGAGCTCCTGGGCTAGGCGATGAGGCAGAATCGGAGGAGGCCCCGGGAGAGACCCCTGAGGGGGCCGGTTGGGAGGACGAGGTCCGGCCACCCTCCGACCTAAAGCGCACGCACTCCAGCGTGCCCCTCCTGGTCCCATTCCTGGAGGAGGGTGAAGACTTCACGGCGAGGATGGCTCCTCTCCACAATTCTTACCTGCGCTTGAGGGAGACCGGGCTGATAGATGAGCTCGGTCAAGTAGACGGCGTCGATCTCGGCCGGGCTGTTGATAGCGCCGCGAGCCAGGTATGCCTTCGGGACACTCCGGGATGAGCCCCTAGCGTCTCCTACTCTAACTCGCCATTTCATGCGCAGGTAGTCGCACTGGCGCAGGGCTCGCTACTGTCCTTGCTCTCCGAGCACAGCCATCGTGAGAGAAGCGCTTCGGAGTTCTCCGGGCGAGCGGAGGCCGCCGAGAGCATGGTACAGGAGCAAGCGGCCGAGATCGACCGGCTCAGGGTGCTAGAGTCGGAGGTTGAAGTCCTTCATCCTCTGGCCGCCAGGGCCGAGGCACTTCAAGCTCAGGCCGCAGAGGTTGACGCCCTCAAAGCCCAAGTCGCCGAACTGGAGGGGCTTCGAGCTCGAGCTGCCCAAGCGGACGAGCTTGAAGCGGAGGTCAACGTCTTCCGGGCCCAAGCTGCGGAGGTGGAGAGGCTCTGGTCCCACGCTGAGGAGGTGTGTAACATCCCAAAATTAAAAATAAAATAAAAAAATGAGGGACATAAATTTTCTGGAAATAAAAGGATTTATTTAATTAACGAAAAGGCTAAAAGAACCCAATTAAAGCAAAACAGGGAGAAATATTTCAAACCTGAACTTAAAAAATTTATGGTGGAAACTAGAGGCCAAGAAATATTTTTGAGAATTTTTACAAAATTTGTCCAACAGAGCTTCAAGCCTTAAGACAATATTTGAATTTCTAGAATTAAATTTAATGGAAAATACATTTTCAATAGTGTTGGGCCGCCTCCCTCCTTTCCTCCCTCGGCTCAGACCAGTCCGATGCCCGAGCCACTAACGAGAGGGACCCGCATGTTGGCGCTCCCCCTCCCTCTGAGGAGCCATGCTGAATAGCGTGGGCCTCATGGCTCCAGATGTGATGAGTCATTGTCAACGATAGTCAAAGAGGACAGATGAAGAGAGGAGATCTGCTGTTTCATGGGCCACGTGTGAGTCAGGTACACGGGCAGCGAGCGACTGTCGGGCTGAGAGAGCTGCGAAGTCGGGCTGGCCCAATCCGGGTACATGGGCCAGAAGTAGTAGAAGACCCACTGGGCTGTTGACCAGGGTTGACTCAGGTACACGGGCGGTGAGTGATTGCCGGGCTGAGAGAGCTGCGGAATTGGGCCGGCCCAATCCGGGTACCTGGTGCAAAGTCGGTGGAGGCTTTGTCAGTTTCTGCGCAAAACTGACAACCGTCGATCTTGTATCCGACTGTTCAGAAGAGAAGCCGTAGTCGCTACGAAAGATTAGCTTCCGGATAAGTCATCTGTATCTCTAGGCCCACAGTCAGTCAGTCAAGTCTGTAAAAAATCCTAAGGGCAGTTTAGTCTTTTCCTTTTATTCCTACGTCTGTAAAAAACCCTAAGGGGCTGGTGGAATATTCTAGGTCATTGGGCAGCCTATAAATAGGGCCCCAATCCCTAGGGTTGGACTACCCTTCCAGAACTCACTTTTCAATCTATTGGGTCATTTTGTTCCCTGTTTTTCTCTCTCCTGCTCCTGTGTGTGCGCCGCCAGGCAGTGCTTCTGTTTTTCTCTTGAGATTCATTCTGTTCACTATTCTGGAAGAAATTATTTCTGCTGTGTTGTTGTGCGAAGCATTTGTGTGCGCAGCACATCATTTAATGTCTTTGCTGTTGTGTGCATGCGGCTAGTTTATTCTCTGCGAAGAAGCTTCTCTGTTGCTGCGACTTGTTCTTCACGAGGAGTACTAGTTCTTGCTGTTTGCAAGTAGTACTACTTCACTGTAGCAACAGTACACTAGTACTCTAGCCTTGCTTTTTCCTGCACAGCTTTTTGATCGAGTCGACATGGCTAAAGTCTCTTTTCTGGCTGTTTCTGGAGAAGCCCTTCTCTTTGTTCGAAGTACCTCAGCTTCGTGAGGCAGGCTTCGATCTGACATCCTCAAGGGCTCCGGTTGAACTTCGAACTTCATTTTGTATACTGTGTTGCTGGCTTCAAAGTATGTTTTTGTGCGGACAGCGTGACATACTTCGAACGACTGTGCGAAGGTACTCCGATTTGAGCTTTTCGAAGTCCATACCTCAATAGTTTTCGAAGTTGGCTCCAAAGCTTGTTTTTTTCTGGTAGACTTCGCTCGACAAGAGTTCTTTCTTGCTGTCATTTTCGACGGTCAAAGTGTGCATGTTCGGAGCTTGTCTTTCGAAGTTAATTCTCTGAACGGAGGTCTCAACTTCGGTTGTCATACCTCGACCAAGCTAGCTTCGAAGGTTGAGTATAGGCTTCGACTTGATCTTTCTGCCGTGTGTTGGGCTTCGCTACTCTGTCGAAGGTTAAGCTTCGAAGTACGTTGTCCGAAGTAAGCTTGGAAATATACTTCGCTCTGTGCCACACTCGAACTAGGATAGACAACCATCTTTCGGCACGTTCACAACAGCCTTCGGCAGGCTTCGCAACTGACCTTCGAAGCAGGCTTCGACACTGACCTCCGAAGCAGGCTTCGACATAGCGAAGCAGGCTTCGCCAAGTTCCGAACAGGAGACAAATCTGAACAGTAACTTCTCATCTCACCTTATATATACTTAGATCATTCATTGAGAAGTTTGACCTGTCATGTCTAGTATACTTTGTTTATCAGCCTAGTTGCACTGCTTTGGTAGTTCACTGTTTTACATCAGTTGCTTCTAGGCTAGATACCTTTAGACTTAGGCTATCAATTCATATTCTGCTGCTTAATCTTTTGAGGTGCGTTGGGTGTTGGGAATAGGTCATATATTCGAAAGAATTTTTAAGGCGCCCATTCACCCCCCTCTGGTCGCTACTTTCGGTCCTACAAGTGGTATCAAAGCCTCGTTAGGTTTTTTCCGTACCTTAACCGGTTCTAAACCCCAGTAGTGATCATGACTTCTCCTGGCAAGGTCCCGTCCTTGGAAGCCTATGGCTATAACTATTGGAAGACTCACATGCGAGCCTATCTTATGAGCCAGGGTTCGGACATATGGGACATTTGCGTTCACACCACGTTCGTTATACTGCCAGTCGCTGAGCATGGTACTGCAGGTATCATTACTCAACATCTGAGCAATTGTAAGGCTGTGAACATTTTGTTTTCTTGTTTAGGTCCCACTGAGTTTGAGCGTGTGAGCCATCTCTCCACTGCGAGAGAGATCTGGGCTACCCTCAAGGCACACCATGAGGGAATAGCCCAGGTCAAGGCTCGGCTCTATCAGACCTATCGGCGTGAATATGAGAATTTCACACAAAAGCTGGGTGAATCTGTTGAAGCGTTGTTTGGTCATTTTCAATCGATCATTAACAAGCTTCGGGACAACAAGGCTGACGGTGCTCAGTTAGTCTCAGATCACGAGCAGGCGCTCAAGGTTCTCCATACCTTGGACCCAAAGATCTGGGAGATCAAGGTATCCTCTATCGTTGAGAGCACTTGTTACGATACCTTGACCATTTCTGAGTTATTTATCAAGCTGAAGGCCACTGAGGTAGATATCCAGTTGAGATCAAATCTCACTGGTTCTGGATCAAAGTCCCTGGCCCTTGCTACACATTCTGTTGATCCCTCTGTTGTGAGCCGTGCTGGGTTCTCTTTGATGTCTATCACTGAGGACCAGCTTGAGTCTTTGGGAGATGATGATTTGTGTCTGTTTAACAACCGGGTGCGTCGTGTCTATGACAAAAGGATGTTCAAAAGACACGGCACAAAATCTGGGTGCTTTGAGTATGGTGATCCAGGACACTTCATCGCCGACTGCCCCAAGCGAAATGGCTACAAGAAGGGCACCGGTGGTGGCTTCCACGACTCTGGGAAGCACGAGAGCTCTTCCTTCAATAAGGGCAAGCCTAAGATAAGATTCTTCAAGAAGGCCCTGAAGGACTACCGGCGAGAGAACAAGAAGCGCGACAAGGCTTTCTTCGCCAAGATGGAGAAGAGCTACTCCAAGCAGTCCACATCTTCTTCCTCTTCATCAAGCTCAAGCGATGAGGTGCTTCTGTGTGACCTGTCAACTTTGAAGTCCAGGTACACAGAAAGGGTTGATGAGAGGGACGCTTTGGCCACTGAGCTTGAAAGCGCTCAGCTGGAGCTGAAAGATGCTCAAGCCATTGTCGTCGCACCCTGTGTTGATTGCCCAGCTCATCTAGCTGCCTTAGCTGAGCTAAAATCAAAGGGCGATGAGCATTTGGGTAATTTGGAGAGGTTGAGAGCTGAGCTTGCTCAGACTAGGCTAGAGCTTGAGACACTTTCAGTTCCACCCACTGTCTGTGAGAACTGTCTGTCTCTTAGAATGGAATTAATCAAGCTGAAAGCTGAAAAGTCTGTCCAAGTAGAGAGTGAGTGTGAGACCTGCTTGTCTCAAGGTGGAGGTTCTAGCTTCCTTGATAGAGGAGCTAGCTGATTCTCAGAATGAGAACTTTTACTTCCGTTCTATCCTTAGTTGGATCAGTGCCAGAGAGCCACAGCTCGACATGATGATCCAGCAGTTCAAGAGGCAGGATGGGTTTGGGGTAGGCTACACCTACACCAAGGCTGACTTTGAGAGTGCCATTAGCCGGACAGTAGAGTGGAGTAAAATGACTCCTCAGCAGAGATACCCCAAGACTCACTCCACTGAGTCCTCCCAGTCTTGTCAGCCCAAGGATGGAGTGATCCATGAACAACCCAAAGCTCCACCCAAGAAGCCCATCTGGGTTCCAAAGCCCAAACACCTCCGCACTTCTCTTGACTCTCTTCCTGGACCCTCTCAACCCAAGAAGACCACACCGAACACCACCAAGCCCAAGAATCCTAAACCTCAACCACATCCCAAGAAGCCCACCTATCATTGTGAGTATTGTCAAAGAGATGGGCATCTTGCGGAGTTTTGCTTCAGGAGGAAGCGGGTTGAGAGAGCAGAGAGAGCTCGTGGTGATCAGGAGCAGTTCTACCAGCAGGGTGGTAGACTGCGGGTTCCTCGACGCGGGGAAAGGATGGAGGCCAGGACGCGTCGTGTAGGTGGTGGTAGGGGAGACGGTTTTCATGCTCGTGCTACAGATGGTGTTGTTCGTTCCGGCAGAGCTCCAGGTCGTGTTGGCTACGGTCCTGGACCTCGTGGCCGAGGCTTTAAGCAGAACCAAGGACCGTGCTTTGAGCCGCGTTTTGGTCCGAACTCTCATGATGATTTCTGCTTTCCGTCTTTTGAGCAGATGGCTCGACACTGGTTTAGCTCTTTTGCTAAACCTGGTGCTGGACCATTTGCTCCCACTTACAGCCACTGATTGTGCAGGATCAAGGACTAGAGGATGTTTGGATCATGGACTCAGGATGTTCTCGCCACATGACGGGACATCGCAGATGGTTCTCCAGTCTCACTCCCCAGAGCTCAAAGGAGTACATCACATTCGGGAACAGTGGTCAAGGGAAAGTAAGTGGCATTGGCTCAATTCGCATTTCAGATCATTTTTCATTGAAGAATGTTGCTTTGGTTAAAAATTTGAACTTTAACTTGATTTCTGTTTCGCAACTTCTTGAGGATGGTTTGGAAGTGCGTTTTAAGAAGGGCAATTCTTCTGTGTTTGATTCTAGAGGGTCTTTGATTTGCCAGATCTTACCATTTGGTAAAGTTTTTCGAATTGACTTCCCTAGTTCTTTTGGCCCTTCTCGCTGTTTGATTGCTGGATCCTCCTCTGAGCTCTGGAAGTGGCATGGGAGGTTAGGTCATTTGAGTTTTGATCTGCTAGTCAGGTTGAGCTCTATGGACCTCATCCGAGGATTGCCCAAGCTTAAGATGAAGAAGGATCTAGTTTGTCATCCCTATCGTCATGTGAAAATGGTTGCCGCTTCTCACTCACCTGTGACTCAGGTGATGACTTCGTATCCGGGCGAGCTTTTACACTTGGACACTGTTGGTCCAGCTCAGGTACGTTCAGTCGGTGGAAAGTGGTACGCACTTGTCATTGTTGATGACTTTTCTCGATTCTCGTGGGTTTTCTTTTTGGAGTCTAAGGATGAAACATTTCAGTTTGTTCATGACCTGATTTTAAAGCTGAAGAATGAGAACAATGGTCAGATGCGAGCAATTCGCTCCGACAATGGCTCTGAGTTCAAGAACTCTCAGTTCGTCAGCTTCTGTAGTGATCAGGGTCTAGACCATCAGTTTTCTTCGCCTTACACTCCAGCACGGAACGGTGTTGTGGAACGAAAGAACCGCACACTAGTCGAGATGTCCAGGACGATGCTCGATGAGCACAGGACTCCTAGGCGTTTTTGGGCTGAAGCCATGAACACGACTTGCTATCTGGCCAACCGCATTTTTCTTCGAGCTTACCTAGTTAAGACCTCATACGAGTTGCGGTTTAGCAGACAGCCCAAGGTGAGCCACTTGCGAGCATTTGGCTGCAAGTGCTTTGTGCTCAAGAAGGGTGGGCATTTGGACAAATTTGAGTCTCGTTGCTGGGATGGAGTTTTTCTTGGATATGCATTGCATTCTTGAGGCTTCCGTGTTTGGAACCTCGACTCCCAGCAGCTTATCGAGACTTGCAAAGTTTCATTTGACAAGTCCTTGCCTTCTTTGACTCCTTCTTTTCAGCCTTCTGATGGTGAGCTTGGAGAGTCCATCTTCGAGGGAAGATGAGGATACTCCAGCCTCTAATGAGGGTGGTCCTTCTGCACCCCCTGTAGAGCCCACAACTTCGGAGACTTCGACTGAGGACGAGAGCAGACCTCTGATCACTTCTTCCACTTCGATCGAGCCCCGTCAGTTGAATCCAGAGGTGCCAGCTGCTGACTCCGGTGAGGTGACTTCAGATCACAAGGGAACCCGAGCAGTTCAGCGTGATCACCCCTCAGAGCTCATCATCGGCAATTTGACTGAGAGAACTTTGCGTTCGTCTACCTCTCTTGCTGTGTTTGCTGAATCTGCATTCGTTGCATCTTTTGGGCCCAGAGACGTTTCTCATGCTCTTTCTGATTCTAATTGGATTAATGCTATGCAAGAAGAGTTTGTGAATTTTGTCCGTAATCGGGTTTGGACACTAGTTGAGCCGCCACCAGGATGCAACCACATAGGCACCATGTGGGTGTTCAAGAACAAACAAGGTGAAGATGGGGTTGTGGTGCACAACAAAGCTCGACTAGTTCCCCAGGGTTTTTGCCAGAAGGAGGGCATTGATTTTGAAGAAACTTTCGCCCCTGTTGCCCGTCTTGAGTCCATTCGCATTCTCTTAGCTTTTGCCGCTTCGAAGGGTTTTAAGCTTTTTCAAATGGACGTTAAGAGTGCTTTTCTAAACGGGTTCATAGAGGAGGAAGTTTATGTTAGGTAGCCCCCCGGTTTTGAGAACCCTAAGTTTCCTCGACATGTTTTTAAGCTACAGAAAGCTTTATACGGGTTGAAGAAAGCCCCCAGGGCTTGGTATGACTGGTTGAAGCAGTTTTTGTTGGGGAAGGGCTTTGTGATGGGCTCTGTGGATAAAACTCTTTTCCTGCTCAGAGATGCTTCAGATTTCTTAGTCGCTCAGATTTACGTGGACGATATTATTTTTGGTGGTACTACTAATGATCTTGTGTCCAAGTTTTCTGAGCAGATGCACAGTGAGTTTGAGACGAGCCTCATGGGTGAGCTCAAGTACTTCCTAGGGCTCCAGATCAAGCAGACCAGGGACGACACCTTCATCCACCAGGGTATGTACACTAGGTACATGTTGAAGAAATTCGACTTTGGTGGAGAGCTGAAGCCTCAAATGACCCCAATGGGCACGTCTGGGGGTCTGGACAAGGACGAGAGCAGCGTCAAGGTCAACGAGAGGGAGTTTTGAGGGATGATTGGTTCGCTATTGTACTTAACGGCAACAAGACCAGACATTCAGTTCGCCGTGGGACTTTGCGCGCGTTTTCAGTCTTCACCGTGCACGTCTCATCGGCAGGCTATCAAGCGCATCTTCAGGTATCTCACTTATGCACATGATCTCGGTCTTTACTATTCAGCTTCATCATCTCTCGATTTATCTAGCTTTTCGGATGCCGACTTTGGTGGGTGCCGGTTGGATCGCAAGTCGACTTCTTGTACTTGTCAGTTTCTTGGTTCTTCTCTTGTTTCTTGGTCTTCTCGAAAGCAATTTGGAGTTGCTCTTTCGACCACTTAGGCTGAGTATGTAGCTGCTGCTAGCTGCTGCTCACAGTTGGTTTGGATGATTTCCACTCTACGAGATTTTGGGTTGTTCTTTCCTACCAGAGTTCCTTTGTTTTGTGACAGCACCAGTGCAATTAGTGTAGGGAAAAACTCATGTCTCCATTCAAAAACCAAACACATTGATGTGCGCTTTCACTTTTTGCGGGATCAATATGA
Source organism: Zizania palustris (assembly GCA_019279435.1). Taxonomy (NCBI): domain Eukaryota; kingdom Viridiplantae; phylum Streptophyta; class Magnoliopsida; order Poales; family Poaceae; genus Zizania; species Zizania palustris. The sequence goes on along the minus strand of JAAALK010000289.1, from coordinate 73,846,556 downwards.
GAAAGGTGTCATTGACCGTGTTCATGTTGATACCCATCATCAGTTGGCTGATATTTTCACCAAACCCCTAGATCAGTCTACTTTTGAGCGTTTTCGAGGGGATTTGGGTGTTGTGTATCCTTTCTAGGATATTTTGCATCAGTTTTCTTTCTTCTTTACTCTTTTCTTGAGTCTTTTGTGTGTGTTCATATCTTGCATATTCACATATCACACCTTAGAGCTGCTTCTGTTATATGATTGAACTGCTTTACTTATTCTAGCTGGTACATGCTCTTGAATATTTGTCAATGATCATGCTTTGGTCCAGTTCACTTGATATGTCTGATATCTGTCATATGCATGGCTTTTATGCTTTAAACTTGAAAACATGATCACCATTGCTTCTGGTAACTAGCATGCGTAGGCTGAATGTTCTTGCTATCTATTAACATGCCTGGTAGCTAGTTCCTGACTTAGATGCAAACATGCAACTTGGACATCTTTCTGCTTTAAAACATGGAAATGTGCGTTAAAACTGATAAAAATCAAGAAAAATGTAAATTGCATGCCTTTTTATGCATAACTTGAAAAGATCCAGGTGGGTTTGCTTTGTCGCATTACATTGTTCTGGATTGCATACCATAGCACTTTGGTATGAACTAGGATAGTGTAGTGTCTGCCAAGACCAAATGTCTTAAGCTTCTAATGGTCCAGTTCTGGCCCAGGCTTGACTTGGTCGGTCAGCATAAGGTTTGACATGCAAATAACCCCTGGCAAAAATGAAAAAGGAAAGAGAAAAAGCCTGAAAAATGAAATGATAACAAGTTTGCTGAAGCACTTTGTTTTGGATAATGCTTATCTTGGTAGATGTTGGGGGAAAATATCCCATCTTCGGGGTTATGGCCGTAACAACACAAAAGCAGATAATGGATTCGAAGGTTTCCAGACGTTCATCTTCGAAGATACCCCGAGTCAGGCTCGAAGTACTAAGATAGGCATTGGTTCGGAGTATATCTTCGAACTAAGGCTTTTCGAGATCTTTATTGCCAGCTAAGATGGAAGATTTATCTTTTATATTATTAGATTAGTCTTTTACCATTTTAGCCCTATCAAGGGTACCGAATAGTTCCCACTATGTCGGTTGTAATAGAGGGGTAAATAGGTCTTTTCCTTAATATTTGGGCCTATAAATACCCTCCATTTCACCCTGTAATAGGGACCGAATACAAGTTATTCAATACACACATTCGAACCATTCTAAGTTATTATCCTTTCGGAGGCGTAGAACAGTTCACTTCGCAAACACTCCGTTTGTTAGTTTCTAATCTACAGAAACCTGTTAGCGTAATCTTTTACGCCAACAGTTGGCGCCGTCCGTGGGGAACCTAGTCCGGAAAACTTCGTTCTCTACTAACTTCTTACATCATGCCTCCTAAGCGGAGCGCACCACGTAACCCTGTTCGGAGGTCTTCTCGGATCTCCGGAGAGACACCATCCAATACGGTTGAAGTCGGAGGGCCTTCGACATTCCCTCCACCTCAAACTCCGGAAGGAGTTTCCATCCCTCGAACATACGAAGCTTCTCCGCCAAATCCTTCCATACTTCGACCACCTAGAATCCCTCTTCCACCTTCCGTCCCACTTCGAACTGATCCTACTAGTTCTCAAGACCCGGAAGATCCTTCCGGAGGAGATGAAGACAATCTTGGAGATATGGCCACTCAAATGGCCAACCTTCAAGCTGAAATAGCTAGGTGGCGACAAGAAGCTGCGAACAGGCTTCGCTCTCAAGCCATCCCAGCTATCCCAGAAGTGCCCGAAGACGACGAACCCGATTATCCCGAAGCCCCGGAGAACACCTCCTTCGATAATGAATCTCCGCTGCATCCTGAGCTGCAGAAAGTTCGCTTTGATCCAAAGTTTAAGACTTTGAAGCTCTGTAAGTATGCTGGAGATGAAGATCCCGGAGAGTTTGTTCGTTCTTATGCCCTAGCAATTGAAGCTAGCGGAGGAGTTCGAGACACCATGGCAAAGTGCTTCCCCTTAGCTCTTCAAGGAGTGGCATTAAGGTGGTTCTGGTCCTTGAAGCCAGGATCAATTAATTCATGGGGGCAGCTGAAGAAGAAGTTTGTAAGCAATTTTCAAGGCACCTTCGTGCCTCCCATGTCAACAGGAAGCCTTTTCCAGGTGAAACAGCTCCCCGGAGAGACATTGAGGCAATATTTCAAGCGCTTCGCTCATACGAAGTCGCAGATCCGGGGGTTGTCTGCATCTTCGGTAGTTGATGCAGCTCGGGAAGGCGTCACTCATCAAGGCCTCCTGGATAAGCTTCATCGGAAAAGAATCTCCTCGATCTCTCAGTTGATGTCATACTTCGAGGAGTATGCGAGGTCAGAAGAAGGTTGGCTTCGAAGAACTGCAGCTACTTCATCCATATTGCAAGAAGTTAAAGTAGAAGTAAAAACTTCGGCACAGCCGCAAGAACCAGTCTTCGAAGTTCAACATGATCGGAGAAGAGGGCAAAAGCACCCTCGTTCTGAAGTCTTGAATATTGCACCCCCACAGAAGTTTATACAGAGAGCTCCACAGTCTTCGGGGAACAAGGCCAGCGGCTGGAGGCCGCCAGGGAAAACGGCTGGCAAAGGCCAGACCCTTTTCTGCTGCATCCATGGTGAAAATCGAAGCCATGCAACTGATACTTGCAAGGCTATACTTACTCTAAGAGGAGAGTATCTAGAAAGAACTTCGGGTCGAGGTACTACCGACCGAGTTCCAGCTGCAGCGTGCCCAAAGCCGGTTCAGGCTGTGGCGCGGATAGAAAACTTTGATGTCGCAAGACACCCTCCAGTGGCCAATGTTATGCCACCCCCGAAGCAAGAGGAAGGGCAAGACCGAGGGAAAAGAGTATTCCTCCCCATCTCTGGAGGAGGTACCCTCGGAAGTATGTCAAAGAGACAGCGAAGAGACTACGTCAGGGAAGTAGGCCATATTGGGACTTCGTCGTCTGCAGCTGCAATGCCGGAGTGGTCTCATGTACCGATATCCTTTTCTGCGGAGGATGCAGCTGGCATTAAGTTCCCGCTTGCAGACCCACTTGTTATCACTGCTGATATTGTGGGCACTGAAGTTCGAAGGGTGTTGATTGACGGAGGTAGTTCGACAGACATCATTTTTGTTCATGCCTTCGATCAATTGTGCATTTCCAGAAAGCATCTCCTTCCAGCGGCTCGTCCTTTGCAAGGCTTCGCAGGACCTCCGCTTGATGCACTTGGCCAAATAGGCCTGGAAGTTACCTCCGGGGAAGGTTTGTTGGCCCGAACTGAGGAAGTAATCTTCGATGTTATAGATGCCCCGTATGCTTACAACGTCATCTTTGGAAGAGGCATGCCAAACCAGTTCGGAGCTGTGGCGCATCACAATTATTTGTGCATGAAGATGCCCACACAAGAAGGAGTCCTTACTGTCTTCGGAGATCAATCTATCGCTCGGCGAGCGGAATATGGTCATGGTCCTCCTCTTGATCCAAGACAAGTAAACAATGTACAGGACAATGAAGAAATTTTTTCAGCCCCTTCCGATGCTTCAAAGAAATCCTTTCCGAGACCAAGTCCTGAAGGAGAGATTGCAGCGAAGGTCATTGTTAATGATGGTAAAGAGTATACATTTCAATTTGGTAAAGATTTACCTTCAGAAGTTGCAACCTCCTTGGAAAAGGTGGTGGAAGAGAATTTGGATGTCTTCGCTTGGTCTGACGAAGATATCACCGGAGTCGATCGGGATATCATTGAACATAGTTTACTTGTAAACCCGAAGGCCCTCCTTGTTCGGCAAGGACTCCGGAAAATGTCTACAGAAAGAGCTGCTCTAGCGAAAGACGAAGTTGAAAAATTGTTGAAGGCTGGGATTATCAGAGAAGTGGCTCACACAGAATGGTTAGCCAACCCAGTCTTCGTCAGAAAGAAGTCTTCCGGAAAGTGGCGCATGTGCATTGATTTCACATCCTTGAATAAAGCATGCCATCGTGACCCCTACCCCATGCCCCGAATTGATCAATTGGTCGACTCCACCGCAGGTTCGGAGTTATTAAGCTTCCTTGACGCGTATTCTGGTTATCATCAAATATGGTTGAAGCGCGAAGATGAGATCAAGACAAGCTTTGTAACTCCTTCGGGAGTCTTTTGTTATGTAAGAATGCCCTTTGGCTTAAGAAATGCCGGGGCTACTTTTTCGAGGTTAGTTGCTAAGGCTCTAGGTCATCAACTAGGTCGCAATGTGGAGGCCTATATGGATGATATTGTAATAAAGAGTGCTTTAAAGCACCAACATAGCCTAGACTTAGCAGAAACATTCAATAGCCTTCGGGCATGTGGGATCCGTCTTAACCCCGAAAAATGTATCTTCAGAGCTAAGGCTAGAAAGTTGTTAGGGTATTTAGTTTCAAGCAGGGGAATTGAAGCTAGCCCTACTCAAATAACTGCGCTACAAAAGATGGCTCCTCCGGAAAATTTAAAGCAAGTGCAAAAGCTGACTGGTCGTCTGGCAGCACTTAGCAGGTTTTTATCAAGGTCTGCGGAAAGAAGCTTGCCTATATTTAAAGCATTAAAAGGGTCCGAAGATTTTGCATGGACACCGGAGTGTCAGAAAAGCTTCGAAGATATTAAAGAGTATCTCAGTAATCTTGCTACACTCACGGTGCCTATTGCGGACGAAACCCTACTCCTTTACCTTGCAGCTACAGGTTCTGCTGTCAGTGCAGTCCTTGTCAGAGAAGTGGATTTCAATGGGAAGTTGGTCCAAAATCCTGTTTATTTTGTATCTGAAGCATTATCAGGAGCGAAGACAAGATACTCCGAACTCGAGAAGTTCGTTTATGCTCTGATAATGGCTTCGAGGAAATTAAGACATTATTTTTTGGCACACAATGTAATTGTACCAACTTCGTATCCTTTAGGAGATATGCTTCGAAGTAAGGATTCCACTGGAAGGATTGGGAAGTGGGCAGTTGAGCTAGCACCCTTCGGCATATCTTTCCTGGCAAGGACAGCAATCAAATCGCAAGTTTTAGCAGATTTTGTAGCAGAATGGACTCCACCTGCAAATTTGGTTTCGGAGAAGTCAAGTGACGGAGTTTGGACTGTTTATTCCGATGGGGCCTTCCAAGCATCCGGAGCAGGCATTGGAGCAGTATTAATTTCGCCTTCAAGGCAAAGAGCAATGTACTCCGCAAGACTCAACTTTAAGTCTACCAATAATATAGCGGAGTATGAAGGGATTTTATTGGGACTCTGAAAAGCACGTGCTCTAGGGGCTACAAGAATTATTATAAAGACAGATTCTCAGATAGTAGCAGGGCACGTAGATAAAAGTTTCCAGGTTCGGCATCCATAGCTTGCAAAGTACTTAGAAGAAATCCGTAAAATCGAAGCACACTTCAAGGGTATTTCCATTCGGAGTATACCAAGAGCAGAAAATGTGCAAGCGGACATCTTAGCAAAATCTGCAGCTGAAGTTGTGGATGTACCAGAAGAAGCCTTCTATGAGGCGCTCAGTATACCTTCGGTGCCACAAATTCCCTCTGCAGAGATTCTTTGCATTCCTAGTGCAGATTGGAAAAATTCAATCATGGAACTTTTACAGGGAGGAACAAATTTGCCCGAAGAGCCACAACTGTCAAGATTAAAGCTTAGAGCTAGAAATTATCAAATAATCAACGGTATTTTATACAAGGCCGGAGTATGTTCCCCTCTACTCCGATGTATATCTCAAGCCGAAGGTCAAGAAATTCTTCGAGAAATTCATGAAGGCCTTTGTGGTAGCCATTTAGCCCCGCGAGCTTTGGCAGGAAAAACACTTCGCCAGGGGCTTTACTGGCCTACAATAACAGCTGATGCAGAGAGCTTAGTCCGCACTTGTCAAGGATGCCAGTGGATGGGTCGACGAAGTCATCGCCCACCAACAGCTCCTCAAGTCATTGCTCCGGTATGGCCTATGGCCAGATGGGGTATGGATTTAATCGGTCCCTTTCCAGTAGCCAAGGGAAATCTGAAGTTCGCAGTGGTAGCTATTGAATATTTTTCTAAGTGGGTGGAAGCAGAGCCTTTGACAGCTATCACTTCGAACAATGTACAGAAATTCTTCTAGAAGAATATCATTTGCCGGTTCAGAGTGCCTAGACAACTCACAGTTGATAATGGAACACAGTTCGATGCAGAACCTTTCAGAAAGTTTTGCGAAGATCTAGGCATTCAGTTATGTTTTGCTGCCGTGAGGCATCCTCAGTCTAATGGAGCCGTAGAACGAGCCAATGGAAATATTTTGTCAGTGCTAAATCGAAGGATAGTAGGATTAGCAAAGGGACTGTGGACCGAAGAGCTTCCGAAGATTTTGTGGTCCATTCGGACTACACAAACAAGGTCCACAGGTTTTACTCCATTCATACTACTATTCGGAGATGAAGCTATGACTCCAACGGAGCTCAAAGGAGGATCATTTCGCAGCACCGAACCGGAGATTGAAGAAGAAAGACAAGCTTCACTAGATTTATCAGAAGAAACAAGACTTCGAGCTCTGGCAAACTTATCAAAGTATCATCAGTAGACGAAGGCTTGGTTTGACCCGAAGGTTAAACTCAATGAACTAAGACCGGGTCATCTTGTTCTACGAAGCATTATAGCGCCAGGGAAGTTAGGAAATAAATGGGAAGGTCCATACCTAATTGTTCGTTCAGGACGCCCTGGCTCTTTCAAATTAGCTAATTTAGAAGGTGAAGAGTTAGCACATACTTGGCATGCGGAGCACCTAAAGCGATACTTCGCATAAGGGCTCCTTGTAATTCACTTGTAATCATCTTCTAAATTAATAAAGCATATGGTCCAGATAATGCCTTCCCCACATAGACTTCCAGCTTTTGAGTGGACGCACTGGAACCGCGGGGTCGACCGAGAGGGAAGTGTCATGAAGCTGAATCGTATTTTCGGACTTCGAACCATTGGTTCGAAGCTTCCGATGTGGGGGCTGACATAATCCGGAGTCCAAGCCACCGGCTTGTAGGCATCCGTAAAAGAGCCCAAAACCACATCATACGGAGTCCAAGCCATTGGCTGGTAGACTTCCGTAAAAAGAGCCGAAGGTGGCCAAAACATGCGGAGTCCAAGCCATTGGCTGGTAGACTTCCGTAAAAAGAGCCGAAGGTGGCCAAAACCTGCGAAGTCCAAGCCATTGGCTGGTAGACTTCCGCAAAAAGAGCCGAAGGTGGCCAAAATATACGGAGTCCAAGCCATTGGCTGGTAGACATCCGTAAAAAGAGTCCAAAGAGACCATTGCAAACTCCGAACCATTGGTTCGACAGAGATCGCAAAAATGAGCCGAAGGTGGCTAAAGCAAAACAGAGTTTCAGCCATGAGCTTCGAATGTCTGTTAGCATAGTCCAAAGTGACAAATTATCTAAGATACTAAGGTATCTTGAAAGTTATCTCAAGTGATTTCTTTCAAAAAACAAGGGTACTAAGTTGCCATTCTTCAGACTACAAATAGTCGAAGACATTTTATAAGATTTTTTTTAAAAAAAATCTTTAAATTGCAGAGGGGCTCCGAACCCCCAAAAAATTGTACTCCGAAGTTCATTCTTTGCGCATAATCATCTTTGAATACAGTTCGAAGTTGCTTATACCCAAAGAGGGGCTAGTAAATATGGAGACAATTTTAAATCGGTATTCATTATTCAAACGAATGTGTTTACAGATTACATCATGAAAAATTGGTATCTATACCAAGAAGGAATCGAAGACCTCTTCGGTCTCTCTTGACCCCCTTCGAAGCTCTAAAATCCTTCTGTTCTTGTTGAAGCTCGGCCCAAGTTCGAAGCTGTTCAGGGCTCCTTTTGTTCGGTTTTTGGTCATTAGGGTTAAACTTTTACCTTATTTTTCTTCTTCTTTGTTTCCTTGTGTTTCTGTTTTCGTGTTTCCACAGTTGTTCGCAGGTTCTGAAGAGCTGAAGAAGTGAAGTGTTGACAATGCACTCATCAAGGGGGAGATTGAGGAGCCATTTTTGAATAGCGTGGGCCTCACGGCTCCAGATGTGATGAGTCCTTGTCAACGATAGTCAAAGAGGACAGATGAAGAGAGGAGATCTGCTGTTTCATGGGCCGCGTGTGACTCAGGTACACGGGCAGCGAGCGACTGTCGGGCTGAGAGAGCTGCGAAGTCGGGCTGGCCCAATCCGGGTACATGGGCCAGAAGTAGTAGAAGACCCACTGGGATGTTGACCAGGGTTGACTCAGGTACACGTGCGGTGAGTGATTGCCGGGCTGAGAGAGCTGCGGAATTGAGCCGGCCCAATCCGGGTACCTGGTGCAAAGTCGGTGGAGGCTTTGTCAGTTTCTGCGCAAAACTGACAACCGTCGATCTTGTATCCGACTGTTCAGAAGAGAAGCCGTAGTCGCTACGAAAGCTTAGCTTCCGGATAAGTCATCTGTATCTCTAGGCCCACAGTCAGTCAGTCAAGTCTGTAAAAAATCCTAAGGGCAGTTTAGTCTTTTCCTTTTATTCCTGCGTCTGTAAAACACCCTAAGGGGCTGGTGGAATATTCTAGGTCATTGGGCAGCCTATAAATAGGGCCCCAATCCCTAGGGTTGGACTACCCTTCCAGAACTCACTTTTCAATCTATTGGGTCATTTTGTTCCCTGTTTTTCTCTCTCCTGCTCCTGTGTGTGCGCCGCCAGGCAATGCTTCTGTTTTTCTCTTGAGATTCATTCTGTTCACTGTTCTGGAAGAAATTATTTCTGCTATGTTGTTGTGCGAAGCATTTGTGTGCGCAACACATCATTTAATGTCTTTGCTGTTGTGTGCATGCGGCTAATTTATTCTCTGAGAAGAAGCTTCTCTGTTGCTGCGACTTGTTCTTCACAAGGAGTACTAGTTCTTGCTGTTTGCAAGTAGTACTACTTCACTGTAGCAACAGTACACCAGTACTCTAGCCTTGCTTTTTCCTGCACAGCTTTTTGATCGAGTTGATAGGGCTAAAGTCTCTTTTCTGGCTGTTTCGGGAGAAGCCCATTCTCTCTGTTCGAAGTCCCTCAGCTTCGTGAGGCAGGCTTCGATCTGACATCCTCAAGGGCTCCGGTTGAACTTCGAACTTCATTTTGTATACTGTGTTGCTGGCTTCGAAGTACGTTTTTGTGCGGACAGCGTGACATACTTCGAACGACTGTGCGAAGGTACTCCGATTTGAGCTTTTCGAAGTCTATAACTCGATAGGTTTCGAAGTTGGCTCCGAAGGCTGTTTTTTTCTGGTAGACTTCGCTCGACAAGAGTTCTTTCTTGCTGTCATTTTCGAGGGTCAAAGTGTGCATGTTCGGAGCTTGTCTTTCGAAGTTAATTCTCTGAACGGAGGTCTCAACTTCGGTTGTCATACCTCGACCAAGCTAGCTTCGAAGGTTGAGTATAGGCTTCGACTTGATCTTTCTGCCGTGTGTTGGGCTTCGCTACTCTGTCGAAGGTTAAGCTTCGAAGTACGTTGTCCGAAGTAAGCTTCGAAATATACTTCACTCTGTGCCACACTCGAACTAGGATAGACAACCATCCTTCGGCACGTTCACAACAGCCTTCGGCAGGCTTCACAACTGACCTCCGAAGCAGGCTTCGACACTGACCTCCGAAGCAGGCTTCGCCAAGTTCCGAACAGGAGACAAATCTGAACAGTAACTTCTCATCTCACCTTATATATACTTAGATCATTCATTGAGAAGTTTGACCTGTCATGTCTAGTATACTTTGTTTATCTGCCTAGTTGCACTGCTTTGGTAGTTCACTGTTTTACATCAGTTGCTTATAGGCTAAATACCTTTAGACTTAGGCTATCAGTTCATATTCTGCTGCTTAGTCTTTTGTGGTGCGTTGGGTGTTGGGAACAGACCATATATTCGAAAGAATTTTTAAGGCGCCCATTCACCCCCCCCCTCTGGTCGCTACTTTCGGTCCTACACCCTCTCTCCTCCGCGCCATGCCCCTGCCAAGCCCACATGGCAGCCTCCCGCACACCCCCTTTCCGCTGCTTACATACCTGGCCCGCTTGGAAATCCGCTCGGTTTCCCCTCTTTAGCCTCCCATGATAGCATCGGTGACCCCTATTTAACCCCCCAACGCCGCCGCACCCAGGCAACCCGAGAGAAGCCTTAGCGCTAGCACTTCCGAGTGCCGCCACCATTTTTCTTCGGTTTGCCCCTATTTCCCCTCCGGCATCCTCTCGCCGCCGCCGCCGGCCTCTGCTGCCCTCGCCGTCGGCACCACCGTGACCCCCGCCACCCCCTCTACCCCAGCCCCACCCCCGCTGGGCCGAAGTTCCAACGGATGACCGCCTCCCTCCTTTCCTCCCTCGACTCAGCCCAGTCCGATGCCCGAGCCACTGATGGGAGGGACCGGCCTATCAGCGCTCCCCTGCCTCTCTCATCCACGCCACGCCCCCGCTAGGCCCACCGGGCAGCCTCCTGCCTGCCCCTTTCCGCCGCTTACATCCCGGGCCCGCTTGTCGGCGACCCGCCCCCTCTCTCCTATGCGCGCATGCCCGCTCCGGCCCACCCGTCAGCCACCGACGCCCCGCCTCGACCGCTGTCATGCCTGGCCTGCCTGGCGGCATGATCGCCCTCGCCTTCACCCACTGACATGTGGCCCCCACATGTCAGTATCATCTTCTACAATGGAAGGGGATCTCTCCCCTTCCTTTCCCGACGACCCCTTGCCATAATCTGCCACCGGCCGGCTGGATCCATCAAATCAAGCACGGGATCACCTTCCCCTCCCGCCAGTGATCCATTTCCCCCAAAAGCCGATGTGGATTAGCATGTATGGTAGGGAATCAAGCCCTAGGGAAACCTCGCCGGCGAGCTTTGGAAATACGCTCGGTTTCCCCTCTTTAGCCTCCCATGATAGCATCGGTGACCCCTATTTAACCCCCCAACACCGCCGCACCCAGGCAACCCGAGAGAAGCCTTAGCGCTAGCACTTCCGAGTGCCGCCACCATTTTTCTTCGGTTTGCCCCTATTTCAACCTCCGGCATCCTCTTGCCGCCGCCACCGGCCTCCGCTGCCCTCGCCGTCGGCACCACCATGACCCCCGCCACCCCCTCTACCCCAGCCCCACCCCCGCTGGGCCGAAGCGCCACCGGAGGACCGCCTTCGCCATCGGCACGAACATTTTTCGCCGCCACCCCTCAACGCCAGCCACGATCTGACACCCGCAAGCCCCAATTCAGGTACCACCATGATCGCCGCCCTTTTCTGTTTCGGTTTTCGCGCTCGCCGGAGGCACTTAGCCCTCGCCGTCACCGCCGTGACCACACCCGTGTGCCACCGTCGCCGGGGAAGGAGTCCCTCTGCTGTGGTCACGTGCCGTGCCGGATTGAACCCTGGTCGTGCGATCGTGTCTAGACGGTGCGGATTAACTCCTCACGTGATTTAATCCCACCCCTCAGATCGCACCAAATCGGTATCGTTTAATCAGAGCTGTTGATCGCTATTCAAAATCTTGGATCAATCTTGTGCATCCACGCGTACCGGTTCGATTTCTTTTAATCACAGCCGTCCGCTGTGACTTAAGCGCCCCGCCTCGCTGTCAGCCACCTGATCTGGATCGGACGGTCCAGATTTGATCGGCCGACACGCACAGTGCGCGGGTCCATGGTGGGCCTGGCTCACCGTGGACCCAATCCTGTTTTCTGGTTTAAATAAAATGCAGAAAATAGTTTAAACTTCCAAAATTCATATCTTGCTCAAATTAACTCCAAATTTGACCATTTCAATTCTGGAAAATTTGTCTTTTTATTCTCTACACTTTTATGCAATAAAAACAATATGTTTATTTGGCACATAATAATCTTATTAAATAATAAAGAAAAGTCCCCTTTTATGATTTAATTAATATTTCATTTAAATAATTTAGAAAAACCCTTAAAATTTATATATTAATTTCAGAGGACATATTAACTCCATTTCACTGTTTTTAATACAATAAAAATAGAATGTTCATCTTGTCCATGTCATTTTAATAAATGATATTTCAAAGGCCCTTTTAGGATAATTAAGTAATTCATATAATAAAAGTTAACACTTTATAAAAATATCATAAAAACTTATATAATAACCTCAGAAGACATAATAACTTAATTTCACTCTTTTCACTGCAATACAAACATTAAGGCTATTTTATATCTTTTTACTTCATCTCTAAAAAGGGAAAATAAAACCCCCCTTAGAAAAATACTTATACCAATTTATAAAATTCAGAAATCTCATTAAAAATTAATCTTAAATAGTTAAGTAACAATTCCCTAAAAATTAAGACTCTATCTCCTTTACTTAATCCAACAAAAACATGTATGCTTGTATGCTTGATTTTGGATTGTTTATTGAATGTTGTGTTTACTTTTCTGTATCGAGAAGACTACGACGCCGTCGACGATCCGGAGTCTTACCCCGAGTTTCCACCTTCACCGTTTGCGGATCAAGGCAAGTCACATAATCCTCCTATGGAAATAGTTGATCATCATTGATCTCAGATTTTCATAAGTACCGCTATAACTCATAGGAATTAAATATTGCATTAGTCTGTTATCAAGCCCTACATTATATTTATTAGATCCCGTCCTTGTGTGTAAACCCAAGCCATGCTTATTGAGCCTGAACTCCTTGTCACTCTACAATATTATATTAGCTAGTGTCCAATGTACCGACACAACTGCTATAGGGTAAAAGAATGAGTCGTAGATAGATGGATTCTACTATATGTATTTACCCCGTTATTCTCGTCTCTGCATTCTGTTGGAGTTGGCTATGTTATAAGTATGGTGGGTTCTGGGTGCAAGCTAGGGCATTGGTTGGTCGCACCCGTGGCACTATAAGGACTGGTCTGCAGGATCCGTTGCAAAGCACTTCCATACTAACCACAAGTCTAGTGGGTAAGTCCTAACTGGAGGTATGGATCGTACCAACTTGGAACACCATAGTGGAGGGGTACAAGGGGCAAACCTGCGGGTGACTTGTACCGACGTGGCTCAAGGGGGGGGGTATGGCGTGGCCCGAAGTGACTGGGAAACCATACGAAACCTATATGAGGGTGTTATCGAATTGGTGTGTTCCATGCTGAAGATTTTGACAAGAGCTTCTTGTGACAGCAGTCATTTAACACACTGCGGTGTGCGGGAAATGAGTGCCTTGTGGGTACAGTGGTACACCTCTGATCAGAGTAATAAATCTTTTCGAAAAGCCAAGCCCACGGTCAAGGGCGGGTTGTGTGACCTCTCGCAGTTAGTTTACTGTTATGTGAATGTACGTGTTATTCATGGCATGTAAGGACTGTTGAGCGTGGGTGGGCTGACTATACCCCTCGAGGTAGAAGATGATGAAAGATGATGCATGACTCATGTTTACTTTTCCGCAATAATAACATAATTACATTAATTGCTTTACAAATTGTGCTTTTCCGCAAAAGTAAGCCACTACCTTCCTTGTTATTACCTTGCATTATAATTGCATTTGGTGGCTTGCTGAGTACGATTGTACTCACCCCCGTTGACTTACACCACCAGAGGCAGTCTACTACGAGGAGGGAGAAGGTCTGGAGTAGCGACCCAGTCAAGGCACGAGACTGGAAGAAGACGTTCATCTAGAGGATTTATTTTTTTCTCTTTATTTAACTCTTTTGTATTAATATGGTCTACGAACCATGATTGATTGGCGTATTGTACGCAGTCGTGTGATGAACGCCTTGCATTTATTGATTTTCTATGGAATTTAAATAAATTCTCGGTTTTATTAAATCGGGGCGTGACTAGGTGGATTAGCTCGAGGCGGAGGTCTTCGCACTTCAAGCCCAGGTATCCGAGATGGAGGAGCTTTGATAGAAGGTGGTTGTCGCGGAAGCCCATGAAGCCCGGGTGCTCCAGCTCGAACGGACCGTGGTGGACCTCCTGGCCCAGAACGAAGCGGCGACCGAGGCGCTGGCTCAGGGGGAGAAGATGGCCGCCGACACTGTGGTGTCCCTCCGAAGGGTACTGGCGCGCTACGGCACAGGTTGCATGGCTTTTGACGTCGCCCGGGAGCCCCTTAGCCGTCGGCTAAAGTTCATCCAGGCCGCCGTCCGGCAGATAGGCTTCACCATGTCAAGATACGGTGAAGTATCGGCCCGGGTAGCTGTCCTTGGTATTCTTCATCAGCTGGAAGCTTTCGGGAGCTCCTTGCCTTCACCCTCGAGTTCTCACCCCGTCGCCTTCGGGGGGAGCCATCTTCTTTCCCCCACCCCGATGGTAGCCCAGCCCTGGAGGGCTCTTCATGTAACTTGGCAAGCTAAGGGCCTTGACGCAGTCAAGGCCTGGCTAGACGAGGCCCTTCACTCGAGCGAGCCTTCGACTTCCTCGAAGCCCCACGCCACAGCGCGCCAACCGGACCCGAAGGTGTAGTCTCCTTAGGGCCTTAATATCATAACTCCTGTAATAGATAGGAACTTGGCAATTTATTAATAAAGGGTAATCGCTTTCTAGAAATTGTTCAGGGCATACGCTCCACCCGTGATTCTTACATCGAGGTTCTTGACGAGGATGAGACCCTTCAGCATCAATGGGCCGCTTTCGGGGCCCTTTGGACCAACCAGCCTGCACGCTTTGCCATCCCTCGGGGTGACGATGAACATGCAATCCCCAAGATCCTTCATGAGATCTTAAGTTTAATCAAGGAAGAGGAAAGGGAAATTCGAGCTCCGTCCTCATCGCCCCAACCGGTGAACTGGTCCGATGTGGAGGCCAACTTCAACGAACCGCAGCCCGGAGACGAAGGTTTGCGCAGTTGGGCCCAACTCCAAGAAGATCAGAAAGCCTTCCGGGCTCAAAAGAGGAAAGAGAAGAGGCCGAAGAGGAAAGAGAAATCCAGCCACGCAGCGCTGGAGCCCCCGACCGGAGGGAGCTTTGGGGGTCCAAACGACCTTTCGGACCGGAAAGGCTTCCGATTCTTGCTCGGCTTGGATGAGGAATTTTCCTAGTCTTATTCCTAGGCTTGATTTCGCGACAGATGTTATTCACGTGTTATTCATGCTCTATGTATGATGTAACTAATCAAAGCCCTTCTTGCGGTATTTGCGAATCTCTGCCCTTCCTCTCCCCCTCCTTTACGGGTAGATGACTTGTCGACTGGGTGCAAAACGCTTGCACTTAGGACGGTGGGAAGGGAAGAGAGAACAGCTGGGGTACGTCAAGTCGGAGCTTGGAAACTGAATAGAGGGTGCGTCGAACCGGAGCTCGGAACCCGAATAGGGGGTGCATCGAGCTGGAGCTCCGAATCTGAATAGGGGGTGCATCGAGCCGGAGCTCGGAACCCGAATAGGAGGTGAATCGATCCAGAGCTCGGAACCCGAATAGCAGGTGCGTTGAGTCGGAGCTCGGAACCTGAATAGTCGGTGCGTCGAGCCGGAGCTCGGAAACCAGATAGGGGGTGCCCGAAGCTCGGAACCCGGATAGGGGGTGCATCGAGCCGGAGCTCAGAACCCGAATAGTGGGTGCGTCGAGTCGGAGCTCGAAACCTGAATATTGGGTCCGTCGAGCCGGAGCTCAGAACCTAGATAGGGGGTGCATCGAGCCGGAGCTCAAAACCCTAATAGGGGGTGCATCGAGCCAGATCTCGGAACGTGAATAGTGGGTGCGTCGAGCTAGAGCTCGGAACCCGAATAGGGGGTGCATCGATCCAGAGCTCGGAACCCGAATAGCGGGTGCGTCGAGCCGGAGCTCGGAACCCGAATAACTTGGTGAAACTCTACCGCAGTGCGTCCACTTTGGTCAAAACGTTCACCTTATATTATTAGTGAATCGGGGACCTGATACAACAATAGTTAACAGCGGAGGATGTCTATGAAATTATGCAAAATAGTGTTTCAAGTGCTCCGCGTGCCAAGTGTGCTTCAGATCTTCGCCCTCTAAGGTAGCTAGACGGTAGGACCCTGGACATCCGGAGCCGATCACGATGTACGGGCCCTCCCATTTATTGCCCAGCTTCGTCGGAGCGGCCACCGTGCGCAGGACGAGGTGCCCTGGCTGGAACTCGTTGCGTTTGACCTTGGGGTCATACAATGCCTTCGTCTGCTTCTGGTACTAAGAGAGGTTGGCGATGGCTCGGAGCCTTGATTCCTCCATGAGGTCAAGGGAGACGGCGCGCTCTTTGTCAGCTTCAGGAGTCGTGACCCGTAGAGAACCAGCACGAAGCTCCGTCGGCGTCATCGCTTCATCGCCAAATAGGAGCCGGAACGGGGTGAACCCGGTAGCTTGGGAAGGAGTGGTCCGAATGGACCACAGGATCTTAGGTATCTCTTCGGGCCACAATCCCTTGGCTAAACCCACGATGCGCTTGTTGAGTCCGGATAGAATATGCCCATTGGCCCTCTCGACAGCTCCATTTGACTGGGGATGCCGAACCGCTGCGAAGCATAGCTGCACTCCCAACTCCTCGCAGAATGCTTTGAAGGACCCAGCGTTGAACTGAGTGCCGTTGTCCAGCGTGAGCTGTTTGGGCACTCCAAAGCGGCAGACTATATTTTGCCAAAAGAATTTCTGAACGCTTCGGGAGGTAATGGCAGTCAACGGTTCAGCCTCGACCCATTTAGAGAAGTATTCGACGGCAAAGCGCAAGTTGCCCCTTGCCCTGGGGAATGGTCTGATGAGGTCCATCCCCCACCGATCTAGGGGCCAAACGGGTGCGATGAGCTGTAGGCTGACCGGGGGCCTATGGCTTCGTCGCCCCATCCATTGGCACCCTTGGCAGGTGCGCACCAGATCTTCGGCGTCGGCGATGATTGTGGGCCAATACACACCTTGTCGGAGAGTCTTCCCGGCGAGTGCTCGAGGGTCTAAGTGACTACCACATAGAACCTCATGGATTTCCCGGAGCATTAGTAGTCCATCTGGATGAGAAATAAACCGAAGAAGCGGAGAGCATACACCCGACTTGTATAGGATTCCGTCAATGATTTGATAAGGCCTGGCATGGAGTTGAAGCCTCGCCAGCTCTGAACTAGGTCGGTCGTCCATATCGCCACTGAGTGCCCGTAGAATGGGCTCTCGCCAATCACCATCGACCGTACAAAGGACTGTAGCCGGCCGAGGGGGCGTTGGGGTACCTGTCGGCGCAGGAGACGGTACCTCTCCATGGAGAGACACCGATGGCTCGGTGAGTTCTTCGAAAAAGGCAGCGAGCGGGAGAGCTTGACCGTCGGCGCCAGCTTTAGCGAGGACGTCGACTTGGCAATTTTCACTTCTTGGTATGCTCTGGACAGATATTCCCTTGAAAGATGCCTCGAATTTCTGAATGGCTTCAAGGTAGGCGGCAAGATCGGGGTGCCAGGCCTGGAAACTTTTGTCTATGTGTCCGGCGACGACTTGAGAATCAGTCTTGACAACCACGCGGCCGGCTCTGAGAGCATGCACCTTGCGAAGACCTAGCAGCACTCCTTCATATTCGGCACCATCTGCTCTGAAGGGAATACAAAGCTTGCTGACCAGAGGGAGAAACGATCATCGCCCCAGCGCCTGCTCCAGAAGCTTGGTAGGCACCATCTGAATAAACGGTCCACACCCCTTCACCTGCTTCGACACTGGCATGACTAATTGCAGGTGTCCATTCAGCGACGAAATCGGCAAGGATTTGAGACTTAATGGCAGTCTGAGCCACAAAGGAGATTCCAAACGGAGCGAGCTCCACTGCCCACTTCCAGATTCGCCCGGTTGCGTCCTTATTCCAGAACATGTCACCTAGGGGATATGCAGTCGGAATAATTATATCATGGGCCAAAAAGTACTGCCGAATCTTCCGGGATGCCATGACGAGAGCATACAAAGTAGACGGGTCGTTAAACCAGCTTCCCGCCAGTGTCTTCTTCTTGAATCAAAGCTGCACTTGTTGTGTTGCCTGAGGCGGCGAGGTAGACCAGAAGGGGATCGCTGGCCCAGGGTGTTGTGAGGGCAATGAGATCGGCGAGGTATTCTTTAATCTTGCCTAAGCAATCTTGACATTCCGGGGTCCATTCGAAGTCGTTGGAGCCTCGCAATGCATTGAAAATGGGTAGGCTTCTTTCAGTCGATCTTGCCAAGAAACGACTAAGAGCGGCAAGGCGTCCGGCTAGCTTCTGCGCCTGCTTCATATTCCGAGGGGGAGACATATTCTGCAGTGTGCTGACTTGTGTTGGACTGGCTTCAGTACCCCGACTGGAGACCAAATATCCGAGCAGCTTCCCGGCACGAGCTCTGAAGATGCACTTCTCCGGATTGAGGCGGATCCCGCACTTCCAGATGCTGTCGAATGTTTTAGCTATATCTGTGCTATGGCAATTCTTGTTCGTGCTTTTACTGACGATATCGTCCATATAGGCTTCGACATTGCGGCCGATCTGGTGCCCTAGAGCCTTAGATATTAATCTGGAGAAAGTGGCTACGGCGTTGCGGAGACCAAAGGGCATTCGAACATAGAAGAACACTCCCGAGGAGGTGATGAAGCTTGTTTTGACCTGATCTTCCTGCTTCAACCAAATCTGGTGATACCCTGTATAGGCGTCAAGAAATCTAAGGAGCTCAGAACCGGCGGTAACATCAACCAATTGGTTGATGCGAGGCATGGGGTATGGGTCACGGGGGCAAGCTTTATTCAGAGAAGTAAAGTCGATACACATGCGCCATTTGCCATATGTTTTCTTCTGGACGAACACTGGGTTTGAAAACCACTCGGTGTGACTAACTTCCCGAATGATCCCTGCCCGGAGCAACTTCTCAGTCTTGGTCTTGGCAAGCTCAGCTCGTTCGATGGATAGCTTCTGAAGCCCATGTCGTACTGTGTGAGCTTTTGGGTCGACCGCCAGAGAGTGCTCGATAATCGAGCGGTCGACGCCTGGTATGCCTTCGTCAGACCACGCGAAGATATCCAGGTTGTTGCGGATGATTTCTTCGAGCTGCTCCGACACCTTCGGCTCAAGGCCACCTCCGAATTGGATCAGGCACTCCTTCCCGTTCTGGACCAAGATCTTCGTGACGATCTCCCCTTCCGGGAGTGGCTTGGCCGGGCGCCCCTTTGGAGGGGCGTCTCCGGCGCCCCTCAATTTGGCTTCTCCCGAGCATCCGCCGACGCTGTGGACTTGCCTTGGCTCCAGTGGGGCCGAGTGGCCATATTCAACCCGGCGGGCCATGGCCTGATCTCCCAGGATCGACAGCACCCCTCCTGGAGTCGGCATCTTGAGGCATAAGTAGTTGTGGTGGGCAATGGCCCAGAAGCGGTTGAGCATTCCCCTTCTGAAGATGGCGTTCTAGGCGTACGGAGCATCGACGACATTGAAGATGATCTCCTCACTACGGCAAAGGGGGGAGTCTCCGAAGGTCACCTCCAGCCCGATCTGGCCGAGTGCGTCGAGAGGTGGCCCTACGAAGCCTTGGAGCGGCCCGAAGGCCGGCAACAAATGTTTCCCGGAAAGGCACAGCTGATCGAAAGCCTGCACAAAAATGATGTCAGCAGAACTTCCGCCATCGACAAGGATGCGACACACCTTGACACCTGCAATGTCCGCCGAGATGACAAGGGGATCGGCGTGTGGGAACTTGACGCCAGTGGCATCCTCGGTGGTGAAGGAGATCGGGACGTGGGACCATTCGGGAAGCATGGAGAAGCTCGAGGAGCCGATATGTCCAACCTCCCGGACGTATTCCCTTCGCTGACGCTTGGACATGGCTCCTAGAGCTCCTCCTCCGGATATGGGAAGGACCACCCTCTTCCCTCTGTCCGCTCCGTCTTCGAGCTTGGGGGCTTGGAACCTGCCGAGTTTCGGAGCTAGGCCCAAAGCTTCTGGCTCGTCTCGGCGCCCGACTACCTGGACGGCGTCGGGGTGGGGGATGGGAGCCCATTTGTCGGAGGAGCCGTGGCCGGAGCTTTGCTCGAGGTAGTCATTCCGGAGGGCGAGGATGGTTCGGCAGGAGTCGGTGTCGTGGCTCCGGTTCTCACCGTGCACGCTGCAGTAGAGAGTTTCCCCTCCAGGAAGCGCTCTTGGTGGAACCCTGGCCCCGGAGGGATGTCCCCCGCCGGCAGTGTGCGGGTGCTTGGCGGGGCCCCTCGGGGTGATACTGAGGACTTCCCCCCGAAGGTGCTTCCGACGTCGCCGGGAGCCCCAGTGACGAATATCCGAAATAGGGCGTACCCCACGGTCGGGATCGGGAGACGCCTCGTACACCTTGGCGCTCGAAGCCCGGACGGGGACGATCATCGCCTGCTGACATAGCTGACCTTCCTCGGACCGGGCGTATTCCTCGAAATACGTCTTGAGCTGGGCTACCGAGGATATCGGTTTCCGATGCAGCTTGTCGAGGAGACCCGGGTGGGTACGCCCTCCTGGGCGGCGTCGATGACCGAGGAGGCCGAGAGTCCCTTGATTTGGGCCTTGGTGTGCGTGAAGCGCTGAGAGTACTGCCGCAGTGTCTCGCCGGGCTGCTGCTTACCTGAAAGAGGCTCCCGGTCGACATTGGGGCCACGAAGGTACCCTAGAAATTGTTGACGAACTTCTTCTTCAGCTGGTCCCACGAACGGATGGTTCCGGGCCGTAGCGACCAGAACCACCGGAGAGCAATTCCTTCGAGCGCTAGAGGGAAGCATTTGGCCATGGTATCACGGCTCCCCCTGCACGCTTCTATTGCTAGAGAATATGAGCGGGAGAACTCTCCAGGGTCAGAATCCCTGGAGTATTTAGGGAGCTTGGCGGCGCGAAACTTGGAGTCGAACCGTACCCTCTGTAGGTCAGGGTGCAAGGGAGACTTTTCGTCATACGACGCGTTCTCCTCCTCCCCTTGGTCTTCGTCGTCGCTCAAGGTTACGGCCACAACCCCCAGTGCCCGAGAGGGCTCCGGGGGGGCGTAGCGACGCCTCCTAGCGCCATTGGGCCAGCTCCGCCTTCAATCTTGCATTCTCGGCTACCAGGGCATCAGTCTGGCTCCCGCTTCCTCCGGAGGCAGTTTTCGGGTCTTGTGAGCGGACGTAGTCAGTCCGGAGGGCCACCGCCAGGGGCCTACGCGGGGGGTGCGACTCAAAAGGCCCCTCCTGGAGCCCTGATGGGTTCACAGAGGCCTGGTCCGCATAACCAGCAGGATCCCAAGCCTCCGGCATTCCCCCGTGAGCCTGGTTTGGCTCTATGCTCGGTGCTTAGGTAGGAGCGATGGTTGGAGGGTCCGGAGTGACCACTGGATTAGGCTCAACTCCGACGGTGCGGGCTGACCTCTGCAGAGGAACCATGCTCACACCCTTCTGACCCGACATGTTTATGTGGAATGAATGTAGAGGACACTAGCTTCTTGGACTAGGATCCCCACGGACGACGCCAACTGTTGGGACGACGGATTGAACCAACAGGTTTTTGGGAATGAGAGTAATGCAGTGTTGGGCTCAGATTGTATTCTCGGATCGTGTGTCCATTACAACTAGGGGACGGGAATATTTATAAAGCAACCCCCGGACCGTACTGCTCTTTGTGCTTCCAACTGCCATCAGGATTATCTCCCCCAACAACCTTCAAACCCTTTCCAATGCTCTTGAGCAAGAATCCGATGGCGAGGACCAGTGGAAAGGTGCCGACGATGATGGGAACCTTGGCGCAGAGGCAAGCCTAGGCGGCATCGGCAGCAGCAGCAATGGCGGGAGCCCTGGGGGGTTCATGGCCCAAAAATCCGCGAGAGCTCCGCCCACCATCCAAGAAGCCGCTGAAGCAAAGCTTTGTCCTTGGGCAATCGACGAGCTCGGTGGAATCCATCGAGGAGGCGGTGAATGGGAAGCTAGGCCGAGGAATGAGGACTCGGTTCCCCGGAATAGAAGCGACCCCAGTGCCACGGAGCGGAGAAGTGGTGGTCTTTGAGGCTTTCTTCGAAGTGGGGCTGGGCCTTCCTGCCATTGACTTCTTGGCCGAGGTACTAGACATGTTTCATGTTACCTTGCCACAACTATCTCTGAACGCCATTGCCAGGTTGGCTGTCTTTGAATGGGCCCTTCGACCCGAAGGGTGTGAAGCCTCGTGCCAACCGAAGCCTCAGGGCAGGCCTGAAGACTCCAAGGTGTTGGTGACCTTCAGAAGCATCAACTTCCAGCTCTGAAAGGAGCACTTGAAGAACTTTGCAGCAAAGGCAATCAACGACCGGTGGTACTCCAATTGGATACTCCGGTGGTTCTATGCTGAAGTTGGCGAAGACTCCAACCTTGTGGGGCCCCTGCATGAGATATGGTATCGGAGGGAAGGCGAAGTGACTCCAGACCCAAGCCTGCTTTCAACGCGTCTTGGGTTACTTTCTTTAGTGGCCAAGCGCATGAGCATGCGGTACTTGGCCGAGGAATTTATTTCCCTACGGATTCCTCCTCTCGGAGCCAAGTGGTCAATTGTGTTTTAGAATGCTTCGGAGGGAGAACTTCGAAGCTTGGGTAAGTCTTCACGTCTTCTGCATTAACACTGATTAGAGAACAAATAACATGCTTAACGGATTGTTACCTTTTTTCAGCGGCTCCACTGGCATTAGCTCTGGAGCAGATGGCCAGGGCTACATAAAGGGTGCTCGGAGCCCCTACTGTAGTGGAGAAACAAAAGAGAGTGGAGCTGGTTGGGAGTTGGGAGCGCTCCAACCGAGTGTGGAGTGCTCTCGGGATGGAGGCTCTGCCTCTACCAGACTTTGACTCAATGCGAGCTGTCTCCTGGAAGAGTAAAGCCACCGCTGGGACCTCAAAGAAGGCTGTGAAGACTCCCGTGAAGAAGGTAAAAAGACAGCCAAACTCCCTATGCCTTCATCATCTCCGGAATCGCTCGGCATTCAGAGATCCTCTTCGGAGGAGTCAGAAGAAAGAGACTCAAATGATGTATGACCAAGGGTAGAGACCAGAGGGGGGTGAATGGCGCCTAAAAAATTCTTTCGAATCAATGGCCTTCTCCCAACACCCAACACACCTAAACAGACAAACAACAGAGCCAAAACAAACACAAGTTCTAAAATGATCTATCCTAAAAACGACCGGTGTCCTAATTGAAAAGACACCATCAAAGTGCTTAAAGGCAGATTAAACAGATAATCACAAACTACGCAAGTAAATCATAAAAGCTAACAATATTCGTCAATCACAGGTAATCCATCAAATACAAAATAGACATCATCAGTTCACAAGCATTTAAACAAATACATCATACGCATGCGGATCTCACTGAAATAAAAACTACTTGCAGTAAATAAATCTATCCAGAAATTTAATTCAAGAGCACCCAAAATGAGAAAGGATTTACTGTACAATTTGTCTCCTGTTCGAGCATTCCGCCGAATGCACTGTGTGCATGCGCTCGCCGATTCACACCGCCGCACTGTGCTACTACTGTGCCAGATCCTTTCGCTGAAGACCACGAGATGCAGCAGGGAACCGAGTCCATGCGTTGGCCTGCGAAGTAATGGCCCGCCGCGCGAGGCTCCACGACACCGCTGTGAAGCCTGTAGACTCCTAGCCACGAAGTCCCCGACGCCAAGACTGCCGCTTGCACTCACATGCCAGCACTCAAGTAGCCAAGTGTTGTACGTAATCCCGTCGAAATCCGCGCGAAGTTCCCCCGCCAAAACAGCTGGCTCCCATTCTTGTCGTATGACGATTGGACAGTGCTCAGAGCAGCCTGCCGAAAGAACGGCGACCCGCCGCTTGGTCTGTGGAATCCACTGCCACGAGAGAAGACAAGCCACATGCGAAAAAATGCCTTGCGATGAGACACAGTGTGAAGCACAAAATATGGCGGTTGTGATTCCAACAAGGAAAAAGAAAGAACCGGTGGGAGGAGGAAGAAGGGGAATAAAACTTGAACTCATATATGCATTAAAGTGAGTTAACCATAACCCTAGGGATTGGGCCCTATTTATAGGCAGCCCAATAGACTAGGAAAAATACCAAAAGACCCTTAGGGTTTTTACAGGCGCTGAAACAAAAATGGAAAAGACCATAATGCCCTTAGGATTTTTACAGACTCGACTAACACGATGTGGGCCTAGAAAGAAAAATGGTAAAATCCTAAATAAAGATAACTTGTCCTGATGTGGAGCTTTTGTAGCAGCTATGACTTCGCTTCAGGATGGCTCGATCATGAATCAGCGGTCTGGATTGGGCATCGGTTTTGCGCTAAAACCGACAAAGCGTCCAACGTCTTCACACTAGGTACCCGGATTGGGCCGGCCCGATTCCACGGCTCCCTCAGCCTAGCAATCGCTCGCCGCCTGTGTACCTGAGTCAATCCCGGTCAACAAACTAGTGGATCCCCTGCCGCTCCTAGCCCATGTACTCGGATTGGGCCAGCCCAACGCCGCGGCCCATCTGCCCAGCAGTAGCTCGCCACCCGTGTACCTAAGTCACACCCATCCCAAACACGACAGGTCTCTCCTCTACTCTTCTCTTCTCACTTTGACATCCGTTGACAATCACTCATCACTTCTGGAGCCATGAAGCCCATGATCTTCAACATGGCTCCTCAAGCTCCCCCTTGATGAGTGCATTGTCAACACCCTCTTCATCAACTCTTCGAAACCTGCAAAATACGTGGAAACACGAAAACAAAACACAAGAAGACAGAAAGAGGAAAATAAAATAAAAGGGTTAACCCTGATGACCAAAAGCTTAACAAAAGCCAGAAAATGATCATTATGGTTAAACAAAAATAAAAACTCAAACGAGTGCAATCTCAGAATTATCAACAAGGATATCCAAAGAGTAAAGGCAAAAGATACTAAAACTCCCCCTGAAACAAATCCCAAAGAGAGCCAAAAGTCCCCCTAAACTCTTATAAAAGATCAAGTAACCCAAAATTTCTCCCCCTTGTTGACAATTGGACTCATCAAGTGAGACTAAATGCATTCAAAAGAGACACAAAACTCAAACTCCCCCTGAAATGCAGCTCCCCCTCAAAATATGCAATGAATGCAACTAGGGTGCAAGTGGAATGTAAAAATCATGCTTCTCAGATATGATTGACTGCAATTACAACATCTAGCAAGTATAGCACAAAAATACTATCTAAGACACATGGCATGATCAGTGCAATAGATGATATCCAAAGAAAGTCATTAGCACACATTTTAGATTTTATCAAACAAAAGCATCACCACATTTTGTAGTCGACAAGCAAGGTAAAACATGAGATGCAAAGGCTAGCTGATATCTACCAGGATAAGCATTGTCCACAACAAAGAGCTTCAGCAAACTTGTTATCTTTTAAATTTTCAGGCTTTTTCTTTTCCTTTTTCATTTTTTCCAAGGGTTATTTGCATGTCAACCTTATGCTAACCGACCAAGTCAAGCCTAGGCCAGAACTGGACCATCAGAAGCTTAAGACATTGGTCTTAGCATACATTACGCTATCCTAGTTCATACCAAAGTGCTATGGTAAGCAGTCTAGAACAATGCAATGCAACATAGCAAACCCACCTAGATCTTTTCAACTAAGCATAAAAGCATGGATTTTCATATTTCTGATTTTTTATCATTTTTATAGCACATTTTCCATGTTAAAGCATATAGATGTCCAAGTTACATATCTGCATCTAAGTAAGGGACTAGCTACCAGGCATGTAAAAGATAGCAAAAGCATTCAGCCTACACATGCTAGTTACCAGAAGAAATGGTGATCATTTTTCAATTTTAAAGCATAAAAGCCATTCATATGACAGATATCAGACATATCATGTGAACTAAAGCAAAGCATGATCATCGACAGGTATTCAAAAGCATATACTAGCCAGAAGAAGTAAAGCAGGTCAATCATATAACAGAAGCAAGCTCAAAGTGTGATATATGAATGTGCATGGTATGAACTCACACGAAAAGACTCAATAAAAGAGTAAAGAAGAAAGAAAACAGACTCAAAATATCCTAAAAAGGATACACAACTCCCTAATCCCCTCGCAAACGCTCAAAGGGGTTTGGTAAGAATGTCAGCCAATTGACGATGGGTATCAACATGAACAAGGTCAATGACACCTTTCTCATATTGATCCCACAGAAAGTGAAAGCGCACATCAATATGTTTGGTTTTTGAATGAAGACATGTGTTTTTTCCTACACTAATCGCGCTGGTGCTATCACAAAACAAAGATACTCTAGAAGGGAAAAATAACCCAAATTCTCTTAAAGTGGAAATCATCCAAACCAACTATGAGCAGCAGCTACATACTCAGCCTTAGTGGTAGAAAGCGCAACTCTAGATTGCTTACACGAAGACCAAGAAACAAATGAAGAACCAAGAAACTGGCAAGTACCGGAAGTCGACTTGCGATCCAGCCGGCACCCACCAAAATCAGCGTCGGAAAAGTCAGATAACTCAAGAGATGATGATGCTGAATAGTAAAGACAAATATTAGGCGCATAAGTAAGGTACCCGAAAATGTGCTTGACAGCCTGCCGATGAGATGCGCGAGGTGAAGACTAGAAGCGCGCACAATCCCACGGCAAATTGAATGTCCAGTCTCGTTGCCATCAAGAACAACAGTGATCCGATCATCCCTCGATACTCTCTCGTTGACCTTGTCGCCACTCTCGTCCTTGTCCAGGCCCCCATATGTACCCATTGGTGTCATCTGAGGCTTCAGCTCTCCACCAAAGTCAAACTTCTTCAGTATGTCCCGCGTGTACTTGCTCTGTTGGATGAAGATGTCGTCCTTGGTCTGCTTGATCTGGAGCCCTAGGAAGTACTTGGGTGGTGTTTGGTTGGTTCAAGGTAACGTAAACGTTAATGTAATCAATTACAGTGTTAAGGGATAACAATGTAATGGATTACTGAATTTGTTTGGTTAACAAGTGTAATGTAATCTATTTACATTACAGTGTTTGGTAAATAAGTGTAACGTATTCTGTTTACATCACAACGTTTGGTTTATAATGAATGAAATAAAAATGGATTTTTGTAACACTTTCTGAATTTATTAAACATATCTCTAAAATTAGACATCTCCATTTCAAAATCAACATAACAAAAATATCTCCAAAATTAGACATTTTCATACCAACATCAACATAACAAAAATATCTCCAAAATTAGACATCTCCATACCAATATCAACATAACAAAAATATATTTGGATTAAACATCTCCATAACATCATCCATAACAAAAATATGTCCAAAAGTAAACATCATCCATAACAAAAACCATATCCAAAATTAAACATCATCCATAACATAATTCATAACATCATCCATTACAAGAATATGTCCAAAATGAAACATCCCATAACAACATCATCCATACTCCAACATTGAAAACTAGTTATAGCTTCTTTTCTTATTCATCATCTTCTTTCACACCATCATTGTCACCAACACTTGTCTTCTTCTTAGTCTTCCTCCTCACCCTACCCGTCCATCAACTTCTATTTGCTTCATCTAATAGTACTCCTCTGCACTATTTGGTGGGCTTTGTGCAGTGAAACCTCCTAAATGATACCTTTGGCCTCGATATGGAGCTAAAAAACCATTTGCATTTGTGTAGCCCGCATCAACAAGATAATAGCAACCTTTGTAATTAATTAGAATGTTAATATAATTGTGGGGTATAGTAAGTTGATAAAAAAATGGTTGGATAAAAACTCGCCTTGAGGGACGCGTAAAAGGCATAAGTTGAATTGCCTACTTATAGTTTCACCGCTTCGGAAAAAGAATCTTCCAATCGTTCTATTTTTCAAATGATGGGCCAGTATGTATAAAAATGAAGCTACTATCTCTTCTATAGGTAGATTTTTTGTGCCATTCAAACCACCGACATCCTTTAGCATATTACATAATATATGAAATGTTCTCCTATCCATTCGAAGCTGGCTTATAGAGGCAGTGTCACTCTCTTCGATAAGTTGGAATAAGCGTTGACTTCTAAGTTCCCTAGTTCTAATTTTCCTCTCTAACTTCCAACACTTCCTTTTATATTGGATTACAAACAACAAAAATATGTAATAGTACATTAGCATAATAGGTACCATCATATTTCTAGCAAGATAATGGAGAAACGCACCTGATAATGGGAAAATCGCGGTGTAATCTACACGGAATTCAACAAGCAAGATAATGGAGAAACGCACCTGATAATGGGAAAATCGCGGTGTAATCTACACGGAATTCAACAAGCAAGATAATGGAGAAACGCACCTGATAAACTATTGCAAACATCCTCCCAACAACAGAAAAATCCCATCTTTACCCCCCAAAAAGTACTGGCATCGTCTAAACCATTACCAAAATCAAAATTTTGCACAGAAAAAACTCACCGGGGCCAGAGATTCTCCAGTTGGGGAGTGGCGGAGTTGCAGGTGGCGCGGGCTCTTGCCCCGGCTCCCTCTGCTCGTCGAGGAACCTCCGAGTCATGGAGTAGCAGAGCTCCAGCGTGGGGAGCGTCCCGCACAGCTCGGGGATCTCGTGGTAGGCGAACCCGAAACCGAGGTCGAGGCAGCCCTTGAGCTCCTCCAGGTCCTCCTCTGTTAGGCTCCTCGTCCTCCCGACCACCCCGCCGCTGCCCTCGGCGTGAGCCCCTCCGGCTTGGCGCGGCCCCCCGCGAGGCCCTCCGGTGTGGCGCGGCCCCCGCGAGGCCCTCCGGCGGCGAGCCCGTGCGGTGGCGCGAGCGGCGCGAGCTCCCTTGAGGTTTTGCCCCAACTCAGGAAAGAGAACACTGTAATGGTAAGGGTTTCCCCCTATTTGGGTTGTAATCTCATTCCCTTAGGCCTAGTATCGATTTCCTTTACACTGATTACAGCCCAGTCCAAACAAACACAAATAATGTTTTTACTTAGCCCTGTGATCTGTTACGGGCTAAAAATGGCCCAACCAAACAGTTCCTTGAGCTCACCCATGAGGCTCATCTAAAACTCGCTATGCATCTACTCAGAAAACATGGACACAAGCTCATTAGTAGAACCACCAAAAATAATGTCATCCACATAAATATGAGCAATCAAGAAATATGAGCCAACTCTAAGCAAGAAAAGAGTTTTGTCCCTAGAACCCATCACAAAGCCACTCCCCAACAAAAACTACTTTAAACAATCATACCAAGGCCTGGGGGCTTGCTTCAGACCATATAAAGCTTTCTGCAACTTGAAAACATGTTAAGGAAACTTACAGTTCTCAAACTCGAGGGGCTGCCTAACATAGACCTCCTCCTCTATGTACCCTTTCAGAAAAGCACTCTTGACATCCATTTGAAAAATCTTAAAACCTTTAGAAGCAGTGAATGCCAAAATTATGCCAATGGACTCAAGATGGGCAACAGGGGTGAAAGTCTCCTCAAAATCAATACCGTCTTTCTAGCAAAAACCCTGGGCAACTAATCGAGCTTTGTTGCGCACCACAACCCCATCTTCACCTTGCTTGTTCTTAAACACCCACTTGGTGCCTATGGGGTTGCATCCAGGTCGCAGCTCAACTAGTATCCAAACCCGATTGCGAACAAAGTTCTCAAGCTCTTCTTGCATGGCGTTTATCCAATTTGCATCAGAAAGAGCATGAGAAACATCTCTGGGCTCAAAAGTGGAAACAAACGCAGACTCAGCAAAAACAGCAAGTGAACCAACATGAGAACGCAAGGATCTCAAAGTGTGATGACTAATGATGAGCTCTGAGGGTGATCACGCTGAACTGCTCGGGATCCTAGGTGATCAGATGTCACCTCACTAGAGTCAACAGCTGGCACCTCTAGACTCGACTAAGGGTGCTCGATCGAAGTGGAAGAAGTGATCAGAGGTCCGTTGTAACATCCCAGGAATTAAAAATAAATAAATAAGGAAAATGAATTTTCTGGAATTTAAAAGAATTATTTATTTAGAGAAAAGGGTAAAAGAACCCAATTAAAACAAAACAAGGAGAAATATTCCAAATTTGAACCTGAAATATTTATGACGGAATCTATGAGCCAAGAAAAATTTTTAGTAATGTTTACTAAATTTTAGCAACAGTGTTTCAAGCCCAAAACAAATAAATGATTATCTTGAATTATTTTAAATCGAAAATGAATTTTTAATAGTAATGGGCCGCCTCCCCTGAAAGCTCCCTCGGCCCAGCCCAGCCCATCCCATGCTCGCTGATAGATGGGGCCACCCTGTCGGCGCGCCCCGCCATCTCTCCTCCGCGCGCGCGCGTCCACTGGCCCCGCCGGTCAGTCTCCGCTCAGCACGCCTCAAACGCAGACATCCCTGGCCCGCCAATCGCCGTGTGCGCCCTCACCAGAGCCCACTGACATGTGACCCCCACATATCAGTATCATCGTCTTCGAAGGAAGGGGATCTCCCCCCTTCCATACCGGAGCCCCCATTCCATATTTCCGCCGCCAGCCACCGCGTAGCACTGATTCGACCTCGGATTCATGTTGCCCTCTCGTTGGCGATCACCTTCCCTCCAATCCCCACATGCTATCAACGAGTATGGCAACTCCCCGCACGTTTGGAAAGTTCACCGGAGAAAGGACGAAACCTTCGGTTTCCTTCCCTTCCGACGCCGGCGAAGCCCCTATTTAAACCCCATGACCTCGCTGCCCACCGCCCACCACATTTCAGCCCAAGCCGTGTTCACCCGACGCATTGCGACGCTAAAACCTATTCTCCCTCTGTTTCCACTCCAGCCGCCGCTTGTCGCTGCCCTAGTGTAGGACCGAAAGTAGCGACCAGAGGGGGGTGAATGGGCGCCTAAAAAATTCTTTCGAATCAATGGCCTGCTCCAAACACCCAACACACCTCAATATACTTAGCAGGGAAAAGTAACCAGATCAACAAAACCTAAAAAGATCTAGCCTAAAAACAACTGGTGTCCTAATCGAGAAGACACCAACTCAGTGTTGAAAGGCAGATAAATTGATCATTCAAAACATAGATAGTTCACGAAAAATGAGATGGCATATTACTGATTAAAATTTGGTCTAAGGTTCGAAGGCTATAAGACTAAGTTCGAAGTAGTTGCTCGAAGCCTCACAGCAACCTTCGAAACAGCAGGCTTCGGAAACAGCAGAAGACTTACCGCAGACTTCGAAGTGTGCAGACTTCGAAACCTACCGAAGCTTATCAGACCCGAAGCTTCCCAACAATCGAGGCTACACAAGAACCCTCGCTACGCACTCCGAACCCAGCCACAAGCTTCGCTACCACACTTCGAACAACAAAGTTAGCCGACTACAGGAAATGTCGTCGAAGTCGTGTACTGAAACAATTCTGACCAAAACACGGGCGCCTCCAAGTCTTCGGCGAAGATCAACTGAGTTTTCTGGCTTCAAAGAATGATTTCCCACGCAAATACAGCACGTCCAATCAAAAAACATCTCTGCAGAAAAATTTAGACCGAAGTCTGCTCCTACAAGCATGCGCCTAGAAGCTATTGAAGAAACCTGACACCTAATGCAACTAGCTGCTGCTACACTAGCTTCTAGGTAGGAAGCAACGACAACAAGGATTAAAATAAACTATTCGTGAAACTATGTGCAACACAGCCCAAGATAATACATGCATCCAGGAAGTAATTTCTGCAGATCATGCGTAGAATAAAAAACAGAGTAAAATATTCCTCACGATGAAGAATAAGCAGATGGTAGGAACGTACTGTAGCAAAAACAACAGCTATCGCACACAGATGAACTAGGCACGCAAAACGAGGCAACAGTAAACGAGAACCACAGCTCGTCGTTTGATGACTGAGAATGGAAGAATAAAACCTGATTAGGTGACTTCCCGATGTGCCTGGATGCAGATCCTGATGGAACCATGATCCCCAATGACGGCGGTGCTAACAGGAATGAGAAACAAACAGGAACAGAACTTGGGGAAAGTGAACTTAGATGTTTAGATTAAAGTGAGTTAATCCTAACCCTAGGGATTGGGGCCCTCTTTATAGGAAGCCCAATAGCCTAGGAAAATACCAAAAGACCCTTAGGGTTTTTACAGACGCTGAAATAAAATGGAAAAGACCAAAATGCCCTTAGGATATTTTTACAGACTCAACGGACTAACTGTGGGCCTAAGGACAAAATAGTAAACTCCTAATTACAGATGACTTATCCTGAAGTGGAGCTTTCGTAGAGACTACGGCTTCGACTCAAAACAGTCTGATCCGAGATCAGCGATCGTCATTTTTGCGCCAAAACTGACAAAGCGTCCACCGACTTTGCACCAGGTACCCGGATTGGGCCGGCCCAATTCCGCAGCTCTCTCAGCCCGGCAATCGCTCATCGCCCGTGTACCTGAGTCAATCCTTGTCAACAGCCTAGTGGATCCTCTGCTGCTCCTAGCCCATATACCCGGATTGGGCCAGCCCGACTTCGCGGCCCCTCTGCCCGATACTCGCTCGCTGCCCGTGTACCTGAGTCACATGCGGCCTAGACACAGTAGGTCTTCTCTCCTCATCAGTCCTCTTTGACTTCCGTTGACAATGACTCATCACATCTGGAGCCATGAGGCCCACGCTCTTCAGCATGGCTCCTCACCTAGGCCCCCGCCGCCCTCGCCGCTGACCTCACCAGAACCGGCGTCGCCACCCCATCCTCGGCCACACCTCCGTTGGCCCGGAAGACCACCGGAGCTCCGCCGCCTTCGGCATCCTGAACAGACTTCACCACCCCTCTCGTCACCGGCCGCAACTCGTCCTCGTTGGCCCCCTTTTCTTGTACGAACAGGCTCAACATCCTTTTCCATGTCCTTTTCTGCTGTCTGATCAAGCCTAGGGCCCACGCCGTCACCCGCCGTGACCACGCTCGTGCGCCACCATCGCCGTGGAAGAAGGGGCCCTACCGCCGTGGTCACGTGTCGTGCCGGATTGAACCCTGGCCATGCAATCGTGTTTGGACGGTGCGGATTAATCCCCACAGGATTTAATCCGAGCCCTCGGATCGCACCGAATCGGTACCATTTAATCAGAGCCGTTGAACGCTATTTAAAATCCAGAATCGATCCCAGACGTCCACGCGTACTGGTTTGATTTCTTTTAATCATAGCCGTTCATAGTAACTTAAGAACCTCGCCTTGCTGTCAGCCATCGGATCTAGATCCGATGGTCCAGATCAGATTGGTTCATGTGCACAGTGCGCGGGTCCATGGTGGGCCTGGCTCACCGTGGACCCAAGCCTGTTTTCTGATTAAATAAAATTTCAGAAAATTTTCGAAACTTTAAAAATTCATAACTTGCTCAATTTAACTCCAAATTCAACCATTTTAATTCTGGAAAATTTGACTTTTTATTCTCTACACTTTTATGACATAAAAAAGTATGTTTATTTTGCACATTTTATTCTTATTAAATAATAAAGTAAAAACCCCTTTAGGATTAAATTCCTGTTTCATTAAATAATTCAGAAGAGCCCTTAAAAATTTATATATTAATTTCAGAGGACATAATATCTACTTTTCACTATTTTAATACAATAAAAACAGTAGGCTTCCTTGGTACTTTTCAATTTACATTTAAATAGGAAAATAAAAACCCCTTAGGGTAACTGCTTAATTCAATTTATAAAATTCAGAAACCTCTTTAAAAATTAATCTTAAATATTTAAGTAATAATTTCAGATAATTTAAGGCTAAATCTCCTTTATTTAATCCAACAAAAACATGAATGCATGTATCGGTGATTTTTTGATTATTTATTGAATGTCGTGTTTATTTTTTGTACTGGAGGACTACGACGTCGTCGAAGATCTGGAGTTTTACCCCGAGGTTCCACCTACACCGTTTGCGGATGAAGGCAAGTCACAACCCCCATTTTGATCATAATTGAGCCCATGTTTTAATAAATTATCGCTATAACTCATAGGATAATATTGCATTAGTCTAATCTCAAGCCATAAATTATATTTATTAGATCCCCATCCTTGTGTGTAAACCCAAGCCGTGCTTATTGTGCCTAAACTCCTTGTCATTCTACAATATTATATTAGCTAGTGTCTAATGTACCGACAAAACTGCTATAGGTTAAAAGAACGAGTCGTAGATAGTTGGATTCTACTATATGAATTTCCCCGTTATTCTCGTCTCTAGATTCTATTGTAGTTGGCTAAGTTATAAGTATGATGGGTTCTAGGTGCAAGCTAGGGCATTGGTTGGTCGCACCCGGGGCACTATAAGGACCGGTCCACGGGATCTGTTGCAAAGCACTTCCGTACTAACCATAAGTCTAATGGGTAAGTACTAACTGGAGGTATGGATCGTACCAACTTGAAGCACCATAGTGGAGGGGGCATGGGGCAACCTACAGGTGACTTGTACTGACGAGGCTCAATTGGGGTATGGTGTTGGCCCGATGTGTCGGGGCACCATATGAAACCTATAAGAGGGTGTTATCAAATTAGTGCATTCCATGTTGAAGGTTTTGGCACGAGTTCCCGTGGTATGGGTCATCTCGTACACTTTGGTGTCCGTGGATGAGTGCGTGCATTGTGGGTACAGTAGTACATCTCTGATCAGGGTTTAAATCTTTTCGAAAAGCCGAGCCCACGGTCAAGGGCGAGTTGTGTGACTTCTCACAGTTAGTTTACCATTGCTTGAATGCTTGTGTTATTCATGGCATGTAAGGACTGTTGAGTGAGGGTGGGCTGACTGTACCCCTCGAGTTAGAAGATGATGCATACACATGTTTAAATTTCTGTATTAATAACTTGATCACATTAACTGCTTTACAAATATGCTTTTCCGCAAAGTTAGCCACTACCTTCCTTGTTATTACATTGCATTTTATTTACATCCGGTGGCTTGCTGAGTACGATTGTACTCACCCCATTGACTTACACCACCAGAACCCATATACTACGAGGAGGATGAAGGTCTGCAGTAGCGACCCAGTCAAGGCGAGACTGGAAGGAGGTGTTCATCTAGGACCCTTATTTTATTAGTTTATTTTTACTTTAACACTTTTATACTAATATGGTCTACGAACCATGAATGCTTGGCGTATTGTACGCGGTCGTGTGATGAATGTCTTGTTTTTATTGATTTTCTATGGAATTTCAATAAAAGTCTGGATTTATTAAATCTGGGCGTGACAAGATGGTATCAGAGCCAAGTTGATTGTAGGAAGCCAAATAGACCTGACCCTAGGATTTATATTAACTATATTTTCTCACAAACTACTTACTCCCTCATCTTCTATAATTTTTACCAAAAATTTCTCTCTTTTTGTAGATGCCAGATCATACCACGAGTGGGACTCTCCGCAATGAGGCCAGTTTCGTTCGCGAGCTCCGCATGCTAGTGGGCTTCCTCGGATTTGAGCATGAGCATGCGTTCAACGGGGTCTTCCCCGATGAGAACGAGAGCTACTGCGAGGTCACCATCATCATCCGCCCCTCCTCCACACAGCCAGCTTACACTTATAGAGTCGAAGGACCTACCTTCTCGGTAGCCAGCCAGCGCGCCGCACTTCAGGCCCTCTCTGAGCTTCGGGTGATCTACGATAGCCAGCTCTATGACACCACCTACTGCTTCATGCCCATGCGCACTCCGGGGAGTCATCACAGCTTCTACATCAGCACCTTCTCCCAGCGCCACTCCGCCATCGGTCGCACCATACGTCTACTCGAGGCGATGGAGGATCATCACACGGAGGCCGTACTCGACGCCGACAGCCAGCACGACACCATCGACTACTACTTCCACTCGTCAGAGAGCCTAAACCACGAGAACAGAGAGCTTCATCACCAGATCCAACAGGGGCGCCGCTTAGCCACCGAGGCGGAGGAGTTGCGACGTCAGAACGAGATTCTACGCCAGGGCATCACCGACACCGCCGTGCAAGTGGAAGACACTTAGGACCCCCTCATCCAGGCCCGAGAGGATCTCGTGCAGTGCCCCTCCCACCGGGCCTTCCAGCTCCACCACTCCTACACCAACCATCCCCGCCGAGCCGATGACCGAGCCCTCCCCCGAGCTATTTTAGACGATAGTTTACGATTGTTTGTTTTCATTGTTGTTATGCATGTAGTGCCGCTCATTCGGAATATAAGGCATGAGTGAAAATTTTATAAGAAAATTTAGAATAAAGATGTAAGCATCTAGGTCAAAACATTCATTTTTAACAATAAAATTAGTAATAATTCCGCTAAAATATTGCACTTTATTTTGAACCCCTCAACTTTAGGATGGCCAACAACCAAGGAACAGATGCCCCACGTGACAGAAGCGACTCTGGCAATTTGCCTCAATGAGGAGCAACTGGCCAACGGCAGGCCCCTGACGCCAATCATCCCACACTAGCTGAAATGATGGCAAACCAAAACCAACTGATCGCCACGCTACTTACCCAGATGCAACAACAACAAAACCAAATGTAAGAACAATAGGTGCAGTTGTTCCATCTCCAACAGCAGCAACCCGAGCCTCCCAACTGCCTAGCCATCCATGCTCCAGCACCAGTTTCTCAACACTCTGAGTTTCTGTGTGTTCGGCCCCGGATATTCTCCAGCACCACCAACCCGATGGAGGCGGGTGACTGGCTAAGGACCATCGGCAAGAAGCTAGACCTTCTTCCCTATTCCGAGCAGGAGCGAGTGGCATTTGCCGCTCACCAGCTCCAAGGACCCGCCGCGGAGTGGTGGGATAATTTCCGCGAGACTCAGCCCGAGGGCCATGAGATTTCATGGGCTGAGTTCACCGCTGCCTTTCATGCCGCTCACGTTCCGAAGGGTGTAATCGCCTAGAAGCAATAGGAATTCTGGGTCCTGCATCAAGGGAGTAGGACCGTTACGGAGTACCTGCACAAATTCAACCGGTTGGCTCGATATGCACTAGAGGAAGTGCACACGGACGCAACCCGACAATCCAAGTTTCTTCGGGGACTGAAAGACGAGCTCTCCCTTTAGTTGGTCTCCAGGGACTTCACCAATTTTCAGAAATTGATGAATAAAGCAATCATTCAAGAGACCAAGCAAAACAAGGTTGACCTAAAGAAGAGGAGAATGATCATTTTCCGTCAGCAGCAAGGAATGGCGCAGAAGCCACGCTTAGTGATCCCTCCTCAAGCCTCAACCCCTATCGAGCCACGAATCATTCTTGGATGGCCAAGCTCAGGCACCCCACCCCAAGCACCACCAGCTAGAAGAGCTCCAGTTCAAGCTACCAAAGCCAAGAGGGATAGGAACGACAACCCCATAATATGCTTCAATTGTCGCCAGGCGGGACACTTCTCCAATATGTGCCCCTACCCCAAGCAATCATCATCCTCCATTCCACGCCCGGTGGGTAACGCTCAAGTTCACCACATATCTTCTCAAGAAGTCCAAGGTATGTCAGAAGGCATTTTGAATGTGACCTCGGTCAACCCAGTTCCAGAAAACACCTGGCCTATTTCCGAAGCATCGCCTTCTCCCAATCCGGAGCACCAGTACAATCCTGTCCCTTAGATTTTCTAAGGTTCGCTCCGAATCTCGAAATAAATAAATAAATAAATAAAATAAGGAAAATGAATTTTCTGGAATTTAAAAGAATTATTTAATTAGAGAAAAGGGTAAAAGAACCCAATTAAAACAAAACAAGGAGAAATATTCCAAATTTGAACCTGAAAAATTTATGATGGAATCTATGAGCCAAGATAAATTTTTAGGAATTTTTAATAAATTTTAGAAACAGTGTTTCAAGCCCAAAACAAATAAATGATTATCTGGAATTATTTTAAATCGAAAATGCATTTTTAATAGTAATGGGCCGCCTCCACTAAAACCTCCCCCGGCCCAGCCCAGCCCATCCAACGCTCGCTGATAGATGGGCCCACCCTGTCGGCGCACCCCACCCTCTCTCCTCCACGCGCACGCGTCCGCTGGCCCCGCTCATTAGTCTTCACTAAGCGCGCCTCAGTCACAGACATCCCTGTCCCGCCAGTCAGCGCATGCACCCTCACCAGAGCCCACTGACATGTGACCCCCACATGTCAGTATCGTCGTCTTCAAAGGAAGGGGATCTGCCCCCTTCCATACCGACGCCCCCATTCCATTTTTCCGCCACCGGCCACCACGTAGCACTGATTCGACCCCGGATTCATGTTGCCCTCTCGTCGGCGATCACCTTCCCTCCAATCCCCACGTGCTATCAATGAGTATGGCAACTCCCCGCACGTTTGGAAAGTTCACCAGAGAAAGGAGGAAACCTTCGGTTTCCTTCCCTTCCGACGGCGATGAAGCCCCTATTTAAACCCTGTGAGCTCACCGCCCACCGCCCACCGCCCACCCCATTTCAGCCCAAGCCGTGTTCACCCGACGCATTGAGACGCCAAAACCTATTATCCCTCTGTTTCAACTCCGGCTACCGCTCGTCGCTGTCCCAGGCCCCCGCCGCCCTCACCGCCGACCTCACTAGAATTGGCGTCGCCGCCCCGTCCTCGGCCACACCTCCGTTGGCCCGGAAGACCACCGGAGCTCTGCCGCCTTAGGCATCCCGAACAGACTTCGCCGCCCCTCTTGTCGCCGGCCGCAACCCGTCCTCGTCGGCCCCCTTTTCTGGTATGAACAGGCTCCCCATCCTTTTCTTAGTCCTTTTCTGCTATCGAATCATGCCTAGGGCCCACGCCGTCACTGCCGTGACCACGCCCGTGCGCCACCGTCACCGAGGAAAAAGGTGCCCTTCCGCCGTGGTCACGTGCCAGGCCGGATTGAACCCTAGTCGTGCGATCGTGTCTGGACGGTGCGGATTAATCCCCACGAGATTTAATCCGAGCCCTCAGATCGCACCGAATCGGTACCATTTAATCAGAGCCATTGATCGCTATTTAAAATCCGGAATCGATCCCAGACGTCCACGCGTACCAGTTTGATTTCTTTTAATCATAGCCGTTCATAGTAACTTAAGCACCTCGCCTTGTTGTCAGCCACCGGATCTAGATCCGACGATATAGATTGGATCGGTTCATGCGCACCGTGCGCGGGTCCATGGTGGGCCTGGCTCACCGTGGACCAAAGCCTGTTTTCTGTTTAAATAAAATTTCTAAAAATTTCTAAACTTTAAAAATTCATAACTTGCTCAATTTAACTCCAAATTCAACCATTTTAATTCTGGAAAATTTGACTTTTTATTCGCTACACTTTTATGCCATAAAAAAGTATGTTTATTTTGCACATTTTATTCTTATTAAATAATAAAGTAAAAACCCTTTTAGGATTAAATTCCTATTTCATTAAATAATTCAGAAGAGCACTTAAAAATTTATATATTAATTTTAGAGGACATAATAACTTCAGTTGGGGGAAAATACTTCACCTTCAAGACTTAGAGATTAACAGTTCAAGACAACTTATCATCTTCGGAGCTGATAAGCTTATGCCCGATGGTGGTGGAGTCATTAAGCTGAAGGGTGCTTCGACTTACAATCCGAAGGAACCCTTCGCAGGATATGAAGCTCCGGTGCAAAACTGCAAGGTTGATAAGATGTTTGGCTTATCTACTTACTCTAGGTAGATTTTACCATTTTAACCTCTTTAAAAATTAATCTTAAATATTTAAGTAATAATTTCATAGAATTTAAGGCTATATCTCCTTTATTTAATCCAACAAAAACATGAATGCTTGTATTGGTGATTTTTGGATTGTTTATTGAATGTCGTGTTTATTTTTCGTACCGGAAGTCTACGTGTTGACACGGAAACGTGCCCCCGCACATGGGTCAGTTCGACGATCCAAAAGTGTGCGGATACTTAGGGACAAGCCTAAGCGTGACGCAGCACCGACTTCGCGTTCCGACTAATCTTAGTCGTGATAAGGGGGGTGGAGTCGCCAGACAATCAGATCACACCAAATAATCCAATTAGCCGAAAGAAATATATTAAACAGAATAAAATCAGCAAAACCGGTCGGAGCCTGTCTGCTTCGAAGTCTGACGCGAAGGGGTCTCCGAAGTATACCTTCGGCGTCCGGTGCGAAGTGTCTTGCCGAAGGGTGCCTTCGGTGTTCGGACTGGTCTGATCGAAGATGAACTCCAAATGGATCCGGACGTGACAATCACCTCCGAACGGCAGGGTTCCGCGCGAAGTCTCTGATACAGCGAAGTACAAAATAATAACCCGAACGCCTCGCGCGAGCAACTTCGTCTAGAGCTAGGTGAGAGCATGGCTGAGCCCGTTGTGACGAAGTATGCTTGTGAAGCCTGTAATTTCTCCAAAGGGTGTCCTGACGACCTCCAAAACTGATCTCTCAGCTCCGAACACCTCCGACGAAGTAGCTCTGAACGTGAGATCCTGCAACAAGAGAGTTCGAAGTACCAATTCGGCCTGAGGTCCGAATTTTGCTAAGTGTTACACAAGTAGCGAAGGTAGTAATCTGTTACACAGATTAGCGGATACTTCACAGGCGAAGTAACAAGGAGATAGCAATCTATTACGTAGATTAACGAATACTTCACAATTGAAGTAACAAGGGTTACCACTGTTCCGAAGTGGCCGGCGGAGGGCTTCGAGGCAAACCCACGAAGAGGTACAGGAAAAGTAAAGGTAAAGTAAATACGATCAAAGCTAGGGCTTTGGTTTGGTTTGTGTTGGGGGGCTCTCTACGCTGGCCTCACCTCTTTATTTATAGGGGCCAAACTTCAGATCGAATCTGCTATTTTTCAGCTTGGATAGAGATAAAACTCAGCCGGAATCGCATCCAACTCTGTCTCTGCAGAAGTGGGCTTCGGCCAGGCCCATCGAAGCCTGCTCCTCAGGCTGAAGCTTCGGTGGCATGGGCCTCCGAAGGCTTCCTAGCCGAAGGCTGTGGTTTGGCTAGAGGCTTTCGAGCCCATGCCCCAATGGACCTTCGGTCCTATAGGGCTTCGGCCTGACCCTGGACATGTATATTTTTTGCCCAAATTACCAAAATTGATATTTTGACAATCTCAGCCATTAATGTCATTTTTTCTATCAACACATGCCCCCTGCCTTTTAGTGAACCGAGTGAACTAAAAGCATAGCGAACTAAAGATGATACCGTCCATATCGGCTTTTCGACACCTTTTATGCTATTTCCCACACGCTTGGGAAATACCTTTTCAAATACCTACCATTCAAAGCTCTTTGAAACCGCTGTCCTTGTAGAGATTCCAACATGTATGCATTGCCAGGAGCGATTTCCGCTATCTTGAAAGGACCTTCCCAACTAGGTGACCATTTACCAAATTTGGGACTTTTTGTGCATAAAGGTAAAATCGTCTTCCACACCAAATCTCCTACTTGAAATAATTTTGGTTTAACCTTCTTATTGTAGGCTTTGGCTACTCTACTTCTATGGCTTCTAAAGCCCTTAGTCTCTTATCGGTCACTTCCTCTATATTATCCTTCAGAAGAGTTTCATACTCATCGACCGATACGCCATCTTGCTTTAACACTCTTAAGGAGCCAAGATCTACCTCTACAGGTAGAACGACTTCTTGTCCATATACCAACTCATATGGACTAACTTTGGTAGCACCGTGCTTTGCAATCCTACAAGCCCATAGCACCTCGGAAAGCACTTCATGCCACCTTTTAAGAAATTCTTCAATTTTCTTCTTAATGAGCTTAATCACAGTTTTATTACTGGACTCGGCGTGACCATTGGCCTGAGCATAGTAAGGTGAAGAGTTTATTAACTTAATCCCATAATATTCGGTAAAGTCCCTTACTTCTCAAGAAACAAATGAACAACCTTGATCCGTAGTAAGAGTTTGGGGAATGCCGAATCTATGTATGATGTGCTTTAAGAAAAAATCACGTACTTCATCGTGAGTCATGTTCTTGAGAGGTACCGCCTCGGTCCACTTAGTGAAGTAATCCGTCGCCATCAACACGAACTGATGCCCTTTTGAGGAAGGAGGGTGAATCTGGCCGATGAAGTCTAAACCCAAACCTCGAAACGGCCATGGCTTGACAATAGGATTGAGAAATGAGGCAGGAGCCAACTGAATATTGCCAAACTTCTGACATGCTTCACACCCTCTATATTACATGAAACAATCTTTAGTCATAGTCGGCCAATAAAAAGCCGCTCTTTTGAGCATCCAACTCATTTTTTGGGCCGACTGATGAGTGCCGCAAAGTCCTTCATGGACATCTCCCGTAGCCACCTGGGATTGTCCGTGGTCTAAACACTTCAATAGTACTCCATCGATGGTTCGGCGGTACAATGTGTCGTCTATCAACACGAATTTGAATGCTTGTCACCGAACCTTCCGATCAACCCTTTGGCTAGGGTCTCTCAAATACTAGACAATTAGGATTCTCCAATCGCCCTTATAAGTTTCAGAGGGTCTCCCTGGCCTATCTTTTGAAAAAGTCTGTCAATTACTAACTTCGGGGTGCCCCCCGAGCCATTCTAGCTCCTGCCGAAGCCTGGCCGGGATGGTCGTTCGGAGTGTGCTGGGCCGAAGCCCTCCAGAAGGTTCAGACTCCGGGGAGCCTTCTCCGTGCGGGAGGCTTTGGCCTACAGACTTCGGCGTGTCAGGTCCTTCAGTCGGCAGGGTACTCCAGTCCAGGGTCCTTGGCGCGTAGTGACCTTCGGCGGCTAGAAGGGTCCGACCCGGAGGATGAGCCTGCCCACTATCACTGGCTTCGGCAGTGAGACCAAGCATCGGCTCCTGTACTACAAAAAATTTTCCTCTCCTGACTTGGTAACCAGATGCTTGCTGAGCCAAATCATTTGCGACTGAATTGGCTTCTCTTGACACGTGAGAGATTTTGAAGTCATCGAAATTAGTAATTATGTCTAGACATTTATCCAAGTAACTATTCAGCAAGCCATTAAAGCATTGAGCACTTCTAGCTACTTGTTGCACTACTAACAAAGAATCACCGTACGCGTGAACATGTCTAGCACCTACAGACTCTAGTAATTCAAGACCTAGCAACAAAGCTTCGTATTCGGCTTGGTTATTAGTGGA
Source organism: Zizania palustris (assembly GCA_019279435.1). NCBI lineage: Eukaryota > Viridiplantae > Streptophyta > Magnoliopsida > Poales > Poaceae > Zizania > Zizania palustris. Next base: position 73,803,704 of record JAAALK010000289.1, on the reverse strand, counting down.
AGAAAATTCTAGACGGGCTGAAGTTTCAAAGTGCATTCCACTAGGTGATATGAGAACCACTCCAATACCCTGGCCACTCTTGAAAGCCGAACAATCAAAATAAAGCTTCCATGGCACTAAATCAACTAGAGCAATACCGTCACTCCAGCTGACATCTATGTGATGATCAACTATAAAGTTGGCTACGATTTGGCCTTTCATCGCTCTTAGGGGCTCGTAGACCAAATCGTACTCAATCAACGCGTAAGCCCATTTTCAGATTCTTCCACTTAGAATCGGCCTCTGTAACATGTGCTTTATAACATCGGTTTGGAAAACTACAACACATGTAGTGGGAAAAAGATAATGGCGCAATTTGGTGCACGAGTAGTAAAGTGATAAACACAATCGTTCCACAAACGCGTACCTGGTTTCGGTGTCCAGCAGGCGGCGGCTCAAGAATGTGATGATGTACTCTTTTCCCTCTACCTCCTAGGTTAGCACGACCCCAATCACGCTATCTTCAGCAGCGATGTATAGCCGAAACGGAATCCTAGCTTTGGGTGCTCTCACCATGGGCGGTGATGACAAGCACTCCTTGATCTTCTCAAAAGCACTTTGCTGGCTTGCCCCCCAAGCGAACTCAGCTTCATTTTTTAGCCAGAGTATGGGGACAAAGGCATCAATCTTGCCGGACAAGTTGGATATAAAGTGACGCAAATAGTTCATCTTGCCTAGCAACTTCTATACGTCCCTTTTGCATGTCGGCAATGCAATGTTTCTAATCTTCTCAAGCCTCTTAGGATCAATTTCTATGCCTCTCTCGTGAATCATGAAACCGTACTGCCGCATCCTATCAAAAAAAAACCTTCAAATCGGCTAAATGGTTTCCCATAGTGTCCGATTTGACTACAACATCATCGATGTAAACTTCTAACATAACCCTTAGCAAGTCATGAAAAATTAAGTTCATAGCACGCTGATACGTTGCGCCAGCATTCTTCAAACCAAAAGTCATGACAACCCACTCGAACAAACCGACAAAACCAGGGCATCAAAAGGCGGTCTTGTAGACGTCCTCTTCGGCCATAAAGATTTGATTATAACCGGCGTTGCCATCAAGAAAACTTAGTACCTTTTGTCCTGAAACATCATTGATTAGCATGTCGTCTATTGGCATTGGATACTCGTCCTTTGGAGTGGCTCTCTTCAGATCCCTGAAATCAAAACATACCCGTATCTTGCCGCTCCCTTTCTTCTTTAACTCGGTCATAGACGGTCGAGTTAAAGCAGTGAGGGGGCTGCTTATAAGGCCTAAATCCGGACTTGATAGGCAGCCGATGCTCCACGAGCTTGTGGCTTAGTCCTGGCATCTCGCTATACTCCCATGCGAAACAATCGACATACGACCGAAGTAACTTTATCACTTCATCCTTTTCATCGGGCTGTAAATGTTGGTTTACAAAAGTCGTCCTTGGGATGCTACCATCACCTACGTCAACTTCCTCCAAGGGGTCGCCCGACGCAAAACCTTGTCCTAATTTCTCTACTTCGCTAAAGTCTCTGATGGCCTCGGCAATACCGTCTTTGTTAGACCGATATTGCTCCACACGAGACTTTAGCCAATCTAGATTACTCTTGCTAGACATGACTATCAATACAAGAACAGTCGTGCTACTCTAGCCGGCTTTACAGACACTGGTACAAAACGTCTTCCAGATACACTAACAAAATCGTAATCTGAAAGATCTCTACCTGAAAGACACTATACTTTGTTATGGACAGCATCGACCGATACATCGGCCAATGCTACTTGGGCCAAAGTATCTACGGGAATGACTTCTACCTCATCACCGTCCCACTGTATCAAGCACTAATGTAGAGTAGAAGGAATGCAACAGTTCGCATGAATCTAGTCGTGCCCAAGTAGTACGTTGTAGTTACCTTGTACGTCGACGAGGAAAAATGCTATTGGTAATGTCTTGTTTCCCACCGTCAACTCCATGGAGAGTACGACCTTGGCCTCAGAGCTCTCACCGTTGAAGCCGTTGAGCATCAAGTTGGTCTTTTACCTTGGCCTCGGAGCTCTCACCGTTGAAGCCATTGAGCATCAAGTTGGTCTTTTTTAGGTCGTCCTCGTCCCTGCCAAGTTTCTTCAACAATGAGTAAGGCATTAAATTAACGGTGGTGCCGCCGTCGACGAGCATTCGGGAAATCGGCTTTCCATCGATGTGACCTCTGACGTAGAGAGGCTTTAGATGGCGAGACGAGTCCTCGTGCTTCTCGAAGATGGCGTTGCGTGGACCGAGGTTCAATTGAGCGACCTCGGCCTCGTCCTGTGGTAGGGCGAACTCAGCGGGCAGCGTGACGATGTTGATGTCCATCACCTGGGGTGTGGGCCCTTCAAAGATGACCGAGTAATCATCGTCGAGCATGTCATCGTCGTCGTTGCTCAGACTAGGAGCTGGGTTGGTTGTCTCAACCGGCTTCTCCCTCCATACCTGTCTTGTAGCTGGCCGAGTGCGGATTTCCTCGAAGATAGTGTCGTGCTCGTCGTTGGCTTTCTTCTCACGTATCTCCTGTGCCCGTAGTCTTTGTAGGCGTCTCTTCTATGATTTGGACATGGCTGGAGGGGCCCAAGATGGCTGCGGCATGGTGCCGGGTGCTACTGTCTGGCTTCTATTGGCTCTGGCCGCAGTGGTACTGCGCCCTTCGGCCTCGTGCACCCTGCGCTCGGATGAACAGGCCTCGTTGGGCCAATCAAACCAAGCTTCAGTGCAGAGCCTGGCCGAAGCATGGGACTTACCTCCGTCAGACCTCGGTGACAAAGTCTTTGGGATTGGGACTTCTTGAGACCCAACTCTGATGGTGATGGCTTCGGACTCCCTGACTTCGGCCTCCCCGTGCTCGCACCCTTCGGCTTCGCTCTACATGGTCCAATTCGGAGGCACCACAGACAGTCTGTGGACGATGCCCCCCTCTACTGCGTCCGTTTGCCCCTATCATCCATAATACTTTGAAGGAAAACAAGGCATAGTGTTAGGTCGCGGAGGGTACTCCGACCCGGATACGTATGGAGCCCACGGGGTTCCCACCCAGTCGTATGGTGGAGGCATCGGCGACTCTAGTGGCCTTGCCCACAGGGAGCCGAACCCATTACCCAGAAGGGGGTTTGGCAGATTTGATGGCGTCTCGGACCACACCAGCGAAGGGTCCTGCCAGGCCGGTGGTATGTTCGGCTAGTGCGGGCCGAAGCCTCCAATCGGAGGAGTCCAACACGGTGTGGGGTTCGGCCATTGGGGGTCGAAGTTACTGTACGGTGGGTTCGGCCATTGTGGCTCAAAGCCACCGTGCGGAGTATCAGGCCACCGTGGCCCGAAGCCTCCATGTGGAGGGTTCGGCTGCTTCGGTCCGAAGCTACCCTCCGAGAGTCTTGGACCCTTCGACTGCTTTAGTTTCTTAGTGTGGGGACTTGCTTCCTTGGACTTTCTTTGATGCTTGTTTAACAACATATGGTACGTTACCTTTGGCCTCTTGGGAGCTTTAGCCGAAGGGGTATTAATGTTCTGTTTCCACACTCCTACCTCGGGGTTCTTCGGTATGAGCGTGCGAGTGCGCGGTTCTCCAAAAATTATGTCCTTCCCCTTAGCTGACTCGGCCTGTTCTGGCAGAATCAACACCTTCTTCTCGCCAAGGTCGACGGCGTTGACAGGAAAAGGGTCCTTATCCAGCTACATCTTTGGATTATGGTCTATCTTCAATCGTCCTTCTTCTATGGCCGATTGGATCTGCCGTCGAAAAACATTGCAGTCGTTAGTATTATGTGAATGTGAATCATGCCACTTACAGTACGGATGCTTCTTTAACTCATCGGCAGATGGAATGACTTGACCCTTGGGTAACCTGAGAAGCTGACTTTTTAAGAGAAAATCAAATATTTTGTCACATTTAGTTATATCAAATGAGTACTTAACCTCATTAGGTCGATTCTTTGTAGGGGATGACCGTAACTCAGAGCAGGTGACAGGTTTATTCTTAGCGTTCCACACCCACTCGGCTGCGTACATATCGGTCGAATCCTCCTCCTCTGACTCTTCCTCGTCAGAGTGTTCCATGATGTGGATTTCAGCCCTAGGCTTGCTAAACGTCTTAATAAACTTTTTATCTTTGGTTCGGCCTTCCTGGCCCAGAGCCTGCTATAAAACTTGGCTAACATCAAAAAAGTTTTGTTTATCTAACCTCTCTTTAATTTCGGAACGCAACCCATTAAAAGCTAGTTCCGCCAAGTCCCTTTCTGAAATATTAAGGCTAAAACATCAGTTTCTAGTGTCCCTAAAACGCTTAATATACTCAGAGGCGTTCTCATTAGATTTCTGTTTAACCGATGTCAAATGTGAGAGCCTAAGTTCTGTCTCACATGTGTAGAAGTAATCATGGAATTTCCGCTCTAAATCATCCCATGTCTTAATGGAGTTCGGTGGGAGCGCCGAAAACCAAGTGAAAGTAGTGCCGGATAACGAGAGAGAGAATAGCCTAACTTTATGGCATCTATCCCGCTAACTTCTCCACACTGTGCCAAAAATTGACAAACGTGCTCCAGTGTAGTCTTGCTACCCTCGCCATCGAACTTAGTGAACTCAGGGATTCTATAGCCGCGGGGGTAGGGTATTGTATCAAGATGGTCGAGGTATGGCTTACGGTAAACCCTAACCCGTCCCTTAGGCACGAAGCCGGCACACTCCCTAAATAGTGCGTGGACCCGCTCCTCTATGTCCTCTTGGCATGTTGCTTGTGCGAACCTCTCATGCGGGGGCGCGACACATGGTGGGATATCGGCGTGTCAGCCATGGGCCTCTTCCCTGCGTGCTAACTATATGACGTGTTCGTGTCTAGGCGCCTGCGCATGTGGTCCGAGCAGCGCGGGTACCGACGCAGGTGGTGGTGCATGGTACGCGGTGTTAGTTTGACCGTAGGTGTAATGATTAGTCTCGGCCATAAGTGTTGGGGCTGAAGACATGATTGTGCCAGTGCTGTCGTTAGCCCTATCGTACACGTGGTTTGCCAGAGGTGCACTAGTAATAGGAACCGAGGGTACGGCCTCAGTAAAGCCGAACCTCCTAAGAGTCGTCTCTACTTGGGAGCTGACTGCCGAATCTAAACGGTTAGCTAGCGAAGTGCTAACGGCTTGGTCTACTGATGCGATAATTTTTGCTCGATCTCTAAAGAAGATAAACGAGGCGATACAGGTGTTACCTGGACCTGAGCGAGGTTGGGGGTGATGATGTCACGCTTGATGAAGCCTGCGCGCGTCTTAATGTAGCCCCCAAGCATCATGTCATGGAGTGCCTCCAACTTTGCCTCGATCTCTCTTCAATTGTAGGCGTCAAGATGTTGCGGTTGTCGATATCCACGCCTCCTATTGCGTCCATCGGTGGTGTAGACGTAGTAGTCGAAGTAGATGTACCGGTGGCCGATGTAGACGTACTTGTCATGTTGGCGTAGCCTTCCCCAGCGGAGTCGCCAAAAAGTGTGTTGACACAGAAACGTGCCCTCGCACTTGGTTCAGTTCGACGATCCAAAAGTGTGCGGATACTTACGGACAAGCCTAAGCGTGACACAGCACCGACGTCATGTTCCGACAACCCTTAGTCATGATAAGGGGTGGAGTCGCCAGGCAATCAGATCACACCAAATAATCCAATTAGCCGAAAGAAATATATTAAACAGAATAAAATCTGCAAAACTGGTCGGAGCCTTTCTGCTTTGAAGTCTGGCGCGAAGTGGTCACCGAAATATACCTTTGGTGTCCAGTGTGAAGTGTCTTGCCATAGGGTTCCTTCGTTGTTTGGACTGGTCCGATCGAAGATGAACTCCGAACGGATCCAGACGTGACAATCACCTCCGAACGGTGGGGTTCGGTGCGAAGTCTCTGATACAGTGAAGTACAAAATAATAACCCGAACGCCTCACGCGAGCGACTTTGTCCAGAGCGAGGTGCGAGCGTGGCAGACCCCGTTGTGACGAAGTATGCTGGCGAAGCCTGTAGTCGAAGCCTGTAATTTCTCCGAAGGGTGTCCTAACGGCCTCCGAAACCAATCTCTCAGCTCTGGACACCTCCGACGAAGTAGCTCCGAACATGAGAACCTGCAACAAGAGAGTTCGAAGTACCAATTCGGCCTAAGGTTTGAATTCTACTAAGTGTTGCACAAGTAGCGAAGGTAGCAATCTGTTACGTAGATTAGCGGATACTTCACAAGCGAAGTAACAAGGCGATAGCAATCTATTACGTAGATTAATGGATACTTCACAAGCGAAGTAACAAGGGTTACCACTGTTCTGAAGTGGCCGGCAGAGGGCTTCCAGGCAAACCCACGAAGAGGTACAGGAAAAGTAAAGGTAAAGTAAATACGATCAAAGCTAGGGTTTTGGTTTGGTTTGTGTTGGGGGGCTCTCTACGCTAGCCTCGCCTCTTTATTTATAGGGGACAAACTTCAGATCGAATCTGCTATTTTTCAGCTTAGATAGAGATAAAACTCAGCCGGTATCGCATCCAACTCTGTCTCTGCCGAAGTGGGCTTTGGCTAGGCCCGTCGAAGCCTGCTCCTCGGGCCAAAGCTTCGGTGGCATGGGCCTCCGAAGGCTTCCTGGTTGAAGGCCGTGGGCTGGCAAGAGGCTTTCGGAGCCCATGGCCCAATGGACCTTCGGTCCTATAGGGCTTTGGCCAGACCCCGGACATGTGTATTTTTGGCCCAAATTACCAAAATTGATATTTTGACAATCTTAGCCATTAATGCCATTTTTTGCAATCAACACTACGACACCGTCGAAGATCCGGAGTTTTACCCCGAGGTTCCACCTTCACCGTTTGCGGATCAAGGCAAGTCACCACCCCCATTTTGATCATAATTGAGCCCATGTTTGAATAAATTATCGCTATAACTCATAGGATAATATTGCATTAGTCTAATCTCAAGCCATAAATTATATTTATTAGATCCCCGTCTTGTGTGTAAACCCAAGCCATGCTTATTGTGCCTAAACTCCTTGTCACTCTACAATATTATATTAGCTAGTGTCCAATGTACCGACACAACTGCTATAGGATAAAAGAATGAGTCGTAGATAGTTGGATTCTACTATATGAATTTCCCCGTTATTCTCGTCTCTTGATTCTGTTGGAGTTGGGTAAGTTATAAGTATGGTGGGTTCCGGGTGCAAGCTAGGGCATTGGTTGGCTGCACCCAGGGCACTATAAGGACCGGTTTGCGGGATCTGTTGCAAAGCACTTCCATACTAACCACAAGTATAATGGGTAAGTCCTAACTGGAGGTATGGATCATACCAACTTGAAGCACCATAGTGGAGGGGGCAAGGGGCAACCTGCGGGTTACTTGTACCGACGAGGCTCAAGGGGGGGTATGGTGTTGGCCCGACGCGTCGGGGCACCATATGAAACCTATAAGAGGGTGTTATCGAATTGGTGCGTTCCATGCTGAAGGTTTTGGCACGAGTTCCCGTGGTATTGGTCATCTCGTACACTTTTGTGTCCGTGGATGAGTGTGTGCCTTGTGGGTACAGTAGTACACCTCTGATCAGAGTTTAAATCTTTTCGAAAAGCCGAGACCGCGGTCAAGGGCGGGTTGTGTGACTTCTCACAGTTAGTTTACCATTGCTTGAATGCTTGTGTTATTCATGGCATTATGGACTGTTGAGCGAGGGTGGGCTGACTGTACCCCTCGAGTTAGATGATGATGCATACACATGTTTAAATTTCTGTATTAATAACTTGATCACACTAACTACTTTACAAATATGCTTTTCCACAAAGTTAGCCACTACCTTCCTTGTTATTACTCTGCATTTTATTTACATCCGGTGGCTTGCTGAGTATGATTGTACTCACCCCCGTTGACTTACACCACCAGAGCCCGTCTACTACGAGGAGGATGAAGGTCTGGAGTAGCGACTCAGTCAAGGCGAGACTGGAAGGAGGCGTTCATCTAGGACCCTTATTTTATTAGTTTCTTTTTACTTTAACACTTTTGTATTAATATGGTCTATGAACCATGAATTCTTGGCGTATTGTACGCAGTCGTGTGATGAACGTCTTGTTTTTATTGATTTTCTATGGAATTTCAATAAAAGTCCAGATTTATTAAATCTGGGCGTGACATCCGCCCTCGTCCTCAGTCAAAATCTCAGAAGGTGTGGGGTCTGTAGGTTGTGCAGAAGGCCCACCCTCATCAACAGCTGGAGTGTCATCTTCCTCGAAGATACACTCTCCAAGCTCATCATCTCCAGAAAACTCGAAAGAAGGAGTAAGTGAAGGCATGGACTCATCAAAAGAAACCTCACACGTCTCGACAAGCTATTGGGAGTCGAGGTTCCAAACATGGAAGCCTCGAGAATGCAAAGCATAACCATGAAAAACTCCATCCCAGCAACGAGACTCACACTTGTCCAAATGCCCTCCCTTCTTGAGCACAAAGCACTTGCAGCCAAACGCTCGCAAGTGACTCACCTTGGGCTGCCTGCCAAACCGCAACTCGTATTTAGTATTACCTAGGTAAGCTCTAAGAAAAAATAAAGTTGGCCAGATAGCAAGTCGTGTTCATGGCTTCAGCCCAAAAGCGCCTAGGAGTCCTATGATCATCGAGCATCGTCCTGGCCATCTCGACTAGTGCTCAAGACCCTGATCACTACAAAAGCTGACGAACTGAAAGTTCTTCAACTCAGAGCCGTTGTCAGAGTGAATTGCTTGCATCCGATCATTGTTCTCATTCTTCAGCATCAAAACCAGATCATGAACAAACTGGAAAGCCTCATCCTTAAACTCCAGAAAGAACACCCACGAGAATCTAGAAAAGTCGTCAACTATCACAATCGCATACCACTTCCCACCGACTGAACGTACATGAGCTGGACCAACAGTATCCATGTGTAAAAGCTCTCCCAGGTACGAAGTTATCACCTAAGTCACAGGTGCGTGATAAGTGGCATCCATTTTCCTATGATGACAGGGATGGCAAACTAGATCCTTATCCATCTTAAGCTTGGGCAATCCTCGGATAAGGTCCATAGAGCTCAATCTGACTAGCAGATCAAAGCTCAAATGATCTAACCTCCTATGCCACCTCTAGAGCTCAAAAGAGGATCCAACAATCAAACAGCGAGAAGGGCCAAACGAACTAGAGAAATTAATCCGAAAAACCTTACCGAAGGGTAAGATATGGCAAACCAAAGATCCTCTAGAATAAACAACAAAAGACATGCCCTTCTTAAAATGAACCTCTAAACCATCCTCAAGAAGTTGCGAAATAGACACCGAATTAAAACTCAAGTTTCCAACCAAGGCAACATTCTTTAAAGAGAAATGCTTAGAGATTTGAATTGAGCCAATGTTGTGTACCTTCCCTTGACCACTGTTCCCGAAAGTGATGTACTCCTTGGAGCTCGGGGAAGTGAGGCTGGAGAACCATCTACAATATCCCATCATGTGGCGACAGCATCCTGAATCCATGATCCACACGTCCTCCAGTCCTCGATCTTGCACGATCAATGGTCATAAGTGGGAGCACATGGTCCGACACCAGGTTTAGCAAAGGAGCTAAACTTGTGTCGAGCCATCTGCTCAATAGAAGGAAAGCAGAAAGAATCATAAGAGTCTGGACCAAAATGTGGCTCAAAGCGTGGTCCTCTATTCTACCTAAAGTCTCAGCCTCGAGGTCCAAAGTCGTATCCAGAACGACCTGGAGCTCTGCCGGAGAAAAAACCACCCTCCGAAGCATGGTCATGAAAGTCGTATCTTCTACCACCACCTACACGACGCGTCGTAGCCTCTAGCCTCTCTCCACGTCGAGGGACTCTTTGTCTACCACCCTGCTGGTAGAACTACTATTGCCCACCTCGAGCTCTCTCTGCTCTCTCAACCCGCTTCATCCTAAAGCAGAACTCCTCAAGATTCCCGTCTCTCTAACAAAACTCATAGTGATAGGTAGGCTTCTTGGGATGTGGTTGAGGCTTGGGGTTCTTGGGGTTGGTGGTGTTGGGTGTAGACTCTTTGGTGTGAGAGGGTCCGGGTATAGAGTCAAGAGAAGTGTGGAGATGCTTGGGCTTTGTGATCCAGATAGGCTTCTTGGGTGGAGCTTTAGGTTGTTCTTGGAACACTACATCCTTGGGATGACAGGCCTGAAAAGACTCAGTGGAGTGAGTCTTGGGATATCTCTACTCTGGAGTCATCTTACTCCACTTCATGACTCAGGGCATTCTCAAAGTCAGCCTTGGTGTAGGTGTAACCTACCCCAAACCCATCCCGCCTCTTGAACTGCTAGATCATCATGTCAAGTTGTGGCTCTCTGGAACTCACCCAACTCAGGATCTGATGGAGGTAAGAGTTCTTGTTCTGAGCATCAGCTAGCTCCTCTCTCAAGGCAGCTAGTACCTCTACCTAAGACAAGTAGATCTCACACTCTCTATCAACTTGGATAGACTTCTCAGCTTTTAGCTTGATTAGTTCCAATCTCAGGGACAAGCAGTTCTCACAAACAGCGAGTGGAACTGACAGTGTCTCAAGCTCAAGCTTAGTCTTCTCAAGCTCAAGCTTAGTCTTCTCTAGCTCAGCTCTGACTCTCACTAACTCGCCCAACTGCTCATCACTCTTGGCTTTCAACTCAGCTAAACTAGCTAAATGGGATGGGCAGTCAGCACAAGGCACGACGATAGTGGCATGAGCATCTTTCAGCTCCAGCTGAGCACTCTCAAGCTCAGTGGCCAAAACGTCTCTCTCATCTACCCTCTCTGTGTACCTAGACTTAAGAGTCGTCAGGTGACACAACAGCACCTCGCAGTTAGGGCACTCACTTCTACCACCCAAGCAAGGAGAATAATATAGACTCTCAATCTTGCCATTGGCCATGGCAAGCTCACTCTCAAGCTCATTTATCCTCTTCTTAGCCCCTCTAAGAAGTTTCTCCCGATATCTCAACTCCAGACAGTTCTCTTCAAGCAACTCAACAACTTCTTGTTCATAGGAGGATACCTTTTCATCGTCGTCATCGTCGGAGTTGTCGGGGGAGCCCTTCTCTTCCTTATCCCCAAGAGCCATTGAGTAGACGCTCTTGCGGGATCTTTGGCTGTGGTGTGAATGGCTCTTCGGCTTGTCTCTGAAAGCCATGAAGTAGAGGCCCACCGGATCATCCTTGTCTTTCCCCTTCTTGATCACGATCTCCTCATCACTTGAGCTCGATGAAGAGGAAGAAGACGATGATATCTTGGAGTAGCTTCTCTCCATTTCGGTGAAGAAGGTCTTGTCTCGCTTCTTGTTCTCGCGCCGGTAGTCCTTTAGGTCCTTTCGAAAGAACCTCGTCTTTGGCTTTCCCTTTTTGACGGTGGAGCTGTCGTGGTGCTTGAATGAGTCATAGGAGCCACCGCCGGTGCCTTTCTTGTGACTATTCCGCTTGGGGCAGTCGACGATGAAGTGACTTGGATCACCACACTCAAAGCATCCGGATTTTGTGCCGTCTTTTGAACATTCGTTTATCATAGACATGACGCACCCAGTTGTTAAAAAGACACATATCATCATCTCCTAATGAATCAAGTTGGTCCTCAGTGATAGACATCAAGGAGAACGCAGGACAACTCAAAGAGGAGGAGTTAGTAGAAGGTGTCGCAAGGGCCAGGGTTTTTGAGCCAGAACCAGTGAAATTTGATCTCAACTGGATATCAACCTCTGTGGCCTTGAGCTTACTGAAAAGCTCTATGATAGTCAAGGTATCGTAAGAAGTGCTCTCAATGATGGAGGATACCTTGATCTCCTAGATCATAGGTCCAAGGTATGAAGAACCTTGAGCGCCTGCTCATGATCTGAGTCCAGCTGAACTTCATTGGCCTTGTTTGCCAGAAGCTTGTTGATGATCGATTGAAAATGATAAAATAAAGCTTCAACAGATTCACCCGGCTTCTGTGTGAAATTTTCATATTTACGTCGGTAGGTCTGATAGAGCCGAGCCTTGACCTGGGTTATCCCCTCATGGTATGCCTGGAGGACAGACCGGATCTCTCTAGTAGTGCTGAGATGGCTCACACGCTCAAACTCAGTGGGACCTAGACCAGAAAATAAAATGTTCACCGCCTTGTTGTTGTTTTGATGCTAGGAAATTAACTCGGGGGAAGTTCACTCAGCAACTGGAAGCACAGTAAATGTGTCGTGAACGCAAATATTCCAAATGTCCGAGCTCTGGCTCATGAGATAGGCTTGCATGCGAGTCTTCCAATAATTGTAGCCAAAAGCTTCAAGGGATGGGACCTTGCCAGAGGAAGGTATGATCACTACCTTGGGTTAGAACTGGTTAAGGTATAGAAAAACCCTAACCAGGCTCTGATACCACTTGTAGGACCGAGGGTAGCGACCAGAGGGGGTGAATTGGTGCCTAAAAAATTCTTTCGAATCAATGGCCTTCTCCCAACACCCAACACACCTAAACAGACAAACAGCAGAGCCAAAACAAACACAAGTTCTAGAATGATCTATCCTAAAAATGATGGGTGTCCTAATTGAAAAGACACCATCAAAGAGCTTAAAGGCAGATTAAACAGATAATCACAGACTACGCAAGTAAATCATAAAAGGTAACAATATTAATCAATCACAGGCAATCCATCATGTACAAAATAGACATCATCAGTTCACAAGCATTTAAACAAATACATCATGCACCTGCAGATCTCACTGAAATAAAAACTACTTGCGGTAATTAAATCTAACCAGAAATTTAATTCCAGAGCACGCAAAACGAGAAAGGATTTACTGTGCAGTTTGTCTCCTATTCGAGCATTCCGCTGAATGAATTGTGTGCATGCGCTCGCCGATTCACACCACCACATTGTGTTGCTGTGCCAGATCCTTCCGTCGAAGACCACGAGCTGCAGCAGGGAACTGAGTCCACACGTCGGCCTGCGAAGCAAAGGCCTACCGTGTGGGGCTCCACGAAGCCGCTGTGAAGCCTGCAGACTCCCAGCCACGAAGTCCTCGCCGATAAGACTGTCGCTTGCACTCGCATGCTAGGACTCAAGCAGCCAAGTGCTGTACGTAATCTCGTCGAAGCCCGCGCGAAGTTCCCCCACCAAAACAGCTGGCTCCCATTCTTGTCGTATGACGATTGGACAGCGCTCAGAGTAGCCGGCCGAAACAACGGCGGCCCACCGCTTGGTCTACAGAATCCACTACCACGAGAGAAGACAAGCCACACATGAAAAAATGCCTTGCGATGAGACACGGTGCGAAGCACAAAATATGGTGGTTGTGATTCCAACCAGGAAAAAGAAAGAACTGGTGGGAGGAGGAAGAAGGGGAATAAAACTTGAACTCAGATATGCATTAAAGTGAGTTAACCCTAACCCTAGGGATTGGGGTCCTATTTATAGGCAGCCCAATAGACTATAAAAAATACCAAAAGACCCTTAGGGTTTTTACAGACGCTGAAACAAAAATGGAAAAGACCATAATGCCCTTAGGATTTTTACAAACTCGACTAACACAATGTGGGCCTAGAAAGAAAAATGGTAAAATCCTAAATAAAGATAACTTGTCCTGATGCGGAGCTTTCATAGCAGCTATGGCTTCGCTTCAGGATGGCTCGATCACGAATCAGCGGTATGGATTGGGCGTCGGTTTTGCGCCGAACCCAACAAAGCGTCCACCGTCTTCACACCAGGTACCCGGATTGGGCCGGCCCGATTCCACAGCTCCCTTAGCCCAGCAATCGCTCGCCACCCGTGTACCTGAGTCAATCCCAGTCAACAGACTAGTGGATCCCCTGCCACTCCTAGCTCATGTACTCAGATTGGATCGGCCCGTCTCCGCAGCCCCTCTGCCTAGCAGTCATTCGTCACCCGTGTACCTGAGTCACACGCGGCCCAGACACAGCAGGTCTCTCCTCTTCTCCTATCTTCTCACTTTGATGTCCGTTGACAATCACTCATCACGTCTGGAGCCATGAGGCCCATGATATTCAACATGGCTCCTTAGATGCGCGTATGGGAAAAGAACTGGAAGAGTACCTACTGCATGGCGAAGAGGGTGAGTCTCAAGCCATGGCCGAAGACCCCCTCGGGAGACTGCGGAAGGGGTGGTGGCAACCCACTCCGAGCCTGCCAGAGCTGATCCAGAGATGGAGCTAGAAAATCCTAGCTCGTCGGTAATTGGAGTAGTATCGACGGAAGTCTGGTCTTTGATGTCTGCTACTCTGACACAAACTTCGGGGGATGACCTCGACGAATACCTTCAGATGTACGATTTTTTGGGGGACCCTGAAATCCTTCCTCAAAGTCATGATGGAGGTATGCCTCTGAACTTTTCTTTGAAATTCCTGAAATGACTTTACTGCATCTATAATATTTCAACGAATAGTTAATGAATACCTTGTATTTTGCAGATGCGTCTAGGAGCAGCATGGCTCTGACCAATGATGGAGCTTCTACTCCTCTCGGAGATGAGGCTCCAGTTGAGGTGATGGCTCTGACAACTGGGGTTGCTTCGGGCGAGGTGACTCCGCATGAAGGAGCAACTCTCGAAGGAGGATCTACCCCAACCGAAGTAGCAGCTCCATGTTTTGTACCTGGGAGAGGTAAGGGCAAGACTGGTCTTGGTCCTCTCCCCTTTTTGACAATGACATCATCAACGAATGACCCTTCGGTAGGAGCTTCGGAAGAAGACCCTGCTGAAGATGATCAATGAGCCCTGTCTTGGCTCCCATAGTTGGCTCCTTTCTTGGAGCAGCGGACAGGGCTCCGAGCTCTTCTGGAACCCTTGGCGAATAAGAGCCAATAGGTCGGGAGCTCCGAGATGGTCTCCATCCCGAGCGAGGCCAGCAAATCGGATCATGATTTGTCCCTTGAAAGGGCTACCCTCCAGGTATGCAGCAAACAACAAGTATATTTATTTAATAGAAATTACATTGTACTCACTTTGCTTCTTTGCAGCAATTCATCTTTGCTAGAGCGGCAGCGACTTCAAATGAGATCGAAATCAATCAGCTCAAAAAGAAGGTTACAACACTCCAAAACATCCTCAAGGGCTCTGAAGATAAAACCTTACAACTGGAGGAGGGGCTCCTTGAGGAGCGGAGGGCTAAGGCTATCGTGGAGGAGGCACTTCGGGCCGAATAGGAGACCTGCGCTAAACATACATCTTCGATAGAAGAAATCCAAGCAGAGTGTATGGTGCTAAGAGCCGAGGTCGAGAAGCTGTGGGCAGCAGAGGTGACTTCCAGCGTTGAACTTGTAGAGATGCAAACTTCACTCAAACAAGCGCTGGCTCAGAAGAATTACCTGCTATCAAGGACAGCTGAGATCTTTGTCGTTGCCTCCGAGCTGACAAAGGCCGAGGCAAAGCACATCGTGACTACTGATCAAACTCTAGATACCCTCTAGGGTGTTCTGGAGTATTTTTGCATGGTATGCCCCTCGTCTTCATCTGTAGCAAGCTAACCTCTTGATCGAAAGCTCAAGATGATCCAAGCGGCGACAAAGATGATGAAGGGCTCCGGGAGTCACTATGGAGAGATCTATGGGCAAGTAGCCAGGAATGGAGTCCTTCGACATTTCGGCCTATCTGGTGACCTAGATCCTTAGCAATAAGACGTCATAAAGTAGCCCCAGCATTCCGCAGGCCAAAAGGCATTCAAACATAACAAAATACTCCGGAAGGAGTTATGAAACTTGTCTTGGCTTCGTCTTCGCACTTTAGCCAAATTTGATTATAACCGGAGTATGCGTATAGGAATCTTAAAAGTTCGGAGCTCGCCGTAGAATCCACAAGTTGATCGATACGGGGCATAGGGTAGGGGTCTCGGGGGCATGCTTTATTTAAAGAAGTGAAATTGATGCACATGCACCACTTGCCGGAGCCTTTCTTCTTGACGAAGACGGGGTTAGCCAACCACTCCGTGTGGGCTACTTCCCTGATGATTCCAGCTCTCAGCAATTTTTCTACCTCCACTTTGGCGAGGTTTGCTCTTTCAGTTGAGAATTTCTGGAGCCCCTGGCGAATTGGTCAAGCCTTGGGGTTGATGAGTAAACTATACTCAATAATACTTCGGTCAACTGCAGGAATATCTTCGTCGGACCAAGCGAAGATATCTAAATTCATTCGGACTACTTCTTACAGCGAAGTAGATATTTCCGAAGGTAGCCCTTTGCCAAATTGAATTGGATATTCTTTGCCTTCTTTAAGAATCATCTTTGTGATTACATCACCTTCTGGGCTTGGCTTGAGGGAAGGACACTTTGAAGGGTCTGAGGACCCCAAAGTTTCCTACGAGTGCTCCAGCACGCTATTCACTTGCCGAGGATCAAGAGGTGGGCCGTGGAAATACTTCGCTCTCCAAACTACGGCTTGGTCTCCTGAAATAGTAAGAACTCCACCTTGCGTGGGCATCTTGAGACATAGATAGTTGTGATGTGCCACAGCTCTGAATTGGTTTAGCATTCCCCTCCCAAAAATTGTGTTGTTGGCGTACGGGGCATCGACGACGTCGAATATGACTTCCTCAACTATAGCCAGGGGCCCCTCTTCGAAGGCAACCTCAAGGCCTATGTGGCCGAGGGCATCGAGAGGAGGACCTACGAAGCCTTGGAGCTAGCGGGCTGCCAGAAGCATGTGCCTTCGGAGGATACACATCTGGTCGAAGGCCTAGACGAAGAGTATATCAGCGGAGCTTCCACCGTCCACTAATATCCTTCGGACTTCACCTCCTGCTATGTCAGCTGAAACGACAAGAGGATCAGCATGGGGGAATTTCACCCCTACAACATCATGAGCAGAAAATGAAATAGGTACATGGGACCACTCGGGCATTTCTGTAGCCGAGTTCGAAGTCCCTATATGCCCTACTTCGCGAACATAATCCCTCCTCTAACGCTTCAACATATTTCCAAGGGTCCCCCCACTGGAGATGGGTAGGACCACTCGCTTGCCCTGATCTTGAGGGTCCTCTTGCTTCGGTGGTGGCATAATGTTGGCCACCGGGAGCTGCATTGGTGCTTCAGGATTGCCGACCCGCCCCACAGCTTGTAGAGGCTCCGCTCGTGTTGCTGGAGGAGCTCGATCAGTAGTACCTTGCCTTGAATTTCTCCCTAAATACTAGCCTCGAAGGGCCAGTATAGATTTACAGTCTTTTGTGGCATGGCTTCTGTTTTCACCATGTACGCAACAAAAGAGAGTCGGGCACCGGCCAGCCGGTTTTCTTCTAGCTTCGAGATACTAGCCTTGTTAACTTGAGCCTGTTGATAGTTGAAAGGCATCTTCGGAGCGGAGGGGGCAATATTCAATACCTCGAAGCGGAAGTGTTTCTTTCCCCTTCTATGATCATTAGGGTGATTATCGAAGGGGGCTTGTGGAGGAATCAGGACTTCTGGCTCCGGCTTCACTTCTCGAAGAAGGGCTGGTGCAGGCACCATAGTTCTTTGGAGGCAGCCTTCTTCTGCCTTGGCATATTGTTCGAAGTATGCCATTAGTTGTGCTACGAAAGACACCAGCTTCTGGTGAAGTTTGCTCAGGAGGTCTGGGTTTAAAACACCTTCGCACGCCGCATCCACCATTGAAGATGTAGATAAGCCTTTTATCTAGGAGTTGGTGTGGGCGAACCGTGTGAAGTATTCCCGAAGGTTTTCTCCTGCTTGCTGCTTCACCTGGAAAAGGCTTCCAATAGACATCTGGGCTACAAACGTCCCCTAGAAATTACTCGAGAATTTCCTTTTCAATTGCTCCCATGACCTGATTGATCCTGGCTTTAGAGACCAGAACCAACGGAGGGCCACACCTTCCAATGCGAGGGGGAAACATTTTGCCATTGTATTCCGCACCCCTCCACTGGCTTCTATTGCAAGGGCATAAGAACGAGAGAATTCTCTAGGGTTAGACCCTCTGGAGTACTTGTGCAACTTCGAGGCTTTGAACCTAGGGTAGAAGGGCACCTTCTGCAAGTTCGTATGCAGCGAAGATTCATTGTCGAAGGATGCATTCTCGGAATATTCTCATACTTGAGGAGCTTCAGGATAATCATCACGATCGCCATCTTTATGCACTTCCGAAGCAGGAGGGATGGCTTCAGAGTGAGGCCTGTCCGCAGCCTCCTGCCTCCATCTTGCTACTTCCTCGTGAAGCTGCACTACTTGGGTAGCCACATCCTCAGGAAGGTCTTCGCTTCCTCCGGAGGGGTCCTCCGGGTCTTGACAACTGACATAATCAGTTTGAAGTATAGACGGAGTTGCCCAAGGAACTCTAGCTGCTCGAGGTCTAATGACCACTTTGGGAGTTTGGGGAATAACTGAAGGTCCTGCACCATGGGTCTGAGTGGTCCTTCGGGGAGGATCGGTGGCTAGACTCCACTTGGGAGTCATGACTTACGAAGCTAATGTTCGAACTGTACTTTGAAGCCCCTTGTCGAAGGGTGCGCGGAATCATGAGACTCCGAAACTCCCTCCGCAAGCGCTATTTGAAATACAGGCAGTAGCAGAGAACTAGCTTTTAGAACTAACTTCCCCACGGACGTCGCCATTTGTTGGCGTAAAATATTACGCTAGCAGGTTCTCTAGGATTAAGAACTAACAAATGAAGTGTTTGTGAAAGCAAACTATCTCCAGCCTCCGTTTAGGATAATAGCTCGAAGTAGTTCGAAGTTGTGTATTGAATATCTGAATATTCGATCCTCTGTTCAGGATAATAAGGGGTTATTTATAGATAAAAATTCTAAGGAAAGGACCTTTTTACCCCTCAATTACAACCAACATAGTGGAAACTATTTCGGTACCTCGAATAGGGCTAATATGGTAAAGTATGTTCGAAGGAGATAGACATAGTAGATGTCCCATCCTTCTGGTTGTTTTCCACTACGGAGGGGAAGTCTTCGGAGGGCATCTTCGGATCGGAGCCTGGACGAACCCTCTGGCTTTAACCCTTCTAGCTCGGAGACGAGCCTTAGACTTGGAGATTATGATTTGTCTTTGTCTTGTAATCTTGAAGATCCTGGGGATGAAGTATTTCCCCCAACACATATGGTTATTCTTTGTTAGTAGTACAACAAGTAGCTAAAAGTGCTCAATTTTTTAATGGCTTGCTAAATAGTTACATGGATAAATGTGTTGGCGTAAAACATTACGCTAACAGGTTTCTGTAGAAAAGAAACTAACAAACGAAGTGTTTGCGAAGCAAACTGTTCTAAGCCTCCGAAAGGATAATAACTTAGAATAGTTCGAAAGTGTGTATTGATTCACTTGTAATCGGTCTCCTTTACAGGATGAAATGGGGAGTATTTATAGGCCTAAACATTAAGGAAAAGACCTATTTACCCCTTTATTACAACCGATATTAAGGAAACTATTTGGTTTCCTTAATAGGGCTAAAATGGTAAAAGACTAATCTAATAGGATAGAAGATAAGCCTTCCATCTTAGCTGGCAGAAAAGATCCTGAAGAGCTTTGGTTCGAAGACATACTTCGAACCAATGCCTGTCTTCGGGCTTCGAACCAGGTTCCAGGCCACCTTCGAGGATGACCTTGGGACAATCTTCGAACTGGTTGGCTGTCTTCATGCTGCTTTGGCAATAACCCCGAAGATGAGATATTTTCCCCCAACAGTAGCCCCTCGAATACGCTTCTCCGTTCGACCTGTAACGTTAGGAGAGCAGTATACGGAAAGAAAAGATAACCAATCATAGGGGTTATTAATTTTTGTTTTATCTCCGAAATGCATGAAGATATGAACTTCGAATCAGTCATAAGGTAATTACTTTTCGAACTACCTTAGAACCGATTCAGGAAGTTCGAAAGTCCTTTTAGACTTAGAAAATATAACCGTTAGTTTCTGTTTCTAACGGAGTTATATGAAGCATTATTTTCGGAGGAAAATAACAGGCGGGAATGCGAAAGGGCAGAACCCAAACGGTAACAAACGGAAAGTTTAGGCTATAAATAAATGACTCCAGAACTTACTCGATTACCTTTTCACCGCTTGTTCTCAGTCAAAAACCTTTTGAGCCCTTTGAATTCTTGAGCCCTAGCTTTCGAGTTCTTGAGCCCTAGTCCCCGCTTTCTCAAATCAATCCAGCAATTGCGATGGCGAAAACCAAAGGCTCTGCACCTCCTTCGACCTTGGCTCGTCAACAAGCGGCTGCGGCGGCGGCAGCGGCAACAATGGCGGCGACGTCTTCGATGCAGGCGACAACTTCCATGGCAGCAAAGGGAAAAAATCCTCAAATCCCCGATGTCCAAGGTCTGTGCCCACCCTCAACCAAATACTTGGATCAATCTTTTGAGTTGGGGCGGTCTACCTGCAAGAAAGAATCTTTGGCAATCACAGCGGGGGGAAATATTAGTAATGGAGTTATGATTCGGAAGCCGGGCAAAGAATCAATTCCATCACCGAGACCCGGAGAAGTTGTAGTGTTCGAAGCTTTTTTCGAAGCGGGCTTGGGCCTCCCGGCTGTGGATTTTTTAGCCGAAGTACTTGACTTGTTTCACGTAACCCTCCCCCAGCTGTCTCCGAATGCTGTAGCTAGACTAGCTATCTTCGAGTGGGCACTGAGGGCCGAAGGTTGTGAGGGGAGGGCTGAAATCTTCGCTGCGCTGCATAGAGCGACTTGTCAGCCAAAGACCTTCGTAGGCTCTGGAGGTGAGAAGGTGGTAGTTTCCTTCGGAAGCATTAATTTTAGGCTTCGTGATGAATATGCCCTGCAATTCCCCGCTAAAGCCATCAATGCTAGATGGTACACCGATTGGGTTCTAAGGTGGTTTTATGCCGAAGTTGGAGTGGGTAATCCTCTGGCCGGTCCCCTCAAGGAAATTCAGTTCCGGAAGGAAGCCTTAGTGCAACCCGACGAAGGCCAACTCGAAGCTCGCCTCAACTTGCTTCAGAAAATCAGCAAAAGGTTGAGCATGCGGGACTTAGCCGAAGAGTTCATCGGACTTCAAATTCCTCCGTTGATGGCCAACTGGCCTATCGCCTTCGAAGATGACTCGGAAGGCGGTCTTCGCAAGATAAACTATACTTCGAGCCCTGCAGGTAACTTCGAAACCAACATGCATATTACATATTTACTTCGAAGAAAGATTAACTTAAATTATTTTTTAGCTTCTTCAGCCCCTATTACTTCAGAGCAAATTGTAAGGGCTTCGGAGAAGATTCTGGGTGCTCCAACTCCGTCAGAAAAGGAATGGCGAATCAAATTAGTCGGAAGTTGGGAGCGTTTTAACAGAGTATGGGGAATGTTGGAGTTAACTCCGCCCCCTCTGATGGACTGGGTGCCTCAAGAGAAAAGACCCAAGAAGAGAGTAGCCGAAGCTGGAGCCTCCAGCTCCGCAAAGACTCCGACGAAGAAGATGGCTCGGAAGCCGAAAAACCTCGCACCTTCGAGCTCAAGAGCTTCGGCTTCTAGCTCTAAAGAAGACGAAGGTATTTTATTAGTAAGATTAATTGACAAAGATGCGGCTCAACGAAGTATTCACATTGAAGACACTGCAGGTATTCCGGAGCTTCAAGCCAACATTGAAGAAGTAAGAGCTCCGAATACCCAAGAAGATCAAAATGAAGCCCCTATGGGTGTGAATGAGGCCGAAGTGCCTGCGAACATACCGGAGTCTGGAGACAATGTTGATCAACCAATGACTTCGGTAGTTCAAGAAGACACAACTCAGGCCGGAGTTTCAGTGGATGAAGGGGGAGTCGAAGTCACTATGGCTTCGATTCTCGAAGAAGTAACGAGGGCTCTTCAGGACGATGCTCCTGTAGTCCAAGATCTAACAGCTGATTCGGATGAGGACTACACTTTTGATCCTCCGATCAGTCCGATGCTCGACATTCCAGAGAATGTTGAAGGTAAATTTTGCTTAATTCTTATCAATTTTTGCAAAATTATACAATGTGTAATATTTTTGTTTTTTCAGAGCCTCCTGTTGTCGAAGTATCCCTCGAAGATACAACTCAAAGACCTTCGACAACTTCAGGGCCGCAACCGGGAGTTGCTCTACCGGGGCCTGGAAGAGGAAAAAGACACATCGAGCCTCTCCCTGCTCAAGGATCGACTTCATCTGAGTCAACGGACGAAAGTGAATCGACTGAGGGGGGGCCATCTTCTGAAGTTCCAAGGGCCTCGGAAGAGCCCTCCGGATCCTCGCTGAGCAGAGCTGATCGGAAGGCTTTAGCTCTGCTTCCTCTCATAACTCCATTTTTGGAGGAGAAAGCCGGACTTGGGACATTGGTTAAACCTTTGGGTGAAGCCAGTCGCAAAGTCGGGGAAACAGAGCTAGTAGCCCTTTTAAGCAGAGCGAAGGGTTCGGAGCTTAATATTGCTGTAGAAAGAGCAGCTTATCAGGTATGAAGCATCTTCGAACCGAATAATAAATTATATATGAATAATTTCTTATTCCAGCTTTTCTCTTTTTTTTTTAGCAAGCAGTCTTAGCCCGTGCTGCAGCTTTGTCGAATGAAAATGAAATTGCTCAACTTCGGGAAGAAAACGAAACTCTTCAAAGAAATTTTAACTTCTCCGAAGGTCGAGTAGCTCAAATGGACAACGTAATCTTAGCAGAGCGAAGGGCTAGGCAAAGCTTGGAGGCTGCAAGGAAAGAGCTCGAAGCAGAAAGAGTTGTGCTTCGAGCGGAGATTGAAAGACTGCGGACGGAGGATGCTGCGAAGGACTCCGCACTTGTAAGGCTACAAGAAGAGGCTGGCCAACTCCGAACTCAAAAGAATGCTTTGACTACGGAGAACGCTAGAATCTCCGGAGTTTTAGCTGAAACAACTTCGGCCAAGGATATGCTTATTGAAGAAAAGGTTAAGTCCGAGAAGGTGGCTTCGGAGGTCATCGAACAAATGTTAGGTGTCTTGGAGTACTTCGGTACTACTGGATCACTACCTTCAGATGACAATGTAACTCTGCTGCGCCGGCTAAAGAGGATCCAAGGAGCAGCGAAGCAAATGAAGACGGCAGGCATACGTTATGGAGAACTCTCCGGACAAGTGTCTGCCCTTGGAATACTTCGCTACTACGAGGATTTGGGCCGAACAATCACTCCGAGCGCAGAGGGTTCCATCATCTTCGACGACGCAAGACTTCTGACCCCTTCCGAAGGCGTAGCTACTGCTTGGCGAGCCTTTCAAACTTCGTGGAGAGCCGAAGGTCGATCTGCGATCAAGGCTTGGATTGATGAAGGCCAACGCCAGAAGCAAATTCGGAGCCAAGCTTCGAGCAGTCAGCCTCCTCCGAACCCGCAGGTTTAGGATTATTTAGGATTTTTTGATTATGTAAAGCTGATGCTTGTAAATATTTATCAATGAAAATCTTGTTTGTCATATTTTTAGGCTTTGCCTCTTATGGAAGATATCGAAGTGTTAGAGCTTAACAGCGAACTTCGCTCACTGTGGAACACCTTCGAACTTCTAAAGAGTTATAAACGTCCTCGATTCCTTATCCCTCGAGATGACTCCGGCGTTATTGCGCCCGAAGTAATCAAAGACATATTGTCTTATATTAAAGAGGAAGATAAAGAGAGCGACGCAAACACCTCGTCTTCTGAAGACACTAATTGGTCCGAAGACGAAGGTGAAGCCCAAAATAAAAGATCTGAAGATCTTAGAAGCTGGGAGAGAAGCCCCGAGCGGCTTCGAACTTGGGCCGAACTTCAGCAAGAACAGAAGGATTTTAGAGCTTCGAAGGGGAGGAAGAGAGTTAAACGTAAAGTTCTTAGAACTTCCGATGTTGGAACTAGTCATTCCACCCCTAGCTCTCGGGACCGAAGAGGTCTCCGATTCCTTCTTGGTATAGATACCAATTTTTCATAATGTAATCTGTAAACACATATGTTTCAATAATGAATGCCGATTTAAAATTGTCTCCATATTTACTAGCCCCTCTTTGGGTATAAGCAACTTCGAACTGTATTCAAAGATGGTTATGCGCAAAGAAAAACTTCGGAGTACAATTTTTTGGGGGTTCGGAGTTCCTCTGGCATTTTTAAAGATCTTTTGAAATCTTTATGAGATGTCTTCGACTATTTGTAGTCAGAAGAATGGTAACTTGGTACCTTTGTTTATTTCATGAAAGAAATCAATTGAGATAACTCCCAGGACACTTTAGTGTCTTAAAAAATTTGTCACTTTGGACGCATATGAACAGTCATTCAAAGCTCATGGCTTAAATGCTGTTTTGCTTTAGCCACCTTCGGCTGTTTTTTGCAGAAATCTACCAGCCGGAGCTTGGATTTCGCAGAAATTGTAGCCACCTTCGGCTATTTTTTGCAGAAGTCTACCAGCCGGAGCTTGGACTTCGCAGAATTTGGCCACTTGGGCTCTTTTTTGCAGAAGTCTACCAGCCGGAGCTTGGACTTCGCAGAATTTGGCCACCTTCGGCTCTTTTTTGCAGAAGTCTACCAGCCGGAGCTTGGACTTCGCAGAATTTGGCCACCTTCGGCTCTTTTTACGGAAGTCTGACAAGCTGCAGCTTGGACTCCGCAGATTTTGGCCACCTTCGGCTCTTTTTACGGAAGTCTACCAGCCGAAGCTTGGACTCCGTAGAATGTGGTATTGGCTCTTTTACGGATGCCTACAAGGTATCAGCTTGGGCTCCGGATGGATTTCAGCCACCACACCGGAGGCTTCGACTTTATGGGTTCGAAGTCCGGAAATACAGCCCTGCTTAATACACTTCCCTCTCGAACGACTTCCGTCCCAGCGCGTCCGCTCGGGAGACTAGGAGCGTCAAGGGGAAGGCACGCTACAGGGTGTACGCTTTATTAATTTAGAGGTGATTACAAGCGAATTACAAGGAGCCCTTATGCGAAGTATCGCTTTAGGTGCTCCGCATGCCAAGTGTGTGCTAACTCTTCACCTTCTAAATTAGCTAATTTAAATGAACCAGGGCGCCCCGAGCGGACGATTAGATATGGACCTTCCCATTTATTGCCTAACTTCCCTGGTGCTATAATGCTTCGTAGAACAAGATGACCCGGTCTTAACTCGCTGAGCTTAACCTTCGGGTCATACCAAGTCTTCGTCTGCTGATGATACTTTGATAAATTGGCTACAGCTCGAAGCCTTGTTTCTTCTGACAAATCTAACGAAGCTTGTCTTTCTTCTTCGATGTCTGGTTCGGTGCTGCGAAGTGATCCTCCTTTGAGCTCCGTTGGAGTCATAGCTTCATCTCCGAATAGTAGTCTGAACGGAGTAAAACCTGTGGACCTTGTTTGCGTAGTCCGAATGGACCACAGAATCTTCGGAAGTTCTTCGGTCCACAGTCCCTTTGATAATCCTACTATTCTTCGATTTAGCCCTGATAAGATATTTCCATTGGCTCGCTCAACTGCTCCATTCGACTGAGGATGTCTCACTGCAGCAAAACATAGTTGAATGCCTAGGTCTTCGCAAAACTTCCTGAAGGGTTCTGCGTCGAACTGTGTTCCATTATCAACTGTGAGATATCTAGGCACTCCGAACCGGCAAATAATGTTTTTCCAGAAGAATTTCTGTACATTATTCGAAGTGATAGCTGTTAAGGGTTCTGCTTCCACCCATTTAGAGAAATATTCAATAGCTACCACTGCGAACTTCAGATTTCCCTTTGCTAACGGAAAGGGACCAATTAGATCCATACCCCATCTGGCCATAGGCCATACCGGAGCAATGACTTGAAGAGCTGTTGGTGGGCGATGACTCCGTCGACCCATCCATTGGCATCCTTGACAAGTGCGGACCAAGCTCTCCGCATCAGCTGTTATTGTGGGCCAATAAAGCCCCTGGCGAAGTGTTTTTCCTGCCAGAGCTCTAGGGGCTAAATGACTTCCACAAAGGCCTTCGTGAATTTCTCGGAGAATTTCTTGGCCTTCGGCTTGAGATATACATCGGAGTAGAGGGGAACATACTCCGGCCTTGTATAATATACCGTTGATTAGCTGATAGTTTCTTGCTCTGAGCTTTAATCTTGACAATTGGGGCTCTTCGGGCAAATTTGTTCCTCCTTGCAAGAGTTCTATGACTGAATCCTTCCAATCTGCACTAGGAATGCAGAGAATCTCTGCAGAAGCAACTTGTGGCACCGAAGGTATATTGAGCTCCTCATAGAAAGCTTCATCAGGCACATCCACAGCTCCGGCAGCAGCCTTCGCTAAAATGTCCGCTTCCACGTTTTCAGCTCTTGGTATACTCCGAATGGAAATACCCTTGAAATGTGCTTCGATCTTGCGAATTTCTTCCAAATACTTTGCAAGCTGTGGATGTCGGACTTGAAAACTTTTGTCTACGTGCCCTGCTACTATCTGAGAATCTGTTTTTATAATTATTCTTGTAGCTCCTAGAGCACGTGCTTTCCGGAGTCCCAATAATATTCCTTCGTACTCCGCTATATTATTGGTAGACTTAAAGTTGAGTCTTGCGGAGTACATTGCTCTTTGCCCTGACGGTGAAATTAATACTGCCCCAATGCCTGCTCCGGATGCTTGAAAAGCCCCATCGGAGTAAATAGTCCAAACTCCGTCATCTGATTTCTCCGGAGTCAACTTCGCAGGTGGAGTCCACTCTGCTACGAAGTCTGCTAGAACTTGAGATTTGATAGCTGTCCTTGCCAGGAAAGATATGCCGAAGGGTGCTAGCTCTACTGCCCACTTTCCAATCCTTCCAGTGGAATCTTTGCTTCGGAGCATATCTCCTAGAGGATACGAAGTTGGTACAATTACATTATGGGCCAAAAAATAATGTCTTAGCTTCCTCGAAGCCATTATCAGAGCATAAACGAACTTTTCAAGTTCGGAGTATCTTGTCTTCGCTCCTGACAATGCTTCGGATACAAAATAGACAGGATTTTGGACCAACTTCCCATTGATATCAGCTTCTCTGACAAGGACTGCGCTGACAGCTGAGCCTGTGGCTGCAAGATACAGAAGTAGGGTTTCGTCCGCAACAGGCACCGTAAGTGTAGCAAGATTGCTGAGATAATCTTTAATATCTTCGAAGCTTTTCTGACACTCCGGTGTCCATGCAAAATCTTCGGACCCTTTCAAAGCTTTAAATATTGGCAAGCTCCTCTCCGCAGACCTTGATAAAAACCTGCTAAGTGCGGCCAGACGTCCAGTCAGCTTTTGCACTTGCTTTAAATTCTCCGGAGGAGCCATCTTCTGCAGCGCAGTTATTTGAGTAGGGCTAGCTTCAATTCCCCTGCTTGAAACTAAATACCCTAACAACTTTCCAGCTTTAGCTCCGAATATACATTTTTCGGGGTTAAGGCGGATCCCACATGCCCGAAGGCTATTGAATGTTTCTGCTAAGTCTAGGCTATGTTGGTGCTTTAAAGCACTCTTTATTACAATATCATCCATATAGGCCTCCACATTGCGACCTAGTTGATGACCAAGAGCCTTAGCAACTAATCTTGAAAAAGTAGCCCCGGCATTTCTTAGGCCGAAGGGCATTCTTACATAGCAGAAGACTCCCGAAGGAGTTACAAAGCTCGTCTTGATTTCATCTTCGCGCTTCAACCATATTTGATGATAACCGGAATACGCGTCGAGGAAGCTTAGTAACTCCGAACCTGCAGTGGAGTCAACTAGTTGATCAATTCGGGGCATGGGGTAGGGGTCACGTGGGCACGCTTTGTTCAAAGATGTGAAATCAATGCACATGCGCCACTTTCCGGAGGACTTCTTCCTGACGAAGACTGGGTTGGCTAACCATTCTGTATGGGCCACTTCTCTGATAATCCCAGCCTTCAGCAGTTTTTCAACTTCGTCCTTAGCTAGAGCAGCTCTCTCTGCGGACATCTTCCGGAGCCCTTGTCGAACAGGCCGGGCCTTCGGGTTTACAAGCAAACTATGCTCAATAATATCCCGATCGACTCCGGTGATATCTTCGTCAGACCAAGCGAAGACATCCAAATTTTCTTCTACGACTTTTTCCAAGGAAGTTGCAACTTCGGGAGGTAAATCTTTACCAAATTGAAAAGTGTATTCTTTACCATCTTTGACAATGACCTTCGTTGCAATCTCTCCTTCGGGACTTGGTCTTGGAAATGACTTCTTCGAAGCTTCGGAGGAGGCTGAAAAAATTTCTCCATTATCTTGGACACTGTTTACTTGCCTCGGATCAAGAGGAGGACCATGACCATATTCTGCCCTCCGAGCTATGGCTTGATCTCCGAAGATTGTCAGAACTCCTGATTGTGTGGGCATCTTCATGCACAAGTAATTGTGATGCGCCACAGCTCCGAACTGATTCAACATGCCTCGCCCAAAGATGACATTATAAGCATACGGGGCGTCCACCACATCAAAGATAACTTCTTCAGTTCGGGCTAGTAAACCTTCTCCGAAGGTTACTTCCAGGCCTATTTGGCCAAGTGCATCTAGCGGAGGTCCTGCAAAGCCTTGCAGAGGACGAGCCGCTGGGAGGAGATGCTTCCGGGAAATGCATAACTGATCGAAGGCTTGTACAAATATGATATCTGCCGAGCTACCTCCGTCAATTAGCACCCTTCGAACTTCTGTCCCCGCAATATCAGCAGTAATAACCAATGGATCTGCATGCGGGAACTTGATACCAGCTGCATCCTCCGCAGAGAAAGATATTGGAACATGAGACCACTCCGGCATTGCAGCTGCAGATGACGAAGTTCCAATGTGGCCTACTTCTCGAACGTACTCTCTTCGCTGTCTCTTGGACATGCTTCCGAGGGTACCTCCTCCGGAGATAGGGAGAACTACTCTCTTCCCTCTATCTTGCCCTTCTTCTTGCTTCGGAGGTGGCATAACATTGGCCACCGGAGGATGCCTTGCAGCATCAAGATTTTCTATCCGCGCCACAGCCTGGACCGGCTCCGAGCGCACTGCTGCTGCTGGACTTCGGTCGGTACTACCTCGACCCGAAGTTCTCTCCAAGTATTCTCCCCGAAGGGTAAGAATAGCCTTGCAGGTGTCAGTTGCATGGCTTCGGTTCTCTCCATGAATACAGCAAAAAAGGGTCTGGCCCCTGCCAGCCGTTTTCCCTGGCGGCCTCCAGCCGCTGGACTTGTTCCCTGCAGACTGTGGAGCTCTTGGTGTAAACTTCTGCGGGGGTGCAATGTTTAAGACCTCAGAACGAGGGTGCTTTTGCCCTCTTCTTCTATCATGTTGCACTTCGAAGACTGGTTCTTGCGGCTGAGCCGAAGTCTTCACCTCTGGTTTAACTTCTGTCAACACTGTCGAAGTAGCAGTAGTCCTCCGAAGCCAACCTTCTTCCGACTTCGAGTACTCCTCGAAGTACGACATCAACTGTGATACTGTGGTGATGCTCTTCCGATGCAATTTATCCAGAAGGCCTTTATGACTGACGCCTTCCCGAGCTGCATCAACCACCGAAGATATGGACAGCCCCCGAATTTGTGACTTCGTGTGAGCGAAGCGCTTGAAGTACTGCCTCAATGTTTCTCCGGGGAGCTGTTTCACTTGGAAAAGGCTTCCTGTCGACATGGGGGGCACGAAGGTGCCCTGAAAGTTACTTATGAACTTCTTCTTCAACTGTAACCATGACGTGATTGATCCTGGTTTTAAAGACCAGAACCATCTCAACGCCACTCCTTCAAGGGCTAACGGGAAGCACTTCGCCATAGTTTCTCTGTCTCCGCCACTAGCCTCGATTGCTAGGGCATAAGAACGTGCAAACTCAC
Organism: Zizania palustris; assembly: GCA_019279435.1. Taxonomy (NCBI): domain Eukaryota; kingdom Viridiplantae; phylum Streptophyta; class Magnoliopsida; order Poales; family Poaceae; genus Zizania; species Zizania palustris. The sequence continues at coordinate 73,774,041 of JAAALK010000289.1, read as the reverse complement.
TGGGATCTTCGTCTCCGGCATACTTGCAAAGCTTCGAAGCTTTGAACCTCGGATCGAAGCGAACCTTCTGAAGCTCGGGATGCAACGGAGATTCATTGTCGTAAGAGGCGTTCTCCGGGGCTTCGGGATAGTCAGGATCGTCGTCTTCGTGCACTTCGGGGGTAACTGGGGTGACTTGAGGGCGAAGCCTGTTCGCAGCCTCCTGTCGCCACCTCGCTACCTCGGCTTGAAGATTGGCCATTTGAGTGGCCATATCTCGAAGGCTATCTTCATCTCCTCCGGAAGGACCTTCCGGGTCTTGAGAACTGGTATGATCAGTTCCAATCGGAATGGAGGGTGGCAGAGTGGCTCCGGGCGGTCGGAGTGTAGAAGGGGTTGGTGGAGAGGTTTCGTATCCTCGAGGGATAGAAGCCCCTTGCGGAGTTAGAGGTGGAGGGATAGTCGAAGACCCTCCGACTTCGACTGTGTCGAAGGGTATCTCTCCGGAGATCCGAGAGGACCTCCGAGTGGGATTGCGAGGTGCGCTCCGCTTAGGAGGCATGATGCAAAAGGTTGGTAGAGAACGAAGTTTTTTGGACTAGGTTCCCCACGGACGGCGCCAACTGTTGGCGTAAAAGATTACGCTAACAGGTTTCTGTAGAAAAGAAACTAACAAACGAAGTGTTTGCGAAGCAAACTGTTCTAAGCCTCCGAAAGGATAATAACTTAGAATAGTTCGAAAGTGTGTATTGATTCACTTGTAATCGGTCTCCTTTACAGGATGAAATGGGGAGTATTTATAGGCCTAAACATTAAGGAAAAGACCTATTTACCCCTTTATTACAACCGATATTAAGGAAACTATTTGGTTTCCTTAATAGGGCTAAAATGGTAAAAGACTAATCTAATAGGATAGAAGATAAGCCTTCCATCTTAGCTGGCAGAAAAGATCCTGAAGAGCTTTGGTTCGAAGACATACTTCGAACCAATGCCTGTCTTCGGGCTTCGAACCAGGTTCCAGGCCACCTTCGAGGATGACCTTGGGACAATCTTCGAACTGGTTGGCTGTCTTCATGCTGCTTTGGCAATAACCCCGAAGATGAGATATTTTCCCCCAACAAAATGTTTAGACATAGTTTCTACTTTCGATGACATTAAAATTTCTCAGGTGTCAAGAGAAGCCAACTCGACTGAAAATGATTTGGCTCAGCAAGCATCTGGCTATCAAGTCAGGAGAGGGAAATTTTCCATACAAAGAAAGTCGATGCTTGGACCCACTACCGAAGCCAAAGACTTTGGGCTAGGGTGAAGCCCGCTGGACACTCCGGGTCGGACCCCTCCAGCCACCAGAGAATGTTGCGTGCTGGAGACCTCATGCTAGATCCCTTCACCTCCGAAGGGCCCTGCTCGCCGGAGTCCTCAAGCCGAAGCCGTCTGGGCGGCAAAAGTCTTCGGGAACCAGACCCCTCCTGCGGGAGGCTTCAATCTGGTCGGCTCCGCATGGCTAGTCCAATCAGCCTTCGGCAAGAACAAGAATGTCCCGAGGGGCACTCCGAAGTTAGCAATGTAGACATCACCCCAGAGAAGAAATTAGCAAACCCTCCGGGTATACATGAGGATGATTGGAGAATCCCAATCGTCCAATATTTGAGAAATCCCAGTCAAAGGGTTGATCGGAATGTTTGGCGACAGGCGTTTAAATTTGTGTTGCTAGATGATGTACTATATCGTCGAACTATTGATGGAGTACTTTTAAAGTGTTTAGATGATGAACAGTCAAAAGTATGTACGGGAGAAGTCCATGAGGGTTGTGTGGCACTCATTAGTCGGCCTAGAAAATGAGTTGGATGCTCAAAAGAGAAGTTTCTACTAGCCAACTATGACTGAGGATTGTTTTAGATATTATAGAGGGTGTGAAGCTTGTCAAAAGTTTGGTAATATTCAGATAGCTCCTGCTTCATTACTTAACCCTATTATCAAGCCATGGCTGTTCCGAGGTTGGGGTTTAGACTTCATCAGCCAAATTTATCCTAACTCAAAAGGGCATTGATTCGTGTTGATGGCAACATACTATTTCACCAAATGGACCGAAGTCATGCCTCTCAAGAATATGACTCACAATGAGTTAACTGATTTTATCTTGAAGCACATTATACATAAATTCGGTATTCCCCAAACTCTCACTACAGATCAAGGTACTTCATTTGTTTCTAAAGAAGTGAGAGACTTTGCCGAATTTTATGGTATTAAGTTGATAAACTCTTCACCATATTATGCTCAGGCCAATGGTCAGGCCGACTCTAGTAATAAAAACATGATTAAGCTCATTAAGAGGAAAATAGAAGAATTCCCTAAGAGGTGGCATGAATTGCTTTCCGAGGCGCTATGGGCTCGTAGAGTTGGAAATCACGATGCTACCAAAGTTAGTCCATATGAGCTAGTATATAGGCAAGAGGTCGTTCTACCTATAGAAGTGGATCTTGGCTCTTTAAGTGTTCTAATGAAAGATGGCTTATCGGTCGGTGAATATGAAACTCTTTTGAAAGACAATTTAGAAGAAGTGACTGATAAGAGGTTAAGGGCTTTAGAAGCTATAGAGATAGACAAGAGGAGAGTAGCTAGAGCCTACAATAAGAAAGTTAAACCAAAATCGTTTCAAGATGGTGACTTGGTTTGGAAGATGATTTTGCCCTTAGCCACAAAGATCCCCAAATTTGGTATGTGGTCACCTAGTTGGGAAGGACCTTTTAAAATAGCCGAAATCGCTCCAGGTAATGCATATGTGTTAGAATCTCTACAAGGAGAGCGGTTTCGAAGAGCTTCGAATGGCAGGTACTTGAAAAAGTATCTCCCAATTATGTGGCAAATCGCATGAAAGTATTGAAAGGCCGATATGGGAGGTATCATCCTTAGCCCGTTATGCTTTTAGTTCACTTGGGTCACTAAAAGGCAGGGGGCATGTTTTGATAGCAAAAATGGCATTAAATGGTCAAGATTGTCAAAATATCAATTTTGGTAGCCAAAAATACACAAGTCCTGGATCTGGCCGAATCCCTACAGGGCCGAAGGCCCATTGAGCTTTGGGCTTCGGAAGCCATCCAGCAGGTATGTTACCTTCAGCCCGAAGGCCTTCGGAGGCATGCCTCGCTGAAGCTTCGGCCCGAGGAGCAGGCTTCGGTAGGCCCTACCGAAGGGCCCCTTCGGGCTAATTTCTAGAGACAAAGTTTGAGTCTGATTCTGGCTAATTTTATCCCTACGCGTGATTAGGCGAAATCTTACCAGATTAATCTTACAGATTAGAAGACTAGCCCCTATAAATATAGGGGTGAGGCCGGTTCATTAAACCCCCCAACACAAATAAATCACAAAGCCCTAGCTTTGAACCGTACCTTTACTTTTTATTTACCTTTCTGCAACCTTCATGGGTTTGCCTGGAACCCATCCACTGGTGACGCCAAAACCGTGGTAAGCCTTGTTAATTCGCTCGTGAAGTACCCCTTAATCTACGTAACAGATTGCTATCGCCTTGTTGCTTCGCTTGTGAAGTATCCGTTAATCTATTTAATAGATTGCTCCCTTCGTTTCCCTAGTACAACACTTAGCAGATTCGGTCCCTCGGCTGAATTGGCACTTGATCTCTGTTCTGTTGTAGGTTTTCACGCTTGGAGCAACTTCGCCGGAGGTGTCCGGAGCCAGGAGACTAGTTTCGGAGGCTGCCAGAACACCCTTCGGCGGGAATACTTCTTCGACTACACGTGTCGTACCGTCACGCTGTTGTCGGTTTGACCAAGTCCCGCGCGCCAACACGCTCCGCAACAGGCTTCGTCACGTCATGCTTCGCCACGTTTGCACCCCATGCCAGACGAAGTCACGCTAGTGTGTCGCATTGGAATATTTTTGTCGTGTCAGAGAATTCGCGTCGAACCCCACTGTTTAGAGGTGATTTCATGTCGAGATCTGTTCGGAGCCTGCCTTCGGCCAGATCAGACCGAACGCTGAAGAGTACCTTCGGCGAGGCCCTTCACATCAGACGCTGAAGGTACCATTCAGCGATACCCTGTGCACAGTACACTTCGAATCAGCTAGGCTCTGGCCAGCTTGCTGGTTTATTTTATTTAATATATTTCATTTCGGCTAATTGGATTATTTCTGTGTGATCTGATTACCTCGCAACTCCACCCCCCTTGCCACTGTTAAGGGTAGTCAGAACGAGACGTCAGTGTTGTGTTACGCTTAGGCTTGTCCCTAAGTATCCGCACACTTTTGGATCGTCGAACTGAACCAAGTGCAGGGGCACGTTTTCATGTCAACACCCGCTCCACCAGCTCCAACCGCCCCACCAGCACCACCCGCGAAGGGCCCCATGCTGAGAGACCGGAATAGCAAACCAGTCATCTGCTTCAACTACCAAAAGGAGGGGCACTACTCCCACCAGTGCCATCACCCCAAGCAACCCCAAGGCGCTGCACCCAACCAGGAAGTTCACCCCCGAGTCAACCATATCAATGCTGGAGAAGCCCAGGAGGCCCCTGAAGTCGTGCTCGGTATGTTTACAGCAAATTTCATACCCATGGTAGTATTATTTGACTGTGGGCAACCCATTCTTTCGTATCCGAAGATTTTGTGAGAGTAAATAACCTAGAAGTACTCCCTCTGCCCACACCCATGATGATCGCCACCCCCGGCAAGAAAACCCTAGCTAGTCTGATCAACTAAAGGATAAGGATAGAAATCCGAGGGGTGTTGTTTTGGGCCGACCCAGTCCTTATAGATTGCAAGGGAGTAGATCTCATCCTAGGGATGGAATGGTTAATGAAGCACAAGGGAATGATAGACTACGCTAGCAAGTCTGTCATCGTGACCAGCTTCGGAGGAGTCTCTATCACCTTTAAGATGGCTACCCGCAGCCCGAAAGGAGTGTCGCTTCACCAGATGACATTAGAAGAAGTATATGTGGCCTGGGAATACCCAGACATCTTCCTAGAGGATATACTAGGGATGCCACCCAAGAGGGACATCGAGTTCAGAATTGAGCTTGTACCCAGAACCACACCCATTTCCAAGCGCCCGTACCGTATGGCCGCCAATGAGCTGGCTGAAGTGAAGAGAAATATTGAGGAGCTTGAACCGAAGGGGTACATCCGACCGAGTACCTCACCTTCGCCATGAAAAAGGACAAGACCAAGAGGATGTGCGTAGATTATAGAGCCTTGAACGAGGTGACCATCAAGAACAAGTACCCGTTGCCTTGGATCGATGACCTGTTTGACTAGTTGAAAGGATCCTCGGTGTTCTCTAAGATCGACCTTAGCTCAGGTTACCATCAGCTGAGAATCTGAGAGGAGGACATCCCCAATACTGCATTCACGTCCCGTTATGGATTATACGAGTATATTGTGATGTCTTTTGGACTCAAGAATGCCCCCGCATTCTTCATGAAAATGATGAACAATGTCTTCATGGAATTATTGGACAAGTTCATTGTGGTGTTCGTCAACGATATCCTCGTCTATTCCAAGACCAAGGAAGAACATGAAGCCCATCTCCGTCTGACCTTGGGAAAGCTAAGGGAGCAACTGTTGTATGCCAAGTACATCAAGTGCAAGTTTTGGTCGTCCGAAGTGAAATTCCTTGGCCATGTTATATATACCAGAGGAATAGTAGTGGACCCAACCACCGTGGTAGAAGTAACCAACTAGTTGTAGCCAATGAATGTGTCCAAGATCTGGAGTTTTCTAGGAATGGCCAGATATTACCGCAGATTCATCGAGAACTTTTCAAAGATAGCCAAACCCATGACCAGATTGTTGCAGAAGGAATTGAAGTTTGAATGGACCCCAGATTGTGAGGAGTGCTTCTAGACTCTCAAGAAGAAGCTTGTGTCAGCCCCAATTTTAACCTTGCCAGATATATGAAAGGACTTCCACGTCTACTGTGATGCCTCTCGCCAAGGATTGGGGTGTGTTCTGATGCAAGACGGGAAGGTGATATCTTACGCCTCTCGCCAATTGAGACCCCACGAGCTCAATTACTCGACTCATGACTTGGAGTTAGCAGCAGTGGTTCATGACTTGAAAATATGGAGGCATTACCTTGTGGGTAACCGGTGTGAAGTCTTCACCGACCACAAGAGCTATCAGGTCAGCCTGCAGATGTCACTATTTGAGGCACTATCTGGACGTAAGTGTAGAACACTGCTGCTCTGGGATTAGACCGGTGAATCATAGTTATTCGGGACGGATATTCTGCGAGAAGCCAAAGAGAAGGTTAAGGTCATCAGGGATAGGCTAAAGATAGCTCAGTCCCAACAGAAGAGTTATGTCGATAACCGACAAAGAGACTTAGCTTTTGAGGAGGGCAATTATGTCTACCTCTGAGTCACTCCCCTCTGAGGTACCTAGAGGTTTAACATGAGAGGAAAGTTAGCTCCCTGCTATGTTGGACCTTTCCCAATCATCTGTCGGTAAGGAGAAGTTGCATATCAGTTGGAGCTACCAACATCTTTGGCAGGAGTCCATGATGTGTTTCATGTCTCTCGGCTAAAGAGATGCCTCCGAGTACCAACCGAACAGGCAGACCTCCAGCAGCTCAATATCCAAGAAGACCTAACCTACATCGAGAAACTAGTTCGGATCCTAGAAATCAAGGAAAGAGTGACCAGGAGCCAGGTAGTGCGCTTCTGTAAGGTTCAGTGGGATAACCACCCCATCGAGGAAGCCACCTGGGAAAAAGAGGAAGAGCTAAAGACCCAATACCCCGAGTTATTCGAGAAGCTTTCCGAATCTCGAGGACTAGATTCTCTGTAAGGGGGATAGGTTTGTAACAGCCCAAATTTCCAAAGGTAAAAATATAATTTAAAAATATACTTTCTGAAAAGAGGATTATTTTTTTATTTTTCTTAAAGCTAAAAAAACCAAATAAATAGGAATCTATAGAAATAATCCAAACAAGGGTCTGAGAAAATTATGTTATGATCTAAGGACCAAGACCTATTTTTGAGAATTTTTATAAATTTTTATCACCTTTGCAAGCAGCCCAAATATTTTAAATAAATTTCAGCAATTATTTTTATTCAGAAATTCATTTTAAATAACCTTGGGCCACACTCCCCCTTTCTCTCTCCATAGGCCGGCCCAGCCTGCTCCATCCCCGCGCCCCTCACTGACATGCGGGTCTCACCCGTCAGTGTCCCCTCCCCCTCTCCGCACGCCCGCCCGAGCCCCTGACCCCACCTGTCGGCGCCAACACCCTCCCCCCCCCCCGCCTGAGTACAACCCCACCTGTCAGACTCGACCGTTGCCGCACCCACGCCCGCAACCACCCACTTCCAGTGGCCCCCACATGTCAGCTTCATCTTCCCCGCATCGCTGTCGCCCCCAAATCCCTCCAGCCAAAACCCTAGCTCTGCAATCTCCTCGTCGCCGGTCCACTTCAATGAAATTAGTGCCGGCATTAAAACCCCCGACGCCGCTAGCCAATCGCCAACCTTCAACCATCACCGGAGAAGATGACTGACACGGGTAAAATACCCGTGCCGTGTCGGATCCAATTGTGACCACACGATCTCGATCGTGCAGAGGAGATTAATTTGCACACAAGATTTAATCTCAGTCATCCATCTTGATCGAAGGGGTATCAGCGCATCTCAGGCGTCCAATTTTATTTAAAACCCAGTTTTAATTTGGGCCATCCATCGCGTACCGTTCAGCGTTTTAATCTCAGCCGTTGAAATGCATTTAAAACGCTCGCGCATTCTATGGCCGCTAGATCTTGATCCAACGGCTGATCTAGATCCGGCTCACGTGTACAGTGCGCGGGTTCACGGTGGACTCGGCTTACCGTGGACTGGCGACTGTTTAGAATTTAAATTAAATTCCAAAAATTGATTTAAACTTCAAAAATTCATAACTTCTTCAAATGAACTCCAAATTTTACCATTCAAATTTTAGAAAATTTACCATTTTATTCTCTACATTCTGGACCAATTTACTTAACATGTTTTTACTATTTATTATCCAAAAATAAAATCAAAAGTAATGTTTTAATCTTTAAAAATTCATGTTTACCCCATTTTAACTCCAAAATTCCTCATTTTAATTTTAGAAAGTTTTTCTTCTGTTTTCCACAACTTTAGCCAATTTAAATGAAATAATTGTAATATCTATGTATGTTTAAATTGATTGTTGTTCTCATTTTGTGTGCCGTGAATACTACGACGCCGTCGAAGAATTGGAATACTACCCGGAAGTACCCCCATCACCATTTTCCGAACAAGGCAAGTCACCAAAGATAATTTTTGAGCATATTGAACCTAGTTTTTCTCAAAATATCGCTAAAACCCATAGGTTATAAATACATTAGTCAAATTGAGGGCCTTACATTATATTTATTTAGATCCCGACCTTGAAGGGCAAACCCAAGCCATGGTATTGAGCCTAAACTCCTTGTCACTATAATAATAGTATTATTAGATAAGTGTCCAATGTATTGACACAACCGCTATAGGATAAAAATGAGTCGTAGATACTTTGATTCTATTATATGATCCCCATGATTTCTCTCACCCTTGCAGTTCTATTGGATATGGAGTTATGGTTTAGTATGTTAGCATGGTGGGTTCTGGGTGCAAGCGAGGATATTGGTTAGTCGCACCCGAGGCACTATAAGGATCGGTCTACGGGATCCATTGCAATACACTTCCGTACTAACAACAAGTCTAGTGGGTAAGTCCTAACCGAGGTATGGGATGTTCCAACTCGAGGCACTACTTGGAGATGGGTCAAGCAGCGCCTGTGGGTGTCTTGTACCGACATGACGTAAAAGTGGGTGCGACGTTGTCCAGTACACTGGTGCACCGGCAAAACCTAAAGCCGGTGTTATCGGATTGGAGCATCTCATGCTAATGTTTTGGCATAAGTTCCCGTGGTATGGGTCATCTCATTACACTTTGGTGTGGGGGATGAGTGCGTGCCTTGTGGGTATAGTAGTACCCCTCTGATAAGAGTTTAAATCTTTTCAAAAAGCCGAGCCCACGGTCAAGGGCGGGTTGCGTGACATCTCGCAGTTAGTTTATATTTATGAGTGTTGCATGATGACTTGGCATGTAAGGACTGTTGAGGGAGGAGGGAAAACATACTCCTTGAGTTAGATGATGTTGCATTGTTCATGTTTATTATTCCGTACAATTAAATTTGACCACATTAAATGTTGCAACTTGAAAATGTACTTTTCCGCACGTTAAACCCTTATCATTCCCTTGTTATTACCCTACATTATTATTGCATTCTCGGTGGCTTGTTGAGTACTTCTGTACTCATACCCGTTGGAAAATACTTCAGAGACTGCGTACTATGAGGAGGATGGTCTGGAGTAGTGACCTAGTCAAGGACACGAGACTAGCGGAGATGTTCATCGTGTAGTTTTATTTTCATAGTTTCTTTTGAATTTTATACTTATGTAATAATGGGATCTGCGAACCACGGATGATTAACCGTATGTACGTTGTCACATGATGGACATCTTGTTATTATTGATTTTTTGAGGAAATTCAATAATGTTTGGATTTTATTAAATCCGGGCGCCCCACAGGTACACGTCAATGTCATTGCCGGGTTGTTTAGGATCAAAGAACAAGATCGGCAACATGATATATTTACGCTTCTTACAAAGCCAAGGGGGAAGGTTGTATATAGACAATAACACTGGCCACGTGTTGTGCATATTGCTCATGTTACCAAAAGGGTTCATGCCATCGATACTTATGGAAAATCTAATATTCGTGCAATCATTAGCAAACCTTGGAAATGTGGCGTTAATTATTCTCCATTGAGCAGAATCTGCTGGGTGTTCTATCATCGAGTCATTCTTACGGCCCTCTTTGTGCCACCTCAATCATTTTGACTCGTTGGCATTGACAAACATGCGCTTTAGACGTGGGATTATAGGGAAATACCATATCACCTTCCTTAGAACATTCCTTCTATTACACCCATCGTCCAATTCATCATCGTCTTTTCTATTCGTGAATCGATGTGTCCCAAATGTTGGACATTTGTAAAGGTCTGCAAAATCTCCACGAAATAGAACACAGTCATTCATACATTCATGTATTTTATCTATATCCATCCCTAGAGGACAAACGATCTTCTTAGCACCATACACGGTGGTAGGAATCTTATTCTCTTTTGGCACTAGGTCCTTCAGAAAATTGAGTAATACTTTGAAAATCACATCGGACCATCCATATGTCGCCTTTATTTGTAGCATTGTCAAGGCAGTGTATAAGACCATGTAATTTTCTTTGCAGCCAGGATATGTCGGTGTTTTTGAGTCTTTTATAAGTTTTTGGAACTAGGTATACTCCCCTTTAGAATATGCAACTTGTTCCTTTGGATCACGCACCATCTGATCAATATTATCCACAATATCAATATAGTTTTCTTTTGGAATTCCTAAAATGTCATTGTCGCTCATGAAATATGTATCAACGGCCCCACCTTCATCTTTACTACCAATCTGATGATCTACTTCACCATCATTTTCTCCTTCTTCGCCATGCTTGTTTCATATATGATATCCCTTCTTGAATCCACATCTCAGCAAATGGTCGTATACATTTTCTGAATTTGTAAACTTCTTCTCATTCCTACAATCATAATATGGACACTGTTGGGGGGAAATATTTCATCCTCCAGAGATTAAGGAAGCCTCAACATCAACACAATCAGAAGAAATGAAGTAAGAAGCTTTGGTCTCCGAAGATCCCAAAAGCATCAAGGCTTCGCTGTATTCGGAGCTCTCCACAATGAAGGCATCCATCAAGGCTTTGGTAGGACGAAGCATCCCGGAGCCTCTGTACCCAAAGGGGTACTGCGAGCTAGGACAGAAGGATTATTTTCTCACTGATTAGATTAGTATTTTACTCTTTTAACCCTACGAAGATTATTAAACAATATCTTTTAAGTTTGTTGTAATTAGAGGGTAAAGGAGTCTTTTCCCAATGTATTCCGTCTATAAATACCCATCTTCGCTCTACAAGGGATATCGAATACTAAGATATTCAATACACACTTCGAACTATCTCAAGTTATTATCTAATTCGGAGGCTTGGAATAGTACTCATAAGCAAACACTTCGCTTGTCAGTCTTTCAAGTTCTCTAAACATGTTAGTGTAATCTTTTACGCCAATAGACACCATATTGCAGTCTTTCCACTAGCTTCTATGTCATCTCTAGCATTATTCATGAAAAATTTCACCCCACTCAAATACTCATTGCAAGTACGACAATCAAGACATATCTAGCTCTGTGTTGTTGCAATCTATAATAAAAAACAAAACAATCCATTAAGATACAACGACTCTAATTATTTCACGTATTGTGTCACATACAAATATTAATACGATTTATAATTTTGTATTAAAATATATTGGATAATTAAAAATGTATACTTTGGGTCGGACAACGTTGATGCTACATGTAGTGTGGGCCGGTCCACCGGAGCACTTAACTGGGTGGGTTGCCATCGGCAAGTCCAGCAATTGCACTGCAAGTCGACAGTTATGGCGAAGACGGCAGCGGTTGAGACTTGGGAGCAATAAGTGCGGAGCTCTGTGGGTGAGTGAGGCACTTATATACATGTCATCAGTGACGGTTATCCATTTAAGGACGTCACTAAATATGACCTTAGGGTTTCAGCCACAATATTCTTTAGTGACGGGTAGTACTACCAACCATTACTAATGTGATGCCACATATTTAGTGACGTGGTCACAACACAGACCATCACTATAGGGGCAACCTTTAGTGACGGGTAGTTGTATGACCCGTTGCTAACGTGGGCGCCCTCGCCAGCCTCATCTATAGTGACGGGTCCTGTTGCGACCCGTCACTAATGATAGATCATTATTGACGCGTGTTAAACAACACGTCACTGGCAGTATATTACTGACGCATGTCTTTTACCCGTCACTAAAGCTGCGTCAGTAATGACCATTTTTGTGGTAGTGCCAATCTGTTTTCGCCCACCTCAAAACTTCCGATACACATATAGAACTTTCGATCAGTACAATTCTCTCCGATTCCAAATCGGAACTTCTACCTCATCGGAACTTCCGATACCATATCGGAACTTCCAAAGCAACATTTGCTCTCTGACTCGACACTAGAAAATAATTGAAACTTCCGATACTACCTATCAAAACTTCCGATACATGGAACTTTCTTGAGCATATCCACCAGGCTCTAGAAGCACAACTAATTACCGTCGACTATAAGTTCTAACTAGTTAGTAGTGGTTTAGAATCGACCGCTGATAGTCATTTTGACCCGACATTGATGTATTTTCGTGTAGCAGTGATCTCAGCTCCCCTTAAAAATAAACTAGTGTTTGTTATCTTAACTTTATCATACCTACAGTTTAGTAAATATAATACTTTCGTGTAGTCTAAACATAAGTTCACAGATATTTGCATGTATACCTCTTTGTGCCACCTCAATCATTTTGACTCGTTGGCATTGACAAACATGCGCTTTAGACGTGGGATTATAGGGAAATACCATATCACCTTCCTTAGAACATTCCTTCTATTACACCCATCGTCCAATTCATCATCGTCTTTTCTATTCGTGAATCGATGTGTCCCAAATGTTGGACATTTGTAAAGGTCTGCAAAATTTCCACGAAATAGAACACAGTCATTCATACATTCATGTATTTTATCTATATCCATCCCTAGAGGACAAACGATCTTCTTAGCACCATACACGGTGGTAGGAATCTTATTCTCTTTTGGCACTAGGTCCTTCAGAAAATTGAGTAATACTTTGAAAATCACATCGGACCATCCATATGTCGCCTTTATTTGTAGCATTGTCAAGGCAGTGTATAAGACCATGTAATTTTCTTTGCAGCCAGGATATGTCGGTGTTTTTGAGTCTTTTATAAGTTTTTGGAACTAGGTATACTCCCCTTTAGAATATGCAACTTGTTCCTTTGGATCACGCACCATCTGATCAATATTATCCACAATATCAATATAGTTTTCTTTTGGAATTCCTAAAATGTCATTGTCGCTCATGAAATATGTATCAACGGCCCCACCTTCATCTTTACTACCAATCTGATGATCTACTTCACCATCATTTTCTCCTTCTTCGCCATGCTTGTTTCATATATGATATCCCTTCTTGAATCCACATCTCAGCAAATGGTCGTATACATTTTCTGAATTTGTAAACTTCTTCTCATTCCTACAATCATAATATGGACACTGTTGGGGGGAAATATTTCATCCTCCAGAGATTAAGGAAGCCTCAACATCAACACAATCAGAAGAAATGAAGTAAGAAGCTTTGGTCTCCGAAGATCCCAAAAGCATCAAGGCTTCGCTGTATTCGGAGCTCTCCACAATGAAGGCATCCATCAAGGCTTTGGTAGGACGAAGCATCCCGGAGCCTCTGTACCCAAAGGGGTACTGCGAGCTAGGACAGAAGGATTATTTTCTCACTGATTAGATTAGTATTTTACTCTTTTAACCCTACGAAGATTATTAAACAATATCTTTTAAGTTTGTTGTAATTAGAGGGTAAAGGAGTCTTTTCCCAATGTATTCCGTCTATAAATACCCATCTTCGCTCTACAAGGGATATCGAATACTAAGATATTCAATACACACTTCGAACTATCTCAAGTTATTATCTAATTCGGAGGCTTGGAATAGTACTCATAAGCAAACACTTCGCTTGTCAGTCTTTCAAGTTCTCTAAACATGTTAGTGTAATCTTTTACGCCAATAGACACCATATTGCAGTCTTTCCACTAGCTTCTATGTCATCTCTAGCATTATTCATGAAAAATTTCACCCCACTCAAATACTCATTGCAAGTACGACAATCAAGACATATCTAGCTCTGTGTTGTTGCAATCTATAATAAAAACAAAACAATCCATTAAGATACAACGACTCTAATTATTTCACGTATTGTGTCACATACAAATATTAATACGATTTATAATTTTGTATTAAAATATATTGGATAATTAAAAATGTATACTTTGGGTCGGACAACGTTGATGCTACATGTAGTGTGGGCCGGTCCACCGGAGCACTTAACTGGGTGGGTTGCCATCGGCAAGTCCAGCAATTGCACTGCAAGTCGACAGTTATGGCGAAGACGGCAGCGGTTGAGACTTGGGAGCAATAAGTGCGGAGCTCTGTGGGTGAGTGAGGCACTTATATACATGTCATCAGTGACGGTTATCCATTTAAGGACGTCACTAAATATGACCTTAGGGTTTCAGCCACAATATTCTTTAGTGACGGGTAGTACTACCAACCATTACTAATGTGATGCCACATATTTAGTGACGTGGTCACAACACAGACCATCACTATAGGGGCAACCTTTAGTGACGGGTAGTTGTATGACCCGTCGCTAACGTGGGCGCCCTCGCCAGCCTCATCTATAGTGACGGGTCCTGTTGCGACCCGTCACTAATGATAGATCATTATTGACGCGTGTTAAACAACACGTCACTGGCAGTATATTACTGACGCATGTCTTTTACCCGTCACTAAAGCTGCGTCAGTAATGACCATTTTTGTGGTAGTGCCAATCTGTTTTCGCCCACCTCAAAACTTCCGATACACATATAGAACTTTCGATCAGTACAATTCTCTCCGATTCCAAATCGGAACTTCTACCTCATCGGAACTTCCGATACCATATCGGAACTTCCAAAGCAACATTTGCTCTCTGACTCGACACTAGAAAATAATTGAAACTTCCGATACTACCTATCAAAACTTCCGATACATGGAACTTTCTTGAGCATATCCACCAGGCTCTAGAAGCACAACTAATTACCGTCGACTATAAGTTCTAACTAGTTAGTAGTGGTTTAGAATCGACCGCTGATAGTCATTTTGACCCGACATTGATGTATTTTCGTGTAGCAGTGATCTCAGCTCCCCTTAAAAATAAACTAGTGTTTGTTATCTTAACTTTATCATACCTACAGTTTAGTAAATATAATACTTTCGTGTAGTCTAAACATAAGTTCACAGATATTTGCATGTATACCCTACATTTCGGTAGGTTTTTTATTTTAAGCAAGTGAAAGAGTTGTTGCATTTCATTAAGAGTAGGGGGAACGAGGTTCCGAGAAGGAGATACACAAACTGTTCCAACATAAATAAAAATTAAAAAGATTACATTAGAGTAGGGAGAGAGGGATAGAGATTGGTGGGGGCTCTGCTCGCTGCCACCCATTGGAAAATTATGTCGAGTCTATAGAAATTATGTTGCAACTGAGTATGTCGAGTCTATGTACATTGGAAAAGTAAGCCAATTTCTCTCATGCCACACGCTTGCTTCCACCATGTCAGCAGTTGAACCACTGGAGTTTTGTCTTGCATATGTTCCCTTATTTCCGTAGGTTCGACCGTATAGTAAATGGCATCCACAGTAGCCGAACCATTTATTTTTATTTGCATGTATAAATATGTGTTTACACCTATTACTGCTGAATAATCTGTGTGCGCATTTGCCACACGGCCCAAAAAGAAGGGTTCTGGAGGTTAATAGTTTCTTGATCCCTATTCAAGGCACCAGCAAGCAACTATCCTCCTCCTGGAAGCACTTAACCTTTCAATCTCATTCCTTACTGCATCTCCATTACCAGATTTTCGCAGCTCCGCGATCTGCCTATCGATGCACCTCACCTGTCAAAATGAATTACTGTCATTGTATGCAACCAAGTTAAAGCACAGAAACCAAAACCAAAATGTAATCGTGGTGACAAGCTAGTAGCTACTAGCTATATGCACAGTTTCCCAATGGTTAATTCTTTCAGATTGGGCTGGTCTTATCTGGGGCAATAGCAGATTTACCCCAAAGCTGAAAAGGGTTTGCTAATTTGCCCCGTACTTTATTTATCTTACAAAATTACTCCATACTTGAGGAGAGCACTCGCAGATTTGTCCCACTCTAAAATTGCAATCTATTTTAATTATTTTTCTGGTTTTCAGCCTACGGAAAGTCTCTTTTGCCTCCGTCCCCAGCTTCTCTCTGCTCAGGCACCGGCCCCCCAGCCTGGCAACGCGAGCCGCCACCCCCGGCCATGAATGGCGATCTCCCGCCGCTCTCATGCGGGCCACCGCCGCCGCCCGCTGCCCCCAGCCATGGCCCCGTGCACCGCCACTGCCCAAAGACCCCGCACCCGCCGATCTCGCCCTCGCCGGTGGCGCACGCACCGACGGCAAGCAGGTGGTGGCGCTGCACAGCCTGCAGTCCGCCCTTACTGGCACAGGCGTCTCTCGATTCAGTTTTGTTTGGGCACGCAGTGGATGAGACATCAAGGGCAATTTGTCATTTTTAGAGCTGAAAATGAAAAGGGGAAATTAAATAGTAGGAAAATAAGAAATTAAATGGGGCAAAATAGTAAAGATACACATCAACTATGATCAAAATAACAAGTACATTTAACAACGGGCCAAATTTTTCTATGTCATTATAATTTTTACAGTTTTGAAATATGCCATCGATATGTCACTGACATATAGGACCTACCACAGTCACTGACAGTGACATTTTTCAAATTACAGAAAATTATAATGACACGTGGGATGTGGGACGAAAAATGATCTAGGTAACCTTTCGATATGGCCATCGTGATACACCGCACTTACGACAAATGCCTTTGAGAGCAGTGACGCATATGCCAAGCTTGCTGGCAGCCTCGGCGATGGGAAGATCAAAGTAGGGGGCGATGTCGCGAAGCTGGAGCTTCGCAGTTTTTTCTCTCTAACATTAATAAATGAATTTCAGTCACACACATAAAGGGGGTAATGATAGAAGTAATTTTTTGTACTCCATCAATGTATCAATGAAAGATCATATCAATCCTAACATTTTTACTTCATTTGTTTCGTTGTTTCCGAGAAAATAATTCCTAAAATGTACTTATAGAATTGCCTGTATCAGTGTTGAGTACTCTATATATGAGGCTGCTAGAGTTGTGGTTTGACTCTCTTATATGCCATTCAAATTATAAAAAAAAAGAAATTAAAGGAGAAACAAAATGCAACAGCAGATCAAAGCACGCACATACTATACATATATATAGTACTGTAAATATATATTGTTCTCCAGATTTATATACCTGGATTGCAAGTGCACTCCTCGCAGCAAATTGTTGGAAGGGTTGTTGCTTCTCTGTTGTATAACTTGCTTTTTGGGAAGGCCCTGTATTTATAGTTTTATACAGATGTATGAAATACCATTATCTGTGACCAAAAGGCACTGATAATCATGCATGAGTTAAAGAGAAAATTGTTCATTCCTTTATTTTCCACTAAGCTGATGGGCACATATATACTCCAATTTACAAATTAAGTCAATAGAATTTGTGTCAAATCAAAGAATGCCTATCAACTTTGCGGCAAAGGAGAAATTTCTTCGTAGTAATATATACTCCTGAAACTGAACTATTCATGTAATTTACCATAATTAATCGATGTAAGAAACAACATTTATATATGATCATATATGCGCATTAAGCTAGAACCAACCTGATGCTGCTGCTGGGTGGATGGCAGCAGGGTGGATGACGAGCTGACCACTTTCATTAATTCTTGATGATGCTGCTGCTGGCTGGATGGCAGCAGGGTGGATGACGTGCTGACCACTGTCATTAATTCTTGAAGATTCTGCTGTTAACACTCTTTTATATGCGTCGTCGTTGACATGGCTGCTGCTGGCCATGGTGGTGCAGAGGGCGTCGTGGAACGCCGAGATCGAATCCTGCACGACGGCGAATCCGCCAGCAGCTCGCCGTGCAGCGTAGTCTGTCAGATAGTGCTTCACCCACTCGTAGCCGCGCCCTCTGAAACTGAGAGAAAATTTTTAGTTAGCTTGCATAAATTCACTTGTTCGTATTGCAATAATATTCAGGCCAAGAAATTAAGAGGACATCGTCATGACGTTTTATAGTGTTAATTTCAGTTAAACTCGCGTGATCTTACTCGATGCAGGAGTGATGTGCCAGTGCCGGAGCCGGGGCCTCGAGGTTGACACGGTGCACGTCCACCAATGCATGGTAGAATACACCTGCGCCACCATGAATGCAAAGCTTCGAGGTCTCAAACCCTAGCAGTTCATAATAAGCACGATCGGATTAAGTGATGTCTTCACAATAATATATGTTCGTATCATTAATTGTAAGTTTCCTGAATCAAGGACCAATAATTGAGATCAATTAATTAATTGTTATCATTCGATCCATCTTTGAATTGATTAACATGATGTACCATTGGAATGCACTACTTGTCTCAGCACTTGGCAACCGCTGCACTCCAAGGCATCCACCTGCGGCGCCGGCGCGGTGGACGACATCGACGTCGACGCGCCACCGTGTACCGGCAGAAGAACGCAGGTAAGAGGAGGACGCGCGCCGTCGATTTCAGAGCAGCTATCAAGCATCTCCGACCAGTCCAGAAGATCGTCGTCCACGCTGGAAGATCGTTGGCCGTCGTCCATGGTCTGCGGCAACAGCGCCGGCGCAGCCACGACGTTTGCAAGGACTGGGAGATCGGCCAGGTGCATGACGTCGTCGTCGAAATTGTCCACCAGAAGCGGGAACGAGTAGTCGTCGAAGGGTCCTCGTCCATCGCCGCCGCCCGCCATTGACATGCATGTGCGGGTTTTCACCTTCCCGTACGATAGGAGTAGTAGTACCGTATAGTCGTAGATACATACGCACCGCTATAGGATCGCGTTTCCTCGATCGCCACCTTTCGCGACGGCGGGCGGCCGGCCGCCCGTGGGAACGGCGAGCGGTGGCCCTCCAGCCGGAGTGCGGCAGATAGGGGAGAGCGAGTGAAATGGCGGGAGATGGTGGCAGTTTTGAGTGAAGGGGGCGGGATGGAGTGAGCGGTTGCTGCGCGAGATAGTTACGCGTAGCCCGGCCCTTTGAAAAGAAGTTTGCCTTGTCGATATCCACGTCAACACGCATGCTCGTCGTATAAAAAAACACGCATGCTCGTCAGCTCATGTATTTGCTTGTTGGTATCATCTTAAATATCAATATAATACTCTAATGGTCCGTTTGGTTTAGATTTTTGAACCAGCTTCTTGGCTCGTAAGTTGAAATCTAAATCAAACAACTATTTTGATCACCTAACTTTTTCAGAATCTGCAAATTCTCATAGTATAAATTTAAAAGCTGGTATAACCTAGATTTACAGATTCTCGGTTCAAGTTTAAATGAATATTATCTACCATGCTATTAAAATATATCAGTTCATGTAAAATTTGAAAAAGTAAAATTTTAATAAAATATATAATTTTAGTGTAATTTAAAATATATAATTTTAATATAAACATTACAAAATTTCATAATTAGAATGATTTACATGTAAAATTACACATTAATAATATAACTAAACATTATGAACTACCAAAATATAAATCTGTAATTATTCCAACGAAACAACTTCTCAGCTTTTTTTACAGGTCATAGTTTACAACAACTTTTCACAGCTCACAGCTCATAGCAGCTTGTTGACGTAAAAGATTACGCTAACAGGTTTTCAGAGATTAAAAGCTAACAAACGAAGTGTTTGTGAAGCGGACTATGTTGGAGGAAATTACTCCATTTCCAGGGCTTAAAGATTAATCCTTCAAAGGCTGAGGAAAACTCCGAAGCTAGTGAGCAGTTGTCCGAAGGGTGAGTCACCACGCCGAAGGGTGCAGCGATGCGAAGCCTTGGAGAACCCTCCGAATGGAAGATAGAGGCCCCGAAGCCGAAGGACAAGATTGATGGGATCTCCAGCTTATCCATCTACCTTGTAGTATTTTACCTTTTATAACCTTGTTTATGGTACCGAATAGTTTCCACTATGTTGGTTGTAATCTAGGGGTAAATAGGTCTTTTTCTTATGCTTTTTCACCTATAAATACCCCCCTTTGTACCCTGTAAAAGGAGATCCAGAACAAGTTATTCATTACACTCATTCGGACTACTCGAGTTATTATCCAATTCGGAGGTTCGAGGTAGTCCTAAAACGCAAACTCCTTGTTTGTTTGTTCTTGATCTCAAAGAACCTGTTGGCGTAACTTTTGCGCCAACAGACTATTTCAAGCCTCTGAATTGGATAATAGCTCGAAGTAGTTTGAAGTTGTATATTGAATAACTGAATATTCGATCCTTATTACAGGGTAAGAAGGGGGTATTTATAGGTAAAAATCTTAAGGAAAAGACCTTTTTACCCCTCAATTATAACCGACATAGTGGAAACTATTCGGTACCCCTAATAGGGTTAAAATGGTAAAAGACTAATCTAATCAGAAAGAAGATAAGTCTTCCATCCTCGCTGGCAGATAAGCTCTCTGAAGATTTAACCTTCGAAGTCATACTTCGAACAGAAGTCTGCATAGATTCTTCGAGCTTGATTATGTACTAAACCGGAGTTAATACTGGAACTTTGGTTTAGTAGATTGACTTTATCTTATAACTGTAGAGACCCTGAGGATGAAGTATTTTCCCCCAACATAGCTTTTTCAGAATCTACAGCTCAACCAAACCACCCTAAGGGTGTGTTTGGTTTTACTATGAGCTCTGAAAAAACTGTTGTGAGCTGCCTGCTGTGAAAAAACTGCTCTGAGTTGTCTGCTGTGCAAAAGCGGAAAGTCGTTGGGTTGAAACTGCTGTGAGCTGACTATTTTTATAACTGACATAATTTTCATCATTATAATACTTCATACATATGTATAAAATGGGAAACATTTAACATGGATGCAACTAAATAACTGGAAAATATATTAGATAAACAAAAAAGTTCATATTTAGTCTTATAAAGTAACAAGCTACCACAAAGCTATCTCATTAAATTGTGCAATGCAATACAAATTATAATGATTTTAGATCAATCAAGACACCTTGAATTCATGATATCTAATTTGTACTAAAAACAGAAAAGTAGAGGCAGAAAAGTAGGGTCCAAGCCGCTTTAAAATTTGAAATTGAAAAAAAGCTAATTTTTATCGAAAAACAGGTTTGATAAGCCCGTTTGATTCAATTTCTGTTTTTTCACAGTAAAAACATATTTTAAAAGCATAACCAAACAGACCGTAAGTAGTTTATTTAATTACTTGTATAAGCTAATATTAATTGTTTGCTTTAATGATATGGTGCACGACGGTACGTACAATAGTTGAATGATATGGTTGCTTTCAGGAGGTCATCTATCTTAGTACAACTCTCGTCTGATCACGTTTAACATTAAATATTAAAGTTCTAACAAAATTTAGTATCAATTAAATCACGTCACTTTCACGAGACCATTCTTCGTGATTGAAGAAAACCTAAGAAATCAAAGGGAGGTCCTACTTTCACCATACACAGGATGGAGAGGTCCTAGGCCCCTAGGAGAGGGTTGGTGAGCGTCACCGTAGATCTGGCATGTTGAAGGGGTGGTTGGCATGTGCCGTCACCATGACACGGTGCGCCGGAGAAGGTGAGCAGACACCTGACATCGCCGCTAGAGAGAGAAGGCAAAAGGAAGAGAGCGAAAGCTTGGGGGGCTAGGCATATGCACTGAACAATAGTACGGGGACAAAGCAGTAAAAGGAAGCTGCCCGCACGTGCCTCGATGAATTCATTCAGTGATTTTGGCCGCACCATACGTAGGATGAGAAAGAAATATTTTGGGAATCTTTATCAATACTATGCAAAACAAAATCATTCAATACAGGCAACCAAACACATTTGTTTCATATCTAGGATAGATTAATATATATGAATTGGTTAATCCACTCAACAACACTGCCTTACACTATTTGTTTGCATGAAATAAATGGATGTACATGTTGTAATATTTTATTTCAAAGTATATTTTATTTGGTTATAACTACTATATATTTGACCTAAAATGCACTTGTATTTTTATATTGTTAACATTGTAGCGCTAGATGTCGTAATATTTTGTTTCAAAGTAGATTTTTATTTGGTTATAACTCCTATATTTTGATCTAAAAATGCACTTGTATTTTTATATTGTTAATATTGTAGTGCAAGAATATCCATTGTTAAAATTTGTATCCCTAATTATTTCTGTACCACAGTTCTTCTCTAAAATGCTAGATATATCATTGATATTAATATATTTTCTTCCATACAATTACTATTTTCATATTCATTCATGCATGCCATTTTCTATGCACACAGTTGCCCACGTTGCCCCTCACCATGCACCACTACAATAGAAACATATATTAGCGATGGGTCATAACGTACATTAGTGAAAGGTATGTCCCCCGTCACTCTTATCACGTCAGTAATATGACATCAATAGTGGAATATAAACACCCGTCACTAAACGATCAGCCTCACTCCTATGGGCTCACATGTTATGCCTATTTTGTGATAGGTGATAGTTGTCACCCATCACTAATGTGCACTTCAGTAAAGGTTGACTATTTTCACCCGTCACTAATGTGTTCTTCAGTGACGGATGACTATTGTTACCCATCACTAATAATATGGTCATTTCAAAAAAAATAATTTTTAGGCTGCATCCTAAATTTGGCAGCCCACATATACAATATCCAAAGCACATCACAGACAATTCATCACAAAAGATTTATTACAAAATTAGTATCAGATATATTAACTTCTAACTCATTATCTCGAAGAACATGGCTAAAACATAAGATTATTGTTACAAAAATTCATTATAAGATAGTTTCATGGCTTCTAACTAATAGCTAACTTATAGCGATATCAAGAGCTTAGATAGTATCCTGGGAGAAACACCATGGGCAGCTTGAGGAGAAGCACCATGGGTAACCTGAGGAGCACCACCACCACCACTATGGGCAGCCTTAGAAGCACCACCACCACCAAGATGGGCGGCCTAAGAAGCACCACCGTTAATGGTCATGCCAACTTCAAGTGTGTTATATCGAAGAAATTGGCTAAGACCATCAATTATCTCGAAGAAATTATCTAAAAGTGGTAGGTCAGGTTATCCTGTCACAATAAAATTAAAACTAAGTTAACAATGATGGACGGTGCATGTGGACGGGGTAGAGGATGAGGATGACAACCTTAAAAGGAGGATGCAACCAAGGTGGCGGTGAGTAGCTCGGCCACGCGTGCCACGGTCGACGGTGCATGTGGCCAGGAGCAACGACGGAGTGGCGAGTAGCACGATGAAGGTGATGGCGGTGGCGGGAGTTAGGGTTAGGGTTGCGCGAAATGAAAGAGTGACGATTCACTTTGGTGCCCCGCCTATTTATAAGTGGGAGGAGTCATTAGTGACGGGTATTAGTTACCATCTGTCACTGATAATTATTCAATTCGGTGACTATATGATCCTTTTGTGATGGGTAACAATATTAACCTATCACTAAACGATCCTTTAATGATGATTAATGATTACTACCCATCACTAATGATTATTCACTTCGTTGACTATATGATCCTTTAGTGACGGGTAACAATGGTCATCTGTCACTAAATGATCCTTTTGTAATGGTTGATGATTACTATCCGTGACTAATGTTATGGTCATTTTGAAAAAAATAATAGTTTTTAGTCTGCAACCTGAATAAAAGCCAGGATTTGGCAAGCAAAATATTCAACATTCCAAAACACATCACAAACAATTTATCACAGAATACAGATAATTCATCACAAAATATTTATAAACTAATATTACATCATACACTAGGTTTACAGTACTTACATTACACCCTCAATTGCATCATTATTGATGTTGAAATGGAAGGCACACACCGTGCCAACTTTTAACGAGTTGTCACTAAGAAACTGTTGATACGAAAACATGCCCCCGCACTTGGGTCAGTTCGACAATCCAAAAGTGTGAGGATACTTTGGGACAAGCCTAAGCGTAACACAACACTAACATCGCATTCCGACTACCATTAATAGTGGCAAGGGGGTGGAGTCACCAGGTAATCAGATCACACAGAAATAATTCAATTAGTAGAAAAGAAATATATTTAACAGAATAAATCAGCAAGCTGAGCGAAGCCTAACTGATTGAAAGTATACAGTGCAAAGGGTATCGCTGAAGGGTACCTTGGGCGTCTCATGCGAAGGGTCTCGCCGAAGGTTACCTTCGGCGTTCAGACTAATCTAGCCGAAGGTGGGCTCCAAACAGATCTCGACACGACAATCACTTCCGAATAGCGGGGTTCGGCGCGAAGTCTCTGACACGATAAAATAACTCGAACGCAACACACTGGCATGACTTCGTCTGACGCGGGTATGAATGTGGTGCAGCCTGTCGTGACGAAGCCTGTTGCGGAGCGTGCTGGCGCACGGGACTCGGTCAAACCAACAACAGCGTGACGGTCCAGCACGGGTAGTCGAAGCTGTGTTCTCACCGAAGGGTGTTTTGGCAACCTCCAAAACCAGCCTCCTGGCTCCGGACACCCCTGGCAAAGTGGCTCCGAGCATGAAAACCTGCAACAGAAAAGATATCAAGTGCCAATTTGGCCTGGGGACCGAATTATGCTAAGTGTTGCACTAGAGAAACGAAGGTAGCAATCTGTTACGTAGAATAATGGGTACTTCACAGGCGAAGTAACAAGGCGATAGAAATATGTTATGTAGATTAACGAGAACTTCACAAGCGAAGTAAAAAGGATTACCACTGTTCCGAAGTGGCCGGCGGAGGGCTTCTAGGCAAACCCACGAAAGTTGAAAAAAGTAGAGATAAAAGTAAAGGTACGGTTCAAAGCTAGGGCTTTGTGTTTGATTTGTGTTGGGAGGGTTAATGAACCGGCCTCACCCCTATATTTATAGGGGCTAGTCTTCTAATCTCTAAGATTAATCTGTTAAGATTTGGCCTAATCTTGTGTAGGGATAAAATTAGCCAGAATCAGACTCAAACTCTATCTCTAAAATTCAGCCCGAAGTGGGCTTTCAGCCAGGCCCGCCGAAACCTGATCCTTGGGCCGAAGCTTTGGCGAGGAAGGCCTCCGAAGGTCTTCGGGCCGAAGCTAGCAGGCCTATTATAAGCTTCCGAAGCCCATAGCTCAATCAGCCTTCGGCCCTGTAAGGCTTCGGTGCGAACCAGGACATGTGCATTTTTTGCCCAAATTACCAAAATTGATATTTTGATAATCTTAACCATTTAGTGCCATTTTTTGCAATCAACACATGCCCCCCTGCCTTTTAGTGAACTAAGTAAACTAAAAGAACAACGGGATAAAGACGATACCTGCCATATCAGCCTTTCAACATTTCAAACAGTTTGCCACACACTCGGGAAATACTTTTTCCAGTACCTACAATTCAAAGCTCTTCGAAACCGCTCTCCTTGCAGAGATTCTAGCACATAGGCATCACATGGATCGATTTCAGCTATTTTGAAAGGGTCTTTCCAACTAGGTGACCACTTACCAAATTTGGGGCTCTTAGTGCCTAAGGGCAAAATCGTCTTCCAAACCAAGTCACCCACTTGAAACAATTTTGGTTTAACTTTCTTGTTGTAGGCTCTAGCTACTCTCCTCTTGTATATCTCTATAGATTCTAAAGCCCTTAGCCTCTTATCGGTCACTTCTTCTAAATTATCCTTCTAAAGAGCCTCATATTCATCGACCAATAAGTCATCTTGCTTTAGAACTCTTAAAGAGCCAAGATCTACTTCTACAGGTAGAACGACTTCTTGTCCATATACTAGTTCATATGGACTAACTTTGGTAGCACCGCGCTTTGCAATTCTACAAGCTCATATCGCCTCAGAGAGCACTTCATGCCACCTCTTAGGGAACTCTTCGATTTTCCTTTTAATGAGCTTAATCACAGTTTTATGACTAGACTCGGCCTGACCATTGGCATGAGCATAATCACTACTACAAAGCAACACTGTAGCGGTGGGCAAAAATGACCTATAGTGGCGGACATCCAGTCCACCACCGCTCTAACGCCACTGCTAACCCATGTTAGCAGTGGCGGGCAGAGTCCCCGCCACCGCTGTGTCAACAGCAGTGGTGGGCTCGCTGACATCATCTTCCCGCCACTGCTGTTAGCAATAGTAGTGGTGGGCAGATGATGTCAGCGAGCCCGCCACCATTGTTTCAACAACAGTAATGGGCTCTGACCTCATCTGCCCGCCACTGCTGTTAGCAATAGCAGTGGTAGGCATATGATGTCAGCGAGCCCGACACCACTATGTCAACAGCAGTAACGGGCGCGCTGACCTCATCTGCCCGCCACTGCTGTGTATACCCCATTACACAGAATGTTGTAAACCTTAATTCACACAGTCCCACAAACCAAAACACAGAAATTATATGCTTCACACAGCCATCCACATACACAACAGCAAAACATCCACATATCCACATACACATCCACAACACCAACACATCAACATAACAACAACCCATCCATCTCATAAATTTACAAATTTATAAAGTTTACATTATATGCTTCACATAGCCATCTACATACACAGCAACAAAACATCCACATATCCACATACACATCCACAACAACAACACATCAACATAACAACAACCCATCTCATCAATATACAAATTTACAAAGTTTACATTTCATCACACATCAAGTTTAAAAAGTTTACATCTATCAAAATTTCAAAATTAACCATTGTTTCACAAATACATGCTCATGCGGTTTATGTTTTCTTGGAAGGCCAACTCATATCTTACGCATCTTTTTTTGCTCTCAGCTTCCAAATTTTTATCGATTTGTTGTACTTGCCTTTTCATTCTTCCGTCCCAATCATACAGAGTTGGATGCTTGGCCACTTCACCCTCAGGATCGAAGAATACTCCAAGCTCATGAAGAACCTCATGCATCGTGAAGCGGCACATCCTTGATACGATTTTGTACATTTCTGATTCTGAGAGTTGGCTCTTCTGGGCAACGGTTGATGGACCTGACGCCTGCATATGTAACATATAAGTACATACGCAGCAAGTTATATTAGATTAACACAAAAGAAATCAACTTACTTCTTTAGTATCCTCAGATACTGTCTGCGCAAACTTTCCTATGTTATTGCTCATGAAATCACAAGTATAATAGCCGCAATGCACCGAACCGGGAGATTGTTTGTGACACTTCAAAATAGACAAAGTTAGAACGATATATAGTTTGGATTTATCAATTGAATTAAGAAATTTAAAAATATAATATTACCAGATAGTTGGTTCTGATAAGCATATCTTTCGGCCTTTGTGGATCATGTGGGCCACCTAACTTTTCCACGTAGTATTTGTATGCACTCTGAATAACATTTAATATATCTTGATAATCTTTTTTGGGTTTGTCGAGAGAGTCGTGCACATAAACCCTTGAGTACTTTGGGTATATCAGAAGTGCAATCCAATGATCACTATCGAAATAAGTAATATATGATTATGTTAGTTTCATAATCGATAAAACGTGATTAAGTGGATATAGTGGGTATACTTACTTAAAGTTATATGCCCCACTTATCATTTCTCTGTCACTCCCACTACAACAAAACAGGCAACTTCCGTCGGCCAAAGCCGACGGAAGTTAGCCCTTTCCCGACGGAAGAAGCCAACTTCCGTCGGCAAAACGCTATCTTCCGTCGGCCTTTGGCCGACGGAAGCGCGGCGACGGAAGTTAGCTAACTTCCGTCGGCCGCCGACGGAAGTTAGCTAACTTCCGTCGGCTTCACGTGGCCGACGGAAGTTAGCCCCGAACTCTGCCACGTCACCAGGGGGCTTTAACTTCCGTCGGCCAGGCTGGCCGACGGAAGTTAGGGGCAGCTAACTTCCGTCGGCTTTGACCATAGCCGACGGAAGTTAGCCTTTCTGCCCACGTGGCCGAAACCAGCTAACTTCCGTCGGCTATGGTCAAAGCCGACGGAAGTTACCTGGTATTTTTTTTTATTTTTTCCTGGTTCCCCTACTCACACTCACATCCAACCACAATTTCACATACATTCACAATACACATCCAAAATCACATTCAAACTTCACATATAACATCCAAAACCACATCTCACATCCAAAATCACATCCACACTTCACACATCACATCCAAAATCACATAATATAACTGAATTCACATCCAAAGTCACAGTAAACATCTGAATTCACATATAACATCCAAACTCACATACAAATTCACAAAACACAGCGAGAGCCACATACAAAGTCATATTTGTCCATATACTCACTGATCGCCCACATTTGGGTCGTGGGCGCCGCCGCTGCCTCCTGCTTCGTTCACATTTGCCCCGGAGGCTCCATCCTGGCCAGGCGTACGGAAACACTGAAGAAATAGACAAAATTAGAAACGAACTCAACTACACTTCTAAACGCTAACTTAGGTATTTAGGAGGTACCTCAGGTGATGTAGGAGATAGTGGTGGTGGCGGGGGAGGTAGTGGTTGGAACATAGACATGTCAAATCCACTGTTTTGCTGGGCTAGTTGCTACACATGTTGTAATGTAATCAGTTAGTTCTAAACCTATTTCTGAATACTTTTGAACTGCAACACTCTAAAGTAAGCTTACTTGGATCATCGCCTGCTGTTGTGCTAAGCAGGCGGTATAGTACTCTTGTTGTTTGCTGTAGTGCTCGTCGCGCCGCCTCATTTCCTCCCTCATCCGAACCATCTCCGGGGTTTCTTCTGAGCGACGACGGCTGGAGCCAACTCCGACGGAGCTCTGCGACGACTGAGCTGACTTCTGAGCTCTCACCGCTCTCGAGTCAATAACTCCATTGAACATGGAGTACCTGCAACATTAACAGGGGTTAGTTACCATCACAATACCATACACAAAACATTAATAAAAACATTGTCTCACCGTCCATGGCTTTTGCCACCTCCGCTGGAGTACACGGCCATTTGGTCCACAGGTTCTCTCCGCCAATCATAGTTCTCTCCATGGAGTTGAACCCGTAATGAAATCATCAACAAACCACAAATTAACACAAGAATTTAATTAATAGCACCCTCGCCATGCCCTATCGAGCCCTCGCCGCGCCATCGCCGCGAGGGAGGGGGAGAGGATTAGAGAGGCAGAAAGGAGAGGTACCACGGGGAGGGGTAGCAGAGGCGGCGGTGGCACAATAAGGGGAAGGGGTAGCAGAGGCGGCGACGTGGCGCACAGGGAAGGGTAGCAGAGGCGGCGACCGGCGGCGCAAAGGGGAGGCGTAGCAGAGGCGGCGGTTGGCGGTGCAAGGGGAGGGGTAGCAGAGGCGGCAGCCGGCGGCGCAAGGGGCAGAGGTGGCGGCGCAAGTGGAAGGGGAGGTAGAGAGTCGACTCAGTCGAGACTCAAGAGGGGGCTAGCTAGGGTGACGCGTCGATGATAAATGCAGAGTCCAGATGATAGAGTTACGGAAATTAAGGGTGTGCTTGATTCGTTGCAAAATAACACGAGTTTATCTTCCATTAGCAATACTTCAAATCTTTTTCTCCTAAATCATGTATCCAATTTACAATATAACTACACCATTTATTCATTACATTTAAATCTACAAAACACGATTTTGGGTGATTATATTTTGATGAAAAAAGTATATATAACAAGCGGCTCATACTAATTCTAACTTATATCATTCAACAAGCAAATTAGCTCGTACTATCCACTAACAAAAATCATCGAATAGCTAGAATTATGGATCATTAATTCCATCCTATCCACGATACAACAGTACTTCAAGTAACAAGTGGCCATGCATCTGACCTGAGGCGGTGAGGCGGTGGCGACGGGGTGCCGGGATGGACGGCGGTGGTCACCGGCGTGTGCGGTGGCCGGCGGCCGGGGGCACGGCAGCGGCGGGGCACCAACGGGCGGCGGGGGCAGGGGCACGCGTGGGCGGTGGCCGGTGGCCGGGAGAACGGCGGCGGGGCACCGGCGAGGGCGGCCTGCGCACGCGGTGGGCGGCGGCGGCGGGTGCTCGGGACCGGCGGCGACGTCTAGCGGGTGGGCGGCAGCCGGCGCGGTGGCGCGGGGCGGGCGGCCGCGTGGGCTGGGGAGGCGGTCGGCGGCGGTTGGCCGGGGCAGCGGGCGGGCGGCGGCCGGCGCGATGGCGCGAGGCGCCGGATTGGAGGCGGCCGGGCGGTGGCGCGGGGTCGAGGCGGGCGGCGGGAGGCGGGTGGGCAGCGGCGGCAGGAGGCGGGCGGCGGCGGCGTGCAGTGGGCGGGCGGCGGCGGCGTGCAGTGGGCGCGTACAGGGATTAGGTCTCCCTGTACGCGCGCGCGGGGGTTGGGGATTATATCCCTTAACTTCCGTCGGCCACCATTAAAGCCGACGGAAGTTACTTAACTTCCGTCGGCTTTAATGGTGGCCGACGGAAGTTAAGGGATATGTATCGGCCCAGACCACAGACACTTTAACTTCCGTCGGCCACGGGTAAAAGCCGACGGAAGTTATTTTAACATGCATTGCGCAATATACAACGCGACACAATTCCTTTTATTCTTCTTATGTGCGTCTTGGTCTTTATTGAACATCTTTTTTTGAAATTTTTTCTGACCCGCAGTTCAGTACTTGCCATCGTTCCAGTTTAGTACCGGGTTCAGTGTACTTTGGCTTATGAATGAATGGTTCAAGTACCCATATTTATTAGAAGTGTCACAACATGAATTCAAACTGCATATGTTATGAAACAATAGTCAATATAAGACATGATTGATTTTTTCTATGTATTGACAAAGTATAAAGTACTTACATGCACCAGAGCATCATGCTTATGATGTCGGTTCACTGTAGATGAAATATCCGATGGAAGTCATCGAAAAATAGTGCAAGAGTAAACTCTGGGATGTTGAATATTTCTTTTGGAACATTCACTTCTATGTGTGTAACTCCTAACGAAGACGCTTCGAGGTACCAGTCATGAAATGTTCTCATCTGCCAAGGCATACTCTTAAGTACTCATTGGGGTATTAATGGTTTGCCTGGTTCGTATTCAATATAATCCTCATCTCCATAGGTCCATTTATCAACAGAAAGTGAGCCCACCTGCTTTTGTACTAGAGCCTTTATGTGAGCCTTTTCGGGTGTAGAATGTGTTTTCCACACAGTAGTGAAAAATTTAAGCATTTCAGATTTCGGCGCAGAACACTGCCCATCTTGAACAATTGTCTTATGGATTGCTGGCTTTGGGCGTGCATCTTGTTTTTCAAGCTCGGTCGCTGGCACTTTTGGCTCTGGCACTTTTGTGTTGGGCTCATCAGTGGGCTCAAGCACTAGCACCAGCTCTGTCACTTGATCAGGCTCAGTCACTTTTGATTTTGTCACTTCTGCCACTTTATCGGGCACTGGCTCTTTCTCTGCCTCTTCCTCTATCTCACGCTCATCAACAGGTGATAAAGATCCTATATTTTGCACAACCTGAGATGAAAGATATGTGGGGGATTGTGATGAGACAATAGGAGATTTACTTTGAGAACTTGTCTGCAGTAATTTGATATCTTGGCTCGCCCATAGGACAAAATTATTCAGTGCATCTCTGATTGTCTCAATCCCCTCATCAGGCATTGGAAGATCCAAGGGGTCATTAATAAATCTGTCGTTGGTGATCTCATTGACCTGAACCTTGGTATACTCAGCAGGAATAGGCCGATTGTGAAATAAATACCCAGGCATAGCAATGCCTCGTGCAGCCTCATGGGAATGCCCTTTGTGCCCTATCGGTACATGTACGCTGCATGGTGTGTCCTCTTTAATATAATTTACAGGAAATTTTTCTTGTACTGAGCCAACACTGCTTGGTACGTCAAGTCATACCTCTGGCACAATTATTTGTCCCACTGCAGCCTGCATTTGAGAAACCATGTTGAAGAATATGGTTTTGATATTCCAGATGTGATGAGTGATTGTCAATGGAAGTCAAAGGAAGGGAGAGATGAAGACCTGTCGAGTCTGAGGCGCATGTGACTCAGGTACACAGGTAGTGAGCGACGGCCGGGCAGAGGAGCTACGGAGTCGAGCTAGCCCAATCCGGGTACATGGCTAGGAGCGGCAGATGATCCACCGGTCTATTGACTGGGTTTGACTCAGGTACACGGGCGGCGAGCGATTGCCGGGTTGAGGAAGCTGCTGGGTTGGGTCGGCCCAATCCGGGTACCCGGTGCGAAGACGGTGGACGCTTTGTCAGTTTCGGCGTAAAACTGACAATCTATGTTTAATTCGTTTTTAGATATTAATATTTAGTTTTTAAGTTTAGAATATTTTTATTTGAGTTTTGTAATTTTTCTAAGAATATTTTAGTAATTTTCGGAATTTATTTTTAGAGTCAATTTATTTTACTAGAGGGTAAATTAGTCTTTTCATGTATTAGGATTCGCCAATAAATAGGCCCCTATCCCCTTGGGGATAGATGACTGTTTTTAGATCAATCTATAATCAATTGATTGTCCAGTTTTTCTCCGTCGCCACAAATATTTTAGCTGCTGGCGATTTTCCTTTTCTCTGGTTTCACACGTCCGCGCTATCTCGTCATCCAAGACCGCCCCGCTCAGGGGATCTCGGAAGGAGTCTAGCAGCTCTCCCGTGCGGGATTCGGCGCACGCCCCGGCGCGCTTTCAATCTCTGACACGGGCAGTTCGCCAGGCGGAAGGCTAGCCGGCGCACAGACTGCATGCATTTTGGGCCCCACACCGGTAGTGCTGCTTGACTGCAGCAGGCGTAGCCTCACGCCACGGCGGAAGTCCCGGCGGGCCCCACCGGAAATTGAAGATTGGCCGGCCAATAGTTTTTCTCACGCACGTCTACCGAGGAAAGCAAACCAGCGAACAACAAGGTTTTTGGCAAGCTTTTTCATAGGTGCGGGCCCCACGGTGTTACAGCCAAGCACGCACGGTCAGGCTTTTCTTCCAAAAAGCTACGCACAGCAGAACCACGGTCGGTCTTCTCACGGTGAAGAAATTTTCTTCTCCTGTGGCGCGCGGTGAACAGAGATAATTTTCTCCAGCGCAGGTTATTCGTTCGGCACGCAGGTAAGTAGATCTAATCCCCTATTTTTTAGTTAAACTAAATCCAGTAGTTTATTTGTAGTTAAGTTTATCTGTTAGTTCTTTTATTAGTATAAAAAATTAATCTCGTCGTTAAATTTTAATCTACTATTTTTAGGTAGATCAATTTTATAGATAAACATCTATTAATAAATGAGCTGAAAATCTATTTAGAAATTCGTTGTTAATTTAATCTGTTATTTTTTTATTTGTTATCTCATATTATTTTTTCAGTTCAATCTGCTCATATAAAAAGTTAAAGAAAAATTTATTAGTCTCAATTAGATTTTTATTCCATTCTTTACCTGCAATATTTTAGGTTTAGTTCTGAATTAATTTTTAATGATCCTAGATTTATTCATTTGATTAATATTTTATTTCTAGACTGAAATATTATTATTTCAAGTTTTTATTTAGGTATTTTGCGGACATTATTAAATATTTCTAGTGCCAATTTTATTTATTGCAGTATTTCTTTTTAGTTTATTTTTAATATCATTTTAATTAGCATACCGGTCATTTTTAAGCTAGACACCTTTAATTCCAGTACTTACTAATATTATTTGTTTGGTTAAGTTTGTTTGGGTGTTGGGATTAAATCTTAGTTTAGCAAGAAATTTTTAGGCACCCATTCACCCTCCCCCTCTGGTCGCTACTTTCGGTCCTACAAGTGGTATCAGAGCAAGGTTAGGGTTTTCTAATATCTTAACCGATTCTAAACCTAGGTAGTTACCATGACGTCTTCTGGCAAAATCCCGTCCCTAGAGGCTTTTGGCTACACTTATTGGAAGACTCGCATGAGAGCATACCTTATGAGCCAGAGCTCGGACATATGGGAGATTTGTGTTCATCCTAACTTCACCATAAGGACTATTGCTGCGGATACTACTGCTGATGTAATTACCCAGCATCAAAATAATAGTAAGGCGGTGAATATTTTATTTTCTGGTCTAGGTCCTAGTGAGTTTGAGCGTGTTAGCCATCTCACCACTGCTTGAGAGATCTGGGCTACCCTCCAGGCACATCATGAGGGGATAGCTCAGGTCAAGGCTAGGCTCTACCAGACCTACCAGCATGAGTATGAGAATTTCTCACAGAAGCCAGGAGAGACAGTTGAGGCTTTGTTTGGTCGCTTTCAATCGATCATTAACAAGCTTCGCGTTAACAAGGCCGATGGTGATCATCAGGTCTCAGATCATGAACAGGCGCTTAAGGTACTTCATACGTTAGACCCTAAGATCTGGGAGATCAAGGTCTCTTCTATTGTTGAGAGCACGTCTTATGATACCTTGACCATCGCAGAGCTGTTTAGTAATCTCAAGGCCTCAGAGGTTGATATCCAGTTGAGATCAAATCTCACTGGTTCTGGATCAAAGACTCTGGCGCTTGCGACACCATCTGCTGATCCTAATGCCATGAGTTGTACTGCGTTTTCCTTGATGTCTATTTCTGAGGAACAACTTGATACTCTAGGAGATGATGATCTTTGCTTGTTTAACAACCGGGTGCAACGTGTCTATGATAAGCGAATGTTTAAGAGACACGGCACAAAAACCGGATACTTTGAGTGTGGTGATACATGTCATTTCATTGTCGACTGCCCCAAGCGGAAGAATTACAAGAAGGGATCCTACGGAAACTCCTATGACTCCAACAAGTACGACAACTCTACAAAGGGCAAGCCCAAGACAAGATTCTTTCATAAAGCTTTGAAGGACTACAGGCATGAGAACAAGAAATGAGACAAGGCTTTCTTCGCCGAGATGGAGAAAAGCTACTCCAAGAGATCCTCGTCTTCCTCCTCATCGTCGAGCTCATGTGATGAAGAGATCGTGATCAGGAAGGGGAAGGACAGGGATGATCCGGTGGGCCTCTGTTTCATGGCCTTCGGGGACAAGCCGAAGAGACGCTCACGTGACAGCCGAAGACCCCCCGAGAGCTTCTACTCAATGGCTCTCGGGGAGAAGAAAGAAAAGGACTCCTCCGACGACTCCGACGACGATGACGATGAGAAGGTATCATCCTCTGAACAAGAAGTTGATAATTTATTAGAACAGAACCGTCAGGAGTTGAAGTATAGGGAGAAACTGCTTAGAGGGGCTAAGAAGAGGATAGATGAGCTTGAGAGTGAGCTTGCCACAGCAAATGGCAAGATTGAGAGTCTTTCTTCTTCTCCTTGCTTGGGTGATAGTGGTGAGTTCCCTAACTATGAGGTGCTGTTGTGTGACCTGACGACTCTTAAGTCCAGGTACACAAAGAGAGTAGATGAGAGAGACGCATTGGCCACTGAGCTTGAGAGCGCTCAACAGGAGCTAAAAGATGCTCATGCCACTGTCGTCGCAGCTTGTGTAGACTGCCCATCTCATTTAGCTAGTATAGCTGAGCTGAGAGCCAAGAGTGATGAGCAGTTGAGCGAGTTTGCTGGAGTGAGAGCTGAGTTGGAGCAGACTAAGCTAGAGCTTTAGACCTTGTCAGTTCCATCCACTGTTTGTGAGAACTGTCTGTCCATTAGAATGGAGTTGATCAAGCTAAAAGCTGAGAAGTCTGTCGAAGCTGATAAAGAGTGTGAGATCTGCTTGTCTCAGGTGGAGGTGTTAGCTTCTTTGAGAGAGGAGCTAGCTGATGTTCAGAATGAGAACTTTTACCTCCGTCAGATCCTGAGTTGGATTAGTGCTAGAGAGCCACAGCTCGGCATGATGATCGAGCAGTTCAAGAGACATGATGGTTTTGGAGTAGGTTACACATATACCAAGGCTGATTTTGAGAGCGCCATTAGCCGTGCAGTGGAGTGGAGTAAGATGACTCCCGAATAGAGATATCCCAAGACTCACTCCACTGAGTCCTTTAAGGATAGTCAGCCCAAGGATGGAGTGATCCAAGAACAACCTAAAGCTCCACCTAAGAAGCAGATCTGGATTCCTAAGCCTAAAACTCTTCACACTTCTCTTGATTCTTTACCTGGACCCTCTCACACCAAAGATGCTTCACCCAACACCACTAAGCCTAAGAACCCTAAGCCACAACAATATCCCAAGAAGCCTACCTATCACTATGAGTTTTCAAAGTAATAAAAATATTATTTAATTCAATTTCTTGAATTTATTAATTTGGGAAATACCTTAAATACCCTCCTCTCCCATTTTGAACTACAACATAGAGTTAATGACCAAACTAGGAGCTGAAAATTTTTGTATAAACTCCCAAGGCCAAGATATATTTTTGAGAATTTTTACAAATTTGTATCCACCCTGGAAATGCCCCAAAGGATTTAATCTATTTTCTGCAAATATTTTAAATCAGAAAACCTTTAAAACAGTAATGGGCCACGCCCCTCCCTTTTTCTCTCTCCCGGCCGGCCCAGCCCGTTACTCTCGCCCGCCTCTGTTGGGACGACGGATCGGACCAGCAGGTTTTCTTAGTGGAAATGAGGGTGGTGTATTCAATGCTCCTTCAGCCTGTGTCCTTACAACTGTAGTTGGGGGGTATTTATAAGGCGCCCCGTCCAGAGGCCAAGCGCCCCTGGAGCGCCAACGGCTACTCGGCCAACCGCTGGTCAACAATACAGACAAAACGGACTATATACAGTACAGACAAGAAGATTCGACTTTGACAGCGTATCAGCCGTGTCGGACGCTGCCTGCGCCGCCCGACACGGCTCAGAGGATCGTGATCCTGTCCCCCTGTACATTTGTCTCGTCCTTTCCCCGCCAACGCTCTCTTCGGGTTCGCTACTGCGGCCCGAGGGAGAGGCCTTCGGCAATTCCGTCCCGGAGGGCGGTCTCCGATGACCTTCTCCCGGAGGGTGGCCTCCGGCATCTTCCTCTCAGAGGGTGGCCTCCGGCATCTTTCTCGCGGGGGAAGGCCTCCGGCGTCCTCGTGCCGGAGGACGACCTCCCGCCTTCGTCTCCCGGAAGGAGGCCTCCGGCACCTTCTCCCGGAGGGCGGCCTCCGGCGGCCTTCTCCCGGAGGGCGGCCTCCGGCGGCCTTCTCTCAGAGGGTGGCCTCCGGCAGCCTTCTCCCGGAGGACGGCCTTCGGTAGCCTTCTCCCGGAGGACGGCCTCCGGCAGCCTTCTCCCGGAGGATGGCCTCCGGTATCCTTCTCTCGGAGGGCGGCCTTCGGTATTCTTGGCTTCAGCCCCCCAGGCGGTGGGCCCCCTGGCCGTCAGGATTATCTCCCCCAACAGTAGCCCCTCGCTTCTTTCCTCTCGGGAACCCTGCGTTAAGAGAGGGTGGAAGCGCACAAGATAATTCCGATAACTTTCATAAGGATGTAACTTACATTGAGGTGCCGGGCCTGGCCGGAGTGTGACTCCCTTCGACGGACGCGGAGGAACTCTGGAGCGGGCAAGCGCGGCCGGATCGGGGGTGGAGGTCCGCTCGAGTTCCCCTTCCCGAGGGGTTGGGAGAAGTTTGACCGTCTCCCTAGACGTTTATGCGCCTTGAACCATAGGGCTCCAGCCCCGAGGAGGTGGCTTAATGCCGCCCAAGGCAGTTAATGCCGCGGGCGTGCACTCGGTGTTGGGGAGGCAAACCGTCGGCAAACCGCCGCGCCCCGAGGCGCCGGTTAGTCATTAAATGTAGGCGCCATGCAACCGCCGCGTTCTCATGTGGAACGGGCGGAAGAGGAAACTGCCGGCTTCTTGCTTAAATACCACCCGATACGCGTCTGGTTCCTTCTTCCCGACTTCATTGCGCACGCCCCAGCCACTCCAGTCTGCACTCACTTCACTTCCTGAGCACTAGCCCTCTTCTTGCTCCTTGCGTGATGGCGAGAGGTGACGGCCCGACAATGGCGATGGATCCGCGCTTTCTGCAGCGCCAGATGGCGGCGGCGGCGGCGGCCACCGGCCCATCTGAGACACGCGGCTCGCGCGAGGTTCGTCCTGCCTCGGAGCGCTTCCGGGAGCAGACCCTGGAGCTTGGCCCATCTACATGCACCGGGGCGTCGATCGAGCAGGCGACCAGGGGCCGCCTCGGTCCCGAGACGCAGGCGAGGAGACCAGGTCGGGAGATGGCCCCGCAGCCGCGAGAGGGCGAGGTCGTCATCTTCGAGGCCTTCTTCGAGGCAGGGCTGGGGTTTCCCGCCTCGGAGCTCCTCGCTGGGGTGCTGGACGCGTTCCACGTGGAGCTCCCGCAGCTGTCTCCCAACGCCGTGGCCCGCCTCGCCATCTTCGAATGGGCCATGCGCGCCGAGGGCTGTGAAGGAAGGGTGGAGGTCTTCGCGGAGATGCACGAGGCCCTCTGCCAGCCGAAGAAGAAGGGGGGGGGGTCAGATCCTAGCTTTCGGAAGCATTAATTTCCAACTCCAGAGGAAGTACGTGGACCACTTCCCAGCGAAGGCCATCAACGAAAGGTGGTACTCCAAATGGGTGAGCCGGTGGTTCTACGTCCATGTGGGACTTAGCTCCGAACTCGCCGGGATTCCGCGCCACATCTGGTTCCGAAAGGAGGCGCGCGTCGAAGTTGACTCCGGCTCGATCTCCGCGAGGATCAAGCTTCTTCAGATCGTTGCTCGCCGAATGAGCATGCGCGACTTGGCGGAGGAATTCGTGGCCCTTGAAATCCCTCCGTTGAAGGAAGAGTGGCCTGCGTCGCTCCGGAGCAGCCGGGATGAATCGATGCCAGCTGAGCTCTCCCACTGACTCGGTAAGCGTTTACGCTTGTTTACCTTGACTCCGCTTCCTGCTCGGAGGATATTTTGATTCTGACCTTTGGACTACAGGGTCGCTTGTGGCCCGGACCCCCGAAGAGGTGGCCGGCGTGACGGAGGGGATCCTTGGTGCCCCTACCCAAGCCGAATGCACCCGATGGTTGGAACTGGTGGGTTCCTGGGAGCGCTTAAACCGAGTGTGGGGCGCTCTTGAGCTCTCGCCTCCGCCTCTTCCGGAGGGAGAGGCCCTTCGGTATGTCTCGAAGAGGAAGGTGGGCGATCCCGACGGTGGCCTCTCGCCCAGGCGCCCCTCGAAGAAGAAGAAGAGGATAGTGAAAGGGCCCAAGCGGCTTTCCCCGGAACCAACTTCCGCCTCCGGCTCCGAAGGAGGAGGATCTAGCGACGGGGCTCAATCGGAGTCAGGGGATCCTCCGGCGATTCCGGACCCGATTCCGCCCGTCCGCTCGGGCACCGAGGGGACCGAAGGTGCTCTCCCTCGCTTGGGCTTCGATAACCCTGCGCCGGGGGCTAGGCAAGGGGTCCCTGCCTCCCGGACGGCGCCGCCTCCAGAGGCTTCTCCTCCGCGGCAACCAACTTCGGAGGGGGGCTCCGTCGGCTCTCACGGGAGCAGGGCGACAGACAGCCTAGATCGTGGTGGGCTGGCTGACCCCCTCGGGGCCGTTGAAGGGCGCGAGGCCATGGAAGCCGAGCTTGCCGCGGCGGCGGCGGGTTCGCCCATGAACTACATCGACGACCTCTTCTTCCGCCCGAGCCCGTCTGGACCGACTCCGCCTTCGGAGGATCTTGGCGATGGCGCGGATGAAGGTAAGATAGCTTGCCCGCCTTTCTTCAAACCCCGGGATTCCTTCGAACTTCAACCCCGTTCATCTACGTAGGCACATCCGTCTGGGTTGCCGAGCCAGTTGTCTTTCCTTGGGACGACGCCGCAGACGAGAGGCCCGCGGCCCCTGTTGATGCGACGGAGGCTTCGGAGCAGCGAGCCGGAGTGGAGGCGGGGGGCTCAGAGCAGCGAGCCGGAGCGGAGGCGGGGGCCTCTGAAGGGGCTTCCCCGGAGGCGGCCGAGGGCGTCAGGGGCTCACCTCGGGCCCCTACTTCCAACCGGGGCGCGCGCTATGGTGCCCCTCCTGTGCCCCTTTCTGGCGAACAGCGAGGACTTCGCGTCCAGGGTGGCTCCGGTCCACAATTATTATCTGCGGCTCCGCGAAGCCCCGGTAATAGAGGAGCTGGGGGCGTCCGACGGCCTAGACCTCAGCCGGGCCATCGAGAACGCAGTGGGCCAGGTATGTCCCTGGAATTCCTTCGGTGAGCCTCTAGCCCTTCTCTTGCTAACCTTCTCCGGACGCAGGTGGTCGCCCTGGCGCAGGGCCAGATGATTGCCCTTCTCTCCGAATGCCAACGCCGCGAGGCGGAGACCGCGAGGCTCACAGCCCGAGGGGATGCCGTGGAGTCACTGGCTCGGGAGCGAGCGGCGGAAGTAGAAGCCCTTCATCTCCAAGCAGCGAGGGCCGAAACACTTGAGGCCCAAGTGGCGAAGATGGGCTCCCTCAAGGCTCGTGTTGCAGAATTGGAAGGGTTCCGGGCTCGAGCTGCCCGGGCTGACGAGCTGGAGGCGGAAGTTGCCTCTCTCCGGGTCCGAGCTGCCCGGACCAATGAGCTAGAGGCGGAGGTTTCCTCTCTCCGAGCTCGGGTCTCGGAGGAGAGCAAGCTTCGGGAAGAGGCGGCGGCCAGCGCGGAGTCCCTCCGGGTACGAGTGGACCGGATGGAGCGGACTGAGGCGGACCTCACCGCCCGGAATGGGGAGTTGACCGAGGACCTTGCTGAGGCGGGGAAAACGGCGGCCGACACCGCGGTGTCTCTCCGGAAGGTGCTAGCGCGCTACGGCACCGGGTGCGGCGCGTTCGACATCGCCCGGGAGTCTTTGCTTCGCCGAGTGAAGTTCATTCAGTCCGCCGTCCGGCAGATACACTTGACCGTAGCGCAGTACGGCGAAGTGTCTGCTCGGGTGGCCGCTTACGGAATCCTCCGCCATCTCGAGGTGTCCGGCCTTCCGCTTCCTTCGCCTTCGGGCCCGCATCCGATCGTCTTCGTGGGAGATCACCTTCGAACGCCAAGCGTCGCGCTGAATCGATCTTGGCGAGCGCTCAAGGCGGTCTGGGAGACCGAGGGCCCCGAGGCGATCAAAGCTTGGCTGGAGGAGGCGCTCCGTAAGCGCGGTCCTCCGGATCCTTCGAAGCCTCTGGCCTCGGCTCGCCAGCCGGACCCGAAGGTGTAGCCTCTTTGCGACCTTCCGCTACGCTAACTTGTAATAGCTTAGGAACTTAATCGCATATTAATAAAGAGTACCTCTTGGGGTTTATCTAGGGTGTCCGCGATTGCGAACGCGATATCGAAGTACTTGACTTTGACGACGCTCTTCGACATCAATGGGCCATGTTCGAGGTCCTGAAGGCGAACCGGCCCGCACGCTTCGTTCTCCCCCGTAGCGGCGATGGGCGCGTGGATCCTGGCATCCTTCGTGGGGTTCTGGGCTTCATTAAGGAAGAAGAGGCGGGATCCCGCTCTTCGTCCTCATCTCCGGAGCCGGTGGATTGGTCCGACACGGAGGCAGCTTAGACGAAACGCCTTTCGGGGGAGATAACCTGCGCAGCTGGGCCCAGCTTTAGGAGGACCAGAGGGCCTTTCGCGCTCGGAAGAAGGAAGAGGAGCGGAAGAAAAGGAAGGAGAGGTCCGCGCGAAGCGTGCCTGGGCGCATGCCCGAAACGCGCTCCGGCGCTGGTGACCCCTTCGGCCGAGGGGGCTTCGTTTCTTGCTTGGCTTGGATGAAAATTTCTCTTGACTCTTCTTTTCCGCCTTTGATTTGTAATAAACATTGTACGCCCTCCGTGCTGTCGAAGCCTTTCGCCTTGCTCCTTCCCTTCCCCCCTTAGCGGGTAGTCGGTTGGCCGGCTGGGCGCTAACCAGCTAGGAGGAAGGCGCGTTGAATGTATCCCGCGCCCGGGGGCGGCACACTTCGGACGGGATTTAGGAGTCCAAGTGCGAGGGAGTGCCGAGTCTGAGCTCGGAATCCGATAGCGAGGGTGCGCCGAGCCAGAGCTCGGAACCCGACAGTGAGGGAGCGTCGAGCCGGAGCTCGGAACCCGATAGCGAGGGTGCGTCGAGCCGTAGCTCGAAACCCGAGAGTGAGGGTGCATCGAGCCGGAGCTCGGAACCCTATAGCGAGGGTGCGTCGAGCCGGAGCTCGGAACCCGAGAGCGAGGGTGCGTCGAGCCGGAGCTCGGGACCCGATAGCGAGGGTGCGTCGAGCTGGAGCTCGGAACCCGATAGCGAGGGTGCGTCGAGCCAGAGCTCGGAACCAGATAGCGAGGGTGCGTCGAGCTGGAGCTCGGAACCCGATAGCGAGGGTGCGTCGAGCCAGAGCTCGGAACCCGATAGCGAGGGTGCGTCGAGCCGGAACTCGGAACCCGATAGCGAGGGTGCGTCGAGCCAGAGCTCGGAACCCGATAGCGAGGGTGCGTCGAGCCGGAGCTCGGAACCCGATAGCGAGGGTGCGTCGAGCCGGAGCTCGAAACCCGATAGCGAGGGTGCGTCGAGCCGGAGCTCGGAACCCGATAGCAAGGGTGCGTCGAGCCGGAGCTCGGAACCCGATAGCTTCGGTGAAGCGAAATGCTTAGAGTCGTGGCGCACGTCGTGCTGGGCGAGAATATTGGTCTGGTGATTTTTATTACACAAGTAGGATACAAGATCAGGGGTCATCGGCCGTTAGCGGAATACAGTGACGACTCTACGGAAAGTAACGCTTCAGGTGCTCCGCATGCCAATTATGCTTCAGCTCTTCGCCTTCTAGGGTGGCGAGGCGGTAGGATCCCGGTCGCCCAGACCTTGTGATAATGTAGGGTCCCTCCCACTTGTTGCCCAGCTTGGTGGGAGCGATCACCGTGCGAAGGACGAGGTGCCTGGGTTGGAACTCATTGCGCTTGACCTTGGGATTGTACCAGGATTTGGTCTCTTTCTGATATTTGGATAGGTTGGCGACTGCCCGAAGCCGCGTCTCTTCGGCCAAGTCGAGGGAGATGGTATGCTCGTCATCGCCCTCGGGTGTTGTGACACGCAATGAACCGGCTCGGAGCTCCGTTGGGGTCATTGCTTCGTCGCCGAACAAGAGGCGGAATGGAGTGAAGCCAGTGGCCCGGGAAGTGGTTGTCCGGATGGACCATAAGATCTTCGGCAGCTCGTCGGGCCATAACCCTTTGGCTAAGCCGACGATGCGTTTATTGAGACCCGAAAGGATGTGCCCATTAGCTCGCTCCACGGCTCCGTTAGACTGGGGATGCCGCACGGCGGCGAAGCAGAGCTGGACTCCCAATTCGTCGCAGAATGCCCGGAAGGGTCCGGCGTCGAACTGTGTTCCATTGTCCAAAGTGAGCTGCTTGGGTACTCCGAAACGGCACACAATATTCTGCCAGAAGAATTTCTGGACGCTGCGGGATGTGATGGAGGTTAATGGCTCCGCTTTGACCCACTTAGAGAAATATTCGACGGCGACGACGACAAAGCGCAGGTTTCCTCTCGCTCTGGGGAGTGGCCCGATGAGGTCCATGCCCCAGCGGGCCAGAGGCCATACCGGAGGGATGGGTAGCAGGCTGGCTGGAGGTCGGTGACTGCGCCGCCCAATCCACTGACAACCCTGGCAGGTGCGGACAAGCTCTTCGGCGTCTGCTACGACGGTAGGCCAGTATACGCCTTGCCGGAGAGCCTTTCCTGCGAGAGCCCGCGGCGCCAGGTGGCTCCCGCACAGCCCCCCGTGGATTTCACGGAGCATGGCAACTCTGTCCGAGTGTGAGATGCAGCAGAGTAGCGGGGTGCATACGCCGGACTTGTATAGAATGCCATTGATAACCTGAAACAACCTCGCACGGATCTGCAGGCGAGCTTGGTCTGGGCTGGGATGGTCATCTTCGCCACCTGCGAGCGTGCGCAGGATGGGCTCCCGCCAATCAGCGTCAACCGTGCACAGAACTGGGGCTGGCTGAGGTGGCGGTGGGGGCACATCCGAGGAGGTAGAGGCGGATGCCTCGCTGCGAGGGGGCACCGAAGGTTGGGTGAGCTC
Source organism: Zizania palustris (assembly GCA_019279435.1). Lineage (NCBI taxonomy): Eukaryota > Viridiplantae > Streptophyta > Magnoliopsida > Poales > Poaceae > Zizania > Zizania palustris. Next base: position 73,730,279 of record JAAALK010000289.1, on the reverse strand, counting down.
TTCGAAAAAAGCCCCTGGCGGCAAGGCTTGAGCCCCTGCCCCGGCCTTGGCGAGGGCGTCGGCTTGGCCGTTTTCGCCTCGCGGAATGTTTTGGATGGAGATACCCTTGAAGGCTGTTTCGAACATGCGGATGGAGTCGAGGTACGAGGCGAGGTCGGGGTGCTTAGCCCGGAAACTCTTGTCGATGTGCCCGGCGACGACTTGAGAATCGGTCTTGACGACCACACGCGCAGCTCCCAGCGCGTGCGCCTTGCGGAGCCCCAATAGGACTCCTTCGTACTCGGCGATATTGTTTGTGGCCTTGAAGTTCAGCCGAGCAGAATACAGGGCTTGCTGGCCGAATGGGGAGACAATGACTGCTCCGGCCCCAGCCCCCGAGGCCTGGTAAGCGCCGTCTGAAAAGACGGTCAAAACCCCTTCGCTTGCGTCGGGGCCCGCGGGTTCGCGGGCCATCGTCCATTCTGCGACGAAATCGGCGAGGATTTGGGACTTGATGGCTGTCCGGGCGACGAAGGAGATCCCGAACGGGGCTAATTCCACCGCCCACTTTCCAATGCGGCCAGTGGCGTCCTTGTTCCGGAACATGTCGCCAAGCGGATAGGCAGTCAGGATGACGATGTCATGAGCCAGGAAGTAGTGCCGGAGCTTCCGGGAGGCCATGACGAGGGCGTAGGCCACCTTTTCGAGCTCGGAGTACCTAGCCTTCGCTCCGGTGAGGACTTCAGAAACGAAGTAGATAGGACGTTGGATTAGCTTCCCGCCGAGCAACTCCTCTTGATCTAAAGCCGCACTCGCTGCTGTGCCGGAGGCGGCGAGGTAGACCAATAAAGGGTTATCGGCCTGGGGTGTGGAGAGGGCCACGAGGCCAGAAAGATATTCCTTGATTTGCCGGAAGCAGTCCTGACACTCGGGGGTCCATTCGAAATGCTTGGAACTTCAGACCTATGTGTTCAAAAGTCTTTAAAATTATTTATAAAATAAATTTCAGACCCTTAACAACTTGATTTTTCTTTAGATTAAACCAACTTAAACCTATGTGTTCATTGTGTGATTTTATATTGTTTAGATTGGATGTTGTATTTATTTTATTTTACTTTATTTATATTGGAAAGACTACGACGCCGTCGAGGAGCCGGAATATTTCCCGGAAGTTCCTCCCTCACCCTTCGCTGAACAAGGCAAGTCACCAAACCAATCTTTTGAGCATATTGAACCCATCTTTGATTAAACTATCGCTAAAACACATAGGTTATACATGCATTAGTCAAATGAACCCTTACAATATATTTATTTAGGATCCCCCGACTTTGATGTGCCACCCAAGCCATGCTATCTCGCCTAATCTCCTTGTCACCACATGATTAATGATATTAGCTAGTGTCCAATGTATTGACACGATCGCTATAGGATAAAAATGAGTCGTAGTAAAATGGTTCTACTATATGATCCCCGTTACTTCTTATCCTTGGATTTCTGTTGGTGATGAGTTATGGTTGTGAGTGTATGCATGGTGGGTTCCGGGTGCAAGCCAGGGCATTGGTCGGTAGCACCCGGGGCGCTATAAGGACCGGTCTGCGGGATCCGTTGCAATACACTTCCGTACTAACCACAAGTCTAATGGGTAAGTCCTAACTAAGGAATGGAGTGTTCCAAAACGAGGCCACCATTTGGAGATGGGTCAAGCAGCACTTGCGGGTGGCTTGTACCAATGTGGCGCAAAAGGGGGTGCGACGTTAGCCGGGATGCGGCCCGGCGCGCCGGCGAAACCTAGAGCGGGTGGTTATCGCTTGGAGCATTTCATGCCGAGGTTTTGGCACGAGTTCCCGTGGTATGGGTCATCTCATTTGGGATGAGTGCGTGCCTTGTGGGTACATTAGTACATCTTTGATCAGAGTCTTAAATCTTTTCGAAAAGCCGAGCCCATGGTCAAGGGCGGGTTGCGTGACATCCCACAGTTAGATTACTTGAATATGGATGTGCATGTTGGTTGACATGTAAGGACTATTGTGCGAGGAGGTAAAACGTACTCCTCGAGTTAGATGATGTTATTGATGTTCATGTTTATATTTCCGCATGGTAAAATTTGATTACACTAAATGCAATAACTGAAAATGTACTTTTCCGCACGTTTAGCCATTACCCTTCCTTGTTTATTATCCTGCATTATTACTTGCATTTGCGGTGGCTTGTTGAGTACTTTTTGTACTCATACCCGTTGAACACCTCAGAGGATGCCTACTACGAAGATGGTCTGGAGTAGCGACCCAGTCAAGAGAAGATCCTGAAGAAGACGTTCGTCATGCTTTTATTTACTTATTTAATTTTTACTCTGATGTAATAAATATGGTCTGCATACCATGAATACTTGTCGTATGTACGATTGTCGCATGATGAACCTCTTGTTATTATTGATTTTCTATGGAAATTCAATAATGTTCCGATTTTGTAAATCGGGGTGCCACAAGATGGTATCAGAGTCGACTTGACTGTAGGAAGCCAAACAGACCCGCCGAGCCATTAGCCGCAGGAAATTATTTCTCGAAAACCTACTTTATAAACTTTGTTTCTCCCCTCACTTTTATTCAACTTGCTGTTTTGTAGATGCCAGTATACCAAGTGCACAGCTTCTGCCGCCACTTCGAGGGCTTCATCAGGGAGCTCCGCATGATGCTCACATTCCTCGGGTTCATCTTTGAGCCCGAATTCCAAGGAGTGTACCCCGACGAGTTCGCTGGACCTTGTGACATCTCCCTCACCGTCCACGCCTCCGGAGAGCACCTGCCACCCTACACCACCGCACTTGGGGGCCCGACTTTCGACATCGCGTGCCAATGAGTCGCCCTCCAGGCCCTCATGGAGCTGAGGATGATCTACGATGACCGTCTTTAGAACTCGTCCTTCCGGCTTGTGCCGAAGTGTACTCCCGGCGCCCACCGTAGCATCTACCTCGGAGTAAACTCCGTGCGTGATCCGGTCATGGCCCGGCAGTCGCGTCTTCTATAGGCTATGGATGATCTCCATACCGAGGCGGTGCTCGACGCCGATGAGCACCATGAGGCGGTCGAGTTTCTTTGTGAGGAGACGAAGAACTTGATCCAACAGAACGGCGAGTTGCAGCGCAAGATCATGCAGCTGCAGAAGGACATCGCCGAGATGGTTCCTCTCCTTCCAAGGAAGAAGAATCCCATCCGCGAGCCCCTCCCTCGCCCCAAGAGGATCCCGCCACACCCCTCCCCCGCCAGACCCTCCACCAGCGCCCCTGCACCATGCCCCGGCCTAGTCTCCGACCCCATCATCGAGAACTTTCTCGAGCCCACCATCCCTCTGGAGCCGCGTACTCGTGGTTCCGAGAGCACGGAGACCGCCTCCGGTGGCGATTAGGCGTTAGGAGTCGCTATCTTAAATAAAACAAAATTTTGTATGTGGTGCTATCCACAACGAGTGTGTTGTGGATAGAATAAGAGCTTGATTGTAATGAACAATTTTTACCACTTTACATATATGCCTGAGCCTTATGAGGTATTTTTGATAGTATTATTGTTTCATCATCTTTTTGCCTTATAATGTCGTATATTCAGAAAATGGCCGACCACCAGAACACCGGCTCCAACAACGGCGAAGGAGGAAGCCGCGATGCACGTGAGGGTGTTGTACCCAACTGGGGTGCAACGGGCCCACGTCAGTCTGGGTCGCCATCTGCCAACCACCCTACTTTGGCGGAGATGATGGTGAATCAGAACCAGCTGATCACCGCCCTCCTCACTAAGATGCAGCACCAACAAACTCAGTTGGACCGTGTAACACCCTGATTTTTTTTTAAAAAATTATTAAATAAAATTTGGAAACTAAAAAATTTAAATTAAGAAATTGAGTTTGAATAATAAAATGATTGAAATAATGCTGAATTAAAAATCTCAAGAAATAATTCGAATTTTGGGTTGGAAAATTTTTGTTAAAATTCTCAAGTCAAGAATATGCCATAAGATTTTTATTTGCATTTTTAGGATTTTTATAACTATTTTAGTAAATACAAACATCAATTCAGAAATTAGAGAAATAAAAAAACATATATAAATTAAATTCCATTTTTTTCCCGACCAGCGCTCTCTCTCCTATTTTTTTCGTCTCGTGGGCCCTGCAGCAGTACTGCACTGCCGCTTGCATGCAGCTGCACGCGCCTGAAGCTACACCATGCGCTGCTGTGCCGTGGGCCCCGCCCATGCTTTGCCGCTGCTTGCGCTGCATGCCACCGAGCCGCGCGCCAAATTTTGCTGTCACTGCTACCCGGTCCCACATGTCAGGTTTATCTTCTCCACCTCAAATCCCTAAGCTCCGAGCTCCTGTTCGGCCGCTCCGAAGACTCCGGCGCCATTCGATTTTTCTGGCGGCTCCTGTTCCCTTCCTTGTATAAATAGCACCGCTGCTCTCCTGTTTTCCCCCCAAACCCCACGCCGCCAGGCCGCCGCCGCCCGCGCCATACCCTGCTTCGCCGCTCCTGTTCCTCGCCACCGGAGACAGCCACCGCCTCGCCTGCCGCCGTTTTCCCCAGGGTAACGATCCTCATCCTCCCCTGATTCCATTTTTGCTATTTGTTCGGTGTATAGTACTTCGCTGTCGTCGCTAGCCGAGCCACGTGATCTGCCGCCGTTGCTGGAGAAGACGTCCTGTTCATTGCGGTGTGGGTGCGCCGGTTCCTGTGGACTCGGTCCACCGCGGACTGCAGCTTTTTCCAACTCTTCCAGTTCAGAAATAAATCCAAAAAATGCCCTAAACTTCCAAAAATCATATCTTTCACATCCGAACTCCGTTTTCATCCGTTCAAATTTCAGATTGAGCGTCATTAAATTATCTACAACTTGGACTAATAACATTGTACTGCTTGTACTGTTTTATTTCCTGTTTTTAATTGTTTTTTTCTCTTTATGCATGCTTTTTATTATTTCGAAGCTGTCAAGGAGCCGAAGCCTTTCTTCGAAGCGCTGCCACCAACGTTTGCTGATCTAGGCAAGTCACAGATTCATTTCCGTGGAAATAGTTGATCATGTTGAACCCATTTTTATTATTAATTATCGCTAAAACCTATAGGATAATAAATGCATTAGTTTACACTTTTAATTATTTAGTTAAAGTTTAGTTTAAACCCTGTTGTGTAAACCTAAGCCATGCTTTGTATTCCGTTCTCCTTGTCGCCTTATAAAATTTATTAGTTAGTGCTCTAAAGTAGAGGCACACTTGCTAGCGTTAAAATTAATACTTATTACTAGACAGGTGGATCGTCTCTATATCTTTGTTATATCTCGTCTCATTGTGATTCTGAGTTGTGTTACTTGAAATCTTGGGGAATGGTGTTGCATTGAGCATGGTGGGTTCCGGGTGCAAGCTCGGACATTGGTTAGTCGCACCCGGGGCACTATAAGGACCGGTCTGCGGGATCTGTTGCGAAGCATAACAGTACTGACCACAAGTCTAATGGGTAAGGCCTAATCCGAAGTATGGGTTGATTCAGCTTGATGCACCGAGCGGAGGGGACGAGTTCACTTAACCCGGAGTGCCAGGTGGTGGCTTGGTCCGACGAGGCACGAAAGAGGGTCTACGTCTGCCAATCGGGGTCTACCCATGATTTTCGGGTGAGATCTCAGTGGAGCGTGGGCGAAACCTAGTGTGGTTGTCCTCTTGCTGAGTCAATTCATATGACGGGTTTTGGCATGAACTTGGTCAGGGTATCGTGGTGGTATCCTGGTGCACACCGGGTTTGTGCCTTGTGGGTAAAGTAGTACACCTCTGATCAGAGTATAAACTTTTCGAAAAGCCGTGCCCACGGTCACGGGCGGCCTAGTGATGTTCTCCGCAGTTAGCATTTATTTTTGCATTTATGTGTGAAATCATTGAACATGATGGAATGGGTTGAAAGAGCGAGTTGGCACAGGTGTGCAACTCGAGGTAGTGGATAGTTATTGCTCATATTTACTTCAGCATTTTATATTCATGTTTTAATTTTGCTCACTAAAGCTTAAACAACATTAAACATGCTCATTTATGCAAACAAGCCTAGAATATGCTCCTTTGCTATTTAGCCTTCATTATATGCATATCTGTGGCTTGTTGAGTACCTTTGTACTCATCCCCGTTGATTACTTTTTTTAGATGCTTATTATCAAGAGGATGAAGTCCAGGAGTAGCGACCCAGTCGAGGTGTCAGATTTTGGGATCGAGATGTTCTTCAGGCGCTTTTGTTTCGCTTCCGCATTTATTTGAGTTTGTAATAAGTGTAGCCCATGAGCTACGTACTATGTTTTAATTTCGTTATGCGTCGTCGGTTTATGAACATCTTGTTGTTTGCATATTGTTTTGAGAATTAATAAAGGTTCGAGTTCTCTTTTGAATTCGGGCGTGACAGACCGACTGTAGAACGGAGATTCTGCGTGTTTCTGCGTGTGCGCCCGCCCATCTTCTCAAGCACCACCAACCCAATGGAGGCCGGAGATTGGCTCCGCACCATTGGAAAGAAGCTTGACCTCCTCCCCTGCACCGACCGGGAGCGAGTGGCCTTCGCCACTCATCAGCTCCAGGGTTTCGCCACTGAATGGTGGGACAACTATCGTGAGTCCCAACCGGAGGACCACGTGGTGACCTGGGCGGAGTTCACCATCGCCTTCCGTGCCACCCACGTCCCCGCCGGTGTCATCGCGGTGAAGCAGCAGGAGTTCCGCGACCTGCAGCAAGGCAACCGGACTGTCATGGAGTACCTCCATGAGTTCAACCGCCTCGCCCGCTACGCACCGGAAGACGTGCGCACCGACGCCCTCCGCCAGGCCAAGTTCCTTCGGGGACTTAAGGATGAACTGTCCATCCAGCTCGTCGCTACCGACTACGCCGATTTCCAACGGCTAGTCAACAAAGCGCTCATCCAAGAGACTGAGCAGAACATGTTGGACCTCAAGAAGAGGAAGATGATCGCCTTCAAGCATCAGCAGGCGAACTCTCAGACGCTCCGCTTCGTCCCTCCGCCACCAGCACCCGCCTACCATCCTCGGCCCGCCTACAGGCCACCTCATGCCGCCGGTGGATCCAACACCGGGCATCCTCGCCCCGCTCCACCAGCTCCGGCCGCTCAGCGACACCAGCCGCCAAGGCCCCGATCTTGAAGGATCGCCAAGGGAGACCGGTCGTCTGCTTCAACTGCCGCAAGGAAGGGCACTATTCGCACCAGTGTCCTCACCCCAAGCAGCCCCAAGGCACGGCACCCAACCAGGCAATACGTGCCCGCGTCAACCACATCAACGCGGAGGAAGCTCAGGAGGCTCCCGAAGTCGTGCTCGGTACATTCACTGTGAATTCCATACCAGCCGTAATATTATTTGACTCTGGAGCAACACACTCCTTCGTCTCAGAAGATTTTGTGAAAATCAACGAATTGGACATACTCCCTCTACCCGTCCCCATGGTGATTGCCACTCCCGGCAGTGGGACCTTAGCACGCTTATACAGCCCTAAGGTTCAGATTGAGATCCAAGGAGTATTATTTCGGGCCGAGCCAGTCCTCATAAAATGCACCGGACTCGACCTCATCCTAGGGATGGATTGGTTGATGAAGCACAAGGGAGTGATCGACTGTGCCAACAAGTCCGTCATAGTGGCCAACCCTGAAGGCGCAACCGTCACCTTTCGGATGACCAGTCGCAAACCACTCGAAGCATCCCTTCACTCGCTAGCTCTTGAAGAAGTACCCATAGTCAAGGAGTTCATGGACGTCTTCCCTGAAGACCTACCATGAATGCCCCCCAAGCGGGACATCGAATTCAGAATCGAACTTGTCCCCGGGACCACTCCAATCTCCAAGCGTCCATACCGGATGGCCGCTAATGAACTAGCTGAAGTCAAGAGCAACATCGAAGACCTAGAGCAAAAAGGATACATTCGACCGAGTACCTCACCCTGGGGTGCACCGGTCATCTTCGCTATGAAGAAAGACAAGACCAAGAGGATGTGCGTGGACTATAGAGCCTTGAACGACGTAACCATCAAGAACAAGTACCCATTGCCTCGGATCGATGACCTGTTCGATCAACTTAAGGGATCCTCGATATTTTCCAAGATTGACCTCAGGTCAGGTTATCACCAATTGAGGATTAGAGAAGAGGACATACCCAAGACTGCCTTCACCTCCCGCTATGGACTCTACGAGTATACAGTGATGTCGTTCGGACTCACGAATGCCCCGGCCTTTTTCATGAACATGATGAACAATGTATTCATGGAGTTCTTGGATAAGTTCATCGTGGTATTCATTGACGATATCCTCGTTTACTCCAAGACCAAAGAAGAACATGAAACTCACCTCCGTCTGACCCTCAGAAAGCTAAGGGAGCAGCAATTGTACGCCAAATACAGCAAATGCGAATTTTGGTCATCTGAGGTGAAGTTCCTCGGCCATGTTATATCTGCCAGAGGAATAGCAGTGGACCCAACAACCGTGGAAGTAGTGACCAACTGGCTGCAGCCCACGACCGTGACCGAGATCCGGAGTTTTCTCGGATTGGCCGGATACTACCGCCGGTTCATCGAGAATTTTTCCAAGATCGCCAAGCCTATGACCAGAGTTTTGCAGAAAGAAGTAAAATTTGAATGGACCCCCGATTGCAAAGAAAGCTTCCAGACTCTCAAGAAGAAGCTCGTGTCAGCCCCTATTCTGACCCTGCCAGACATCCGGAAAGACTTCCACGTCTACTGTGATGCTTCTCGTCAAGGTTTGGGATGCGTCTTAATGCAAGAAGGGAAGGTGATATCCTACGCCTCCCGACAACTGAGACCGCATGAGCTGAACTACCCAACCCACGACCTGGAGTTAGTAGCCGTGGTTCATGCCTTGAAGATATGGAGACATTACCTTGTGGGGAATCGGTGTGAGGTCTTCACCGAGCACAAGAGCCTCAAGTATATATTCACCCAACCATATCTGAACCTCAGGCAAAGGAGATGGTTGGAACTGATTAAAGATTATGACTTGGGCATCCATTACCATCCAGGCAAAGCGAATGTGGTGGCAGACGCCCTTAGCCGAAAAGGGTACTGCAATGCCATCATGATTCAAGACCAAGCTCCTTTACTTTACAAGGAGATGGAAAGGCTAAATCTAGGGATCACCACCTGAGCGTACCTCACTGCCTTGGAGTCTCGGCCTGTCTTGATAGACCAGATCCGAGAAAAGCAGAAGGAAGACCCAGACATCTTGGAGATCCAACAGAACATGCGGAAGGGTAAAGCCCTCGGATTCTCCGAGGACGAGCATGGTACCGTCTGGTTCGGAAAACCGGATCTGCATACCCGACAAACCTGAGTTGAAGACCCTCATCCTTCAAGAAGCCCACGATACTCTGTACTCCATCCACCCCGGGAGTACAAAGATGTATCAATACCCGAAGGAAAGATATTGGTGGGTCAGCATGAAGAGAGAAATAGCTGAGTATGTGGCCAAGTGCGACACATGCCGGCGAGTCAAGGCAGAGCATCAGAGACCTGCCGAACTTCTTTAACCCCTCAACATCCCTGAATTGAAGTGGTAAGAGATAGGAATGGACTTCATCACTGGACTGCCCAGGACCCAAGCCAGTCATGATTCTATCTGGGTGATCGTCGACTGACTCACCAAGGTGGCTCACTTCATCCCGGTCAAGACGACCTACACTGTCGCCAAGTTGGCTGAGTTGTATATGACCCGGATCGTGTGCCTTCACGGAGTTCCTAAGAAGATCGTATCTGACCGTGAGAGTCAGTTTACCTCCAAGTTTTGGAAGAACCTTCAAGAGGAACTCGGCACCCGGCTGAACTTTAGCACCGCCTATCATCCACAGACCGAGGGTCAAACTGAAAGGGTCAACCAGATATTGGAAGATATGCTTAGAGCTTGCGCTCTAGACTTTGGCGGAATGTGGGACAAGAACTTACCCTATGCAGAGTTCTCCTACAACAACAGCTATCAAGCCAGCCTGCAAATGTCCCCGTTCGAAGCACTCTACGGACGTAAGTGCAGAACACCATTGCTCTGGGATCAAACCGGAGAATCGCAACTGTTCGGGACAGATATATTAAGAGAAGCTGAAGAGAAGGTCAAGATCATAAGGGATCGGTTAAAGATAGCCCAGTCCCGACAGAAGAGCTACGCCGATAACCGTCGAAGAGACCTAACCTTTGAGGAGGGTGATTATGTCTATCTCCGAGTCACTCCCCTCCGCGGCACTCAAAGGTTCAACATGAAAGGCAAGTTAGCACCCCGCTACGTCAGACCTTTTTCGATCCTCCGACGCCAAGGAGAAGTGGCATATAAACTTGAACTGCCTCCATCATTGGCAGGAGTTCACAATGTGTTCCATGTCTCTCAGCTGAAGAAGTGCCTCCGTGTACCCACCGAGCAAGCCGATCTTCAACAGCTCAATGCCCAAGAAGACTTGACCTACATCGAGAAACCCATCAAGATCTTGGAAACCAAGGAAAGGGTGACCAGGAGTGGTGTAGTTCGCTTCTGCAAGGTTCAGTGGGACAACCACCCCGCCGAAGAAGCTACATGGGAAAAAGAAGACGAGCTGAAAGCCCAATACCCCGAGTTATTCGAGTAACGTTCCAATCTCGAGGACAAGATTCTTTGTAAGGGGGATAGGTTTGTAACACCCCAAATTTTCAAAGTAATAAAAATATTATTTAATTCAATTTCTTGAATTTATTAATTTGGGAAATACCTTAAATACCCTCCTCTCTCATTTTGAACTACAACATAGAGTTAATGACCAAACTAGGAGCTGAAAATTTTTGTATAAACTCCCAAGGCCAAGATAGATTTTTGAGAATTTTTACAAATTTGTATCCACCCTGGAAATGCCCCAAAGGATTTAATCTATTTTCTGCAAATATTTTAAATCAGAAAACCTTTAAAACAGTAATGGGCCACGCCCCTCCCTTTTTCTCTCTCCCGGCCGGCCCAGCCCGTTACTCTCGCCCGCCTCGGACTGACAGCCCGACCCCACCCGTTAGTGAGCCCCTCTCCCCTCGCGCACGCGCTCGACACCACGGCCCCCTCTCGCGCTCGCTGGTAGGTGGCCCCCGCCTGTCAGGTCCTTCGTCCCCGTGAGATCCGCCCCCAAATCGCCCCCCCTCGCCGGCCGATGCCATTACTCGCCTCGGATCCCCTACCCCCGACCCCTCCCCTCGAATTAAGCCTGGCAATCAAACCCCCACGCTCCGGTGACCATTTCCCCCATTAAACCCAGCCGGATCGCGTCCCGATTCAACTAATCCGCCTGCAACCCGATCTCGCCGGCGATTAAAACCGTGTTTACTCCGGCCTCCCCTAATTGCGCCCCCTCTGCCCCCGCCGGTGACCTTATTTAAACCCCCTGGTGCCCCGCATTCGACCCCCACGCTCACACACTGCAAGGACGCACAGAACGCCCTCACTTCGAGTTTCAGCGCACCACCGCCGCCCGTCCTCCAGCCGCCGCTCGCCATCGCCGGAGTGCCCCTCCGTCCTCGCCAACCGCACCACTGCGACCGCAAGGACCTCACCGACCCCGACAACCACTCTGTCGTCGACGAACCCCACCGGATCACCGTCGCCGCCAAGGACCCGAACGCCTCCATTGCCTCCGCTCATCGCCGGCCTTGCTCCGTCGACCATTCGTCACCGCAAGGGTACCCTCATGACCCCCTAGTCGCCCTCTTTCTGTTTTAGGCCTTAGACACGACCGCCATCGCTCGCCGTGGCCTCTGGCCCGCTCGCCGTCACCGAAGAAGATGACCGGCACAGGTCGAGTACCCGTGCCGTGTCGGATTTGATCCTGGCCGTGCGATCTGGATCTAACGGTACCGGTTAAATCCCATGTGCGGTTTAATCTGTGCCGTCGGATCTGAGCGAAGGGGTACATTTTAATCTCGCGCGTTCGTTAATATTTAAAACCCGCGTTTAATCTCAGCCATCCATCGCATACCGGTTTGGCCTTTTAATCTCGCGCGTCCATTTTCACTTAACGCCCTTGCCTCGCCCTCGCGCGTTGGATCTGGATCCAACGGTCCAGATTGGGCCGGACCACGCGCACAGTGTGCGGGTTCACCGTGGGCCTGGCTCACCGTGAACCCGAGGGGATTTACATTTAAAAATAAATTCCAGAAACTGTTTAAAACTTGTAAAATTCATATCTGGCGCATTTGAACTCTAAAAATTGTCATTTCAATTCTAGAAATTTTATAATTTTATTCTCTACACTTAAGTTCAATAAAAACAGTATGTTACTTTAGACTTTTTCATGTTTATTTATATAAGTATTCAAATACCCTTAGGGTAAAAATGTACTTTCAATTATTTAAATTTCATTAAAGTTTATATGTATTTTATTTCTATTCATATACTGAAAACCACTACATTGCCCATGAACCTTTCATTTTAAATTGATTAGAATGTTTTAAATGAGGTTACTCACAATTAAAACCCTTTTTCAAATGTGCCACCCAAGCCATGCTATCTCGCCTAATCTCCTTGTCACCACATGATTAATGATATTAGCTAGTGTCCAATGTATTGACACGACCGCTATAGGATAAAAATGAGTCGTAGTAAAATGGTTCTACTATATGATCCCCGTTACTTCTTATCCTTGGATTTCTGTTGGTGATGAGTTATGGTTGTGAGTGTATGCATGGTGGGTTCCGGGTGCAAGCTAGGGCATTGGTCGGTAGCACCCAGGGCGCTATAAGGACCGGTCTGCGGGATCCGTTGCAATACACTTCCGTACTAACCACAAGTCTAATGGGTAAGTCCTAACTAAGGTATGGAGTGTTCCAAAACGAGGCCACCATTTGGAGATGGGTCAAGCAACACTTGCAGGTGGCTTGTACCAAAGATGTATCAAGATCCTGAAGAAGACGTTCATCATGCTTTTATTTACTTATTTAATTTTTACTCTGATGTAATAAATATGGTCTGCGTACCATGAATACTTGTCGTATGTACGATTGTCGCATGATGAACCTCTTGTTATTATTGATTTTCTATGGAAATTCAATAATGTTCCGATTTTGTAAATCGGGGTGCCACAAGATGGTATCAGAGCCGACTTGACTGTAGGAAGCCAAACAGACCCGCCGAGCCATTAGCCGCAGGAAATTATTTCTCGAAAACCTACTTTATAAACTTTGTTTCTCCCCTCACTTTTATTCAACTTGCTGTTTTGTAGATGCCAGTATACCAAGTGCACAGCTTCTGCCGCCACTTCGAGGGCTTCATCAGGGAGCTCCGCATGATGCTCACATTCCTCGGGTTCATCTTTGAGCCCGAATTCCAAGGAGTGTACCCCGACGAGTTCGCTGGACCTTGTGACATCTCCCTCACCGTCCACGCCTCCGGAGAGCACCTGCCACCCTACACCACCGCACTTGGGGGCCCGACTTTCGACATCGCGTGCCAATGAGTCGCCCTCCAGGCCCTCATGGAGCTGAGGATGATCTACGATGACCGTCTTTAGAACTCGTCCTTCCGGCTTGTGCCGAAGTGTACTCCCGGCGCCCACCGTAGCATCTACCTCGGAGTAAACTCCGTGCGTGATCCGGTCATGGCCCGGCAGTCGCGTCTTCTATAGGCTATGGATGATCTCCATACCGAGGCGGTGCTCGACGCCGATGAGCACCATGAGGCGGTCGAGTTTCTTTGTGAGGAGACGAAGAACTTGATCCAACAGAACGGCGAGTTGCAGCGCAAGATCATGCAGCTGCAGAAGGACATCGCCGAGATGGTTCCTCTCCTTCCAAGGAAGAAGAAGCCCATCCGCGAGCCCCTCCCTCGCCCCAAGAGGATCCCGCCACACCCCTCCCCCGCCAGACCCTCCACCAGCGCCCCTGCACCATGCCCCGGCCTCGTCTCCGACCCCATCATCGAGAACTTTCTCGAGCCCACCATCCCTCTGGAGCCGCGTACTCGTGGTTCCGAGAGCACGGAGACCGCCTCCGGTGGCGATTAGGCGTTAGGAGTCGCTATCTTAAATAAAACAAAATTTTGTATGTGGTGCTATCCACAACGAGTGTGTTGTGGATAGAATAAGAGCTTGATTGTAATGAACAATTTTTACCACTTTACATATATGCCTGAGCCTTATGAGGTATTTTTGATAGTATTATTGTTTCATCATCTTTTTGCCTTATAATGTCGTATATTCAGAAAATGGCCGACCACCAGAACACCGGCTCCAACAACGGCGAAGGAGGAAGCCGCGATGCACGTGAGGGTGTTGTACCCAACTGGGGTGCAACGGGCCCACGTCAGTCTGGGTCGCCATCTGCCAACCACCCTACTTTGGCGGAGATGATGGTGAATCAGAACCAGCTGATCACCGCCCTCCTCACTAAGATGCAGCACCAACAAACTCAGTTGGACCGTGTAACACCCTGATTTTTTTTAAAAAATTATTAAATAAAATTTGGAAACTAAAAAATTTAAATTAAGAAATTGAGTTTGAATAATAAAATGATTGAAATAATGCTGAATTAAAAATCTCAAGAAATAATTCGAATTTTGGGTTGGAAAATTTTTGTTAAAATTCTCAAGTCAAGAATATGCCATAAGATTTTTATTTGCATTTTTAGGATTTTTATAACTATTTTAGTAAATACAAACATCAATTCAGAAATTAGAGAAATAAAAAAACATATATAAATTAAATTCCATTTTTTTCCCGACCAGCGCTCTCTCTCCTATTTTTTTCGTCTCGTGGGCCCTGCAGCAGTACTGCACTGCCGCTTGCATGCAGCTGCACGCGCCTGAAGCTACACCATGCGCTGCTGTGCCGTGGGCCCCGCCCATGCTTTGCCGCTGCTTGCGCTGCATGCCACCGAGCCGCGCGCCAAATTTTGCTGTCACTGCTACCCCGGTCCCACATGTCAGGTTTATCTTCTCCACCTCAAATCCCTAAGCTCCGAGCTCCTGTTCGGCCGCTCCGAAGACTCCGGCGCCATTCGATTTTTCTGGCGGCTCCTGTTCCCTTCCTTGTATAAATAGCACCGCTGCTCTCCTGTTTTCCCCCCAAACCCCACGCCGCCAGGCCGCCGCCGCCCGCGCCATACCCTGCTTCGCCGCTCCTGTTCCTCGCCACCGGAGACAGCCACCGCCTCGCCTGTCGCCGTTTTCCCCAGGGTAACGATCCTCATCCTCCCCTGATTCCATTTTTGCTATTTGTTCGGTGTATAGTACTTCGCTGTCGTCGCTAGCCGAGCCACGTGATCTGCCGCCGTTGCTGGAGAAGACGTCCTGTTCATTGCGGTGTGGGTGCGCCGGTTCGTGTGGACTCGGTCCACCGCGGACTGCAGCTTTTTCCAACTCTTCCAGTTCAGAAATAAATCCAGAAAATGCCCTAAACTTCCAAAAATCATATCTTTCACATCCGAACTCCGTTTTCATCCGTTCAAATTTTAGATTGAGCGTCATTAAATTATCTACAACTTGGACTAATAACATTGTACTGCTTGTACTGTTTTATTTCCTGTTTTTAATTGTTTTTTTCTCTTTATGCATGCTTTTTATTATTTCGAAGCTGTCAAGGAGCCGAAGCCTTTCTTCGAAGCGCTGCCACCAACGTTTGCTGATCTAGGCAAGTCACAGATTCATTTCCGTGGAAATAGTTGATCATGTTGAACCCATTTTTATTATTAATTATCGCTAAAACCTATAGGATAATAAATGCATTAGTTTACACTTTTAATTATTTAGTTAAAGTTTAGTTTAAACCCTGTTGTGTAAACCTAAGCCATGCTTTGTATTCCGTTCTCCTTGTCGCCTTATAAAATTTATTAGTTAGTGCTCTAAAGTAGAGGCACACTTGCTAGCGTTAAAATTAATACTTATTACTAGACAGGTGGATCGTCTCTATATCTTTGTTATATCTCGTCTCATTGTGATTCTGAGTTGTGTTACTTGAAATCTTGGGGAATGGTGTTGCATTGAGCATGGTGGGTTCCGGGTGCAAGCTCGGACATTGGTTAGTCGCACCCGGGGCACTATAAGGACCGGTCTGCGGGATCTGTTGCGAAGCATAACAGTACTGACCACAAGTCTAATGGGTAAGGCCTAATCCGAAGTATGGGTTGATTCAGCTTGATGCACCGAGCGGAGGGGACGAGTTCACTTAACCTGGAGTGCCAGGTGGTGGCTTGGTCCGACGAGGCACGAAAGAGGGTCTACGTCTGCCAATCGGGGTCTACCCATGATTTTCGGGTGAGATCTCAGTGGAGCGTGGGCGAAACCTAGTGTGGTTTTCCTCTTGCTGAGTCAATTCATATGACGGGTTTTGGCATGAACTTGGTCAGGGTATCGTGGTGGTATCCTGGTGCACACCGGATTTGTGCCTTGTGGGTAAAGTAGTACACCTCTGATCAGAGTATAAACTTTTCGAAAAGCCGTGCCCACGGTCACGGGCGGCCTAGTGATGTTCTCCGCAGTTAGCATTTATTTTTGCATTTATGTGTGAAATCATTGAACATGATGGAATGGGTTGAAAGAGCGAGTTGGCACAGGTGTGCAACTCGAGGTAGTGGATAGTTATTGCTCATATTTACTTCAGCATTTTATATTCATGTTTTAATTTTGCTCACTAAAGCTTAAACAACATTAAACATGCTCATTTATGCAAACAAGCCTAGAATATGCTCCTTTGCTATTTAGCCTTCATTATATGCATATCTGTGGCTTGTTGAGTACCTTTGTACTCATCCCCGTTGATTACTTTTTTTTAGATGCTTATTATCAAGAGGATGAAGTCCAGGAGTAGCGACCCAGTCGAGGTGTCGGATTTTGGGATCGAGATGTTCTTCAGGCGCTTTTGTTTCGCTTCCGCATTTATTTGAGTTTGTAATAAGTGTAGCCCATGAGCTACGTACTATGTTTTAATTTCGTTATGCGTCGTCGGTTTATGAACATCTTGTTGTTTGCATATTGTTTTGAGAATTAATAAAGGTTCGAGTTCTCTTTTGAATTCGGGCGTGACAGACCGACTGTAGAACGGGGAACCTGCCCCTCGCGCACCAGCACCCGCACCCGCTCCACAACTCTCGGAGTTTCTGCGTGTGCGCCCGCCCATCTTCTCAAGCACCACCAACCCAATGGAGGCCGGAGATTGGCTCCGCACCATTGGAAAGAAGCTTGACCTCCTCCCCTGCACCGACCGGGAGCGAGTGGCCTTCGCCACTCATCAGCTCCAGGGTTTCGCCACTGAATGGTGGGACAACTATCGTGAGTCCCAACCGGAGGACCACGTGGTGACCTGGGCGGAGTTCACCATCGCCTTCCGTGCCACCCACGTCCCCGCCGGTGTCATCGCGGTGAAGCAGCAGGAGTTCCGCGACCTGCAGCAAGGCAACCGGACTTTCATGGAGTACCTCCATGAGTTCAACCGCCTCGCCCGCTACGCACCGGAAGACGTGCGCACCGACGCCCTCCGCCAGGCCAAGTTCCTTCGGGGACTTAAGGATGAACTGTCCATCCAGCTCGTCGCTACCGACTACGCCGATTTCCAACGGCTAGTCAACAAAGCGCTCATCCAAGAGACTGAGCAGAACATGTTGGACCTCAAGAAGAGGAAGATGATCGCCTTCAAGCATCAGCAGGCGAACTCTCAGACGCTCCGCTTCGTCCCTCCGCCACCAGCACCCGCCTACCATCCTCGGCCCGCCTACAGGCCACCTCATGCCGCCGGTGGATCCAACACCGGGCATCCTCGCCCCGCTCCACCAGCTCCGGCCGCTCAGCGACACCAGCCGCCAAGGCCCCGATCTTGAAGGATCGCCAAGGGAGACCGGTCGTCTGCTTCAACTGCCGCAAGGAAGGGCACTATTCGCACCAGTGTCCTCACCCCAAGCAGCCCCAAGGCACGGCACCCAACCAGGCAATACGTGCCCGCGTCAACCACATCAACGCGGAGGAAGCTCAGGAGGCTCCCGAAGTCGTGCTCGGTACATTCACTGTGAATTCCATACCAGCCGTAATATTATTTGACTCTGGAGCAACACACTCCTTCGTCTCAGAAGATTTTGTGAAAATCAACGAATTGGACATACTCCCTCTACCCGTCCCCATGGTGATTGCCACTCCCGGCAATGGGACCTTAGCACGCTTATACAGCCCTAAGGTTCAGATTGAGATCCAAGGAGTATTATTTCGGGCCGAGCCAGTCCTCATAAAATGCACCGGACTCGACCTCATCCTAGGGATGGATTGGTTGATGAAGCACAAGGGAGTGATCGACTGTGCCAACAAGTCCGTCATAGTGGCCAACCCTGAAGGCGCAACCGTCACCTTTCGGATGACCAGTCGCAAACCACTCGAAGCATCCCTTCACTCGCTAGCTCTTGAAGAAGTACCCATAGTCAAGGAGTTCATGGACGTCTTCCCTGAAGACCTACCATGAATGCCCCCCAAGCGGGACATCGAATTCAGAATCGAACTTGTCCCCGGGACCACTCCAATCTCCAAGCGTCCATACCGGATGGCCGCTAATGAACTAGCTGAAGTCAAGAGCAACATCGAAGACCTAGAGCAAAAAGGATACATTCGACCGAGTACCTCACCCTGGGGTGCACCGGTCATCTTCGCTATGAAGAAAGACAAGACCAAGAGGATGTGCGTGGACTATAGAGCCTTGAACGACGTAACCATCAAGAACAAGTACCCATTGCCTCGGATCGATGACCTGTTCGATCAACTTAAGGGATTCTCGATATTTTCCAAGATTGACCTCAGGTCAGGTTATCACCAATTGAGGATTAGAGAAGAGGACATACCCAAGACTGCCTTCACCTCCCGCTATGGACTCTACGAGTATACAGTGATGTCGTTCGGACTCACGAATGCCCCGGCCTTTTTCATGAACATGATGAACAATGTATTCATGGAGTTCTTGGATAAGTTCATCGTGGTATTCATTGACGATATCCTCGTTTACTCCAAGACCAAAGAAGAACATGAAACTCACCTCCGTCTGACCCTCAGAAAGCTAAGGGAGCAGCAATTGTACGCCAAATACAGCAAATGCGAATTTTGGTCATCTGAGGTGAAGTTCCTCGGCCATGTTATATCTGCCAGAGGAATAGCAGTGGACCCAACAACCGTGGAAGTAGTGACCAACTGGCTGCAGCCCACGACCGTGACCGAGATCCGGAGTTTTCTCGGATTGGCCGGATACTACCGCCGGTTCATCGAGAATTTTTCCAAGATCGCCAAGCCTATGACCAGAGTTTTGCAGAAAGAAGTAAAATTTGAATGGACCCCCGATTGCAAAGAAAGCTTCCAGACTCTCAAGAAGAAGCTCGTGTCAGCCCCTATTCTGACCCTGCCAGACATCCGGAAAGACTTCCACGTCTACTGTGATGCTTCTCGTCAAGGTTTGGGATGCGTCTTAATGCAAGAAGGGAAGGTGATATCCTACGCCTCCCGACAACTGAGACCGCATGAGCTGAACTACCCAACCCACGACCTGGAGTTAGTAGCCGTGGTTCATGCCTTGAAGATATGGAGACATTACCTTGTGGGGAATCGGTGTGAGGTCTTCACCGAGCACAAGAGCCTCAAGTATATATTCACCCAACCATATCTGAACCTCAGGCAAAGGAGATGGTTGGAACTGATTAAGGATTATGACTTGGGCATCCATTACCATCCAGGCAAAGCGAATGTGGTGGCAGACGCCCTTAGCCGAAAAGGGTACTGCAATGCCATCATGATTCAAGACCAAGCTCCTTTACTTTACAAGGAGATGGAAAGGCTAAATCTAGGGATCACCACCTGAGCGTACCTCACTGCCTTGGAGTCTCGGCCTGTCTTGATAGACCAGATCCGAGAAAAGCAGAAGGAAGACCCGGACATCTTGGAGATCCAACAGAACATGCGGAAGGGTAAAGCCCTCGGATTCTCCGAGGACGAGCATGGTACCGTCTGGTTCGGAAAACCGGATCTGCATACCCGACAAACCTGAGTTGAAGACCCTCATCCTTCAAGAAGCCCACGATACTCTGTACTCCATCCACCCCGGGAGTACAAAGATGTATCAATACCTGAAGGAAAGATATTGGTGGGTCAGCATGAAGAGAGAAATAGCTGAGTATGTGGCCAAGTGCGACACATGCCGGCGAGTCAAGGCAGAGCATCAGAGACCTGCCGAACTTCTTTAACCCCTCAACATCCCTGAATTGAAGTGGGAAGAGATAGGAATGGACTTCATCACTGGACTGCCCAGGACCCAAGCCAGTCATGATTCTATCTGGGTGATCGTCGACTGACTCACCAAGGTGGCTCACTTCATCCCGGTCAAGACGACCTACACTGTCGCCAAGTTGGCTGAGTTGTATATGACCCGGATCGTGTGCCTTCACGGAGTTCCTAAGAAGATCGTATCTGACCG
The DNA here is from genome assembly GCA_019279435.1 of Zizania palustris. Lineage (NCBI taxonomy): Eukaryota > Viridiplantae > Streptophyta > Magnoliopsida > Poales > Poaceae > Zizania > Zizania palustris. Next base: position 73,709,856 of record JAAALK010000289.1, on the reverse strand, counting down.
TGGGAGTCAGTTTACCTCCAAGTTTTGGAAGAACCTTCAAGAGGAACTCGGCACCCGGCTGAACTTTAGCACCGCCTATCATCCACAGACCGAGGGTCAAACTGAAAGGGTCAACCAGATATTGGAAGATATGCTTAGAGCTTGCGCTCTAGACTTTGGCGGAATGTGGGACAAGAACTTACCCTATGCAGAGTTCTCCTACAACAACAGCTATCAAGCCAGCCTGCAAATGTCCCCGTTCGAAGCACTCTACGGACGTAAGTGCAGAACACCATTGCTCTGGGATCAAACCAGAGAATCGCAACTGTTCGGGACAGATATATTAAGAGAAGCTGAAGAGAAGGTCAAGATCATAAGGGATCGGTTAAAGATAGCCCAGTCCCGACAGAAGAGCTACGCCGATAACCGTCGAAGAGACCTAACCTTTGAGGAGGGCGATTATGTCTATCTCCGAGTGACTCCCCTCCGCGGCACTCAAAGGTTCAACATGAAAGGCAAGTTAGCACCCCGCTACGTCAGACCTTTTCCGATCCTCCGACGCCAAGGAGAAGTGGCATATCAACTTGAACTGCCTCCATCATTGGCAGGAGTTCACAATGTGTTCCATGTCTCTCAGCTGAAGAAGTGCCTCCGTGTACCCACCGAGCAAGCCGATCTTCAACAGCTCAATGCCCAAGAAGACTTGACCTACATCGAGAAACCCATCAAGATCTTGGAAACCAAGGAAAGGGTGACCAGGAGTGGTGTAGTTCGCTTCTGCAAGGTTCAGTGGGACAACCACCCCGCCGAAGAAGCTACATGGGAAAAAGAAGACGAGCTGAAAGCCCAATACCCCGAGTTATTCGAGTAACGTTCCAATCTCGAGGACAAGATTCTTTGTAAGGGGGATAGGTTTGTAACACCCCAAATTTTCAAAGTAATAAAAATATTATTTAATTCAATTTCTTGAATTTATTAATTTGGGAAATACCTTAAATACCCTCCTCTCTCATTTTGAACTACAACATAGAGTTAATGACCAAACTAGGAGCTGAAAATTTTTGTATAAACTCCCAAGGCCAAGATAGATTTTTGAGAATTTTTACAAATTTGTATCCACCCTGGAAATGCCCCAAAGGATTTAATCTATTTTCTGCAAATATTTTAAATCAGAAAACCTTTAAAACAGTAATGGGCCACGCCCCTCCCTTTTTCTCTCTCCCGGCCGGCCCAGCCCGTTACTCTCGCCCGCCTCGGACTGACAGCCCGACCCCACCCGTTAGTGAGCCCCTCTCCCCTCGCGCACGCGCCCGACACCACGGCCCCCTCTCGCGCTCGCTGGTAGGTGGCCCCCGCCTGTCAGGTCCTTCGTCCCCGTGAGATCCGCCCCCAAATCGCCCCCCCTCGCCGGCCGATGCCATTACTCGCCTCGGATCCCCTACCCCCGACCCCTCCCCTCGAATTAAGCCTGGCAATCAAACCCCCACGCTCCGGTGACCATTTCCCCCATTAAACCCAGCCGGATCGCGTCCCGATTCAACGAATCCGCCTGCAACCCGATCTCGCCGGCGATTAAAACCGTGTTTACTCTGGCCTCCCCTAATTGCGCCCCCTCTGCCCCCGCCGGTGACCTTATTTAAACCCCCTGGTGCCCCGCATTCGACCCCCACGCTCACACACTGCAAGGACGCACAGAACGCCCTCACTTCGAGTTTCAGCGCACCACCGCCGCCCGTCCTCCAGCCGCCGCTCGCCATCGCCGGAGTGCCCCTCCGTCCTCACCAACCGCACCGCTGCGACCGCAAGGACCTCACCGACCCCGACAACCACTCTGTCGTCGACGAACCCCACCGGATCACCGTCGCCGCCAAGGACCCGAACGCCTCCATTGCCTCCGCTCATCGCCGGCCTTGCTCCGTCGACCATTCGTCACCGCAAGGGTACCCTCATGACCCCCTAGTCGCCCTCTTTCTGTTTTAGGCCTTAGACACGACCGCCATCGCTCGCCGTGGCCTCTGGCCCGCTCGCCGTCACCGAAGAAGATGACCGGCACAGGTCGAGTACCCGTGCCGTGTCGGATTTGATCCTGGCCGCGCGATCTGGATCTAACGGTACCGGTTAAATCCCATGTGCGGTTTAATCTGTGCCGTCGGATCTGAGCGAAGGGGTACATTTTAATCTCGCGCGTTCGTTAATATTTAAAACCCGCGTTTAATCTCAGCCATCCATCGCATACCGGTTTGGCCTTTTAATCTCGCGCGTCCATTTTCACTTAACGCCCTTGCCTCGCCCTCGCGCGTTGGATCTAGATCCAACGGTCCAGATTGGGCCGGACCACGCGCACAGTGTGCGGGTTCACCGTGGGCCTGGCTCACTGTGAACCCGAGGGGATTTACATTTAAAAATAAATTCCAGAAACTGTTTAAAACTTGTAAAATTCATATCTGGCGCATTTGAACTCTAAAAATTGTCATTTCAATTCCAGAAATTTTATAATTTTATTCTCTACACTTAAGTTCAATAAAAACAATATGTTACTTTAGACTTTTTCATGTTTATTTATATAAGTATTCAAATACCCTTAGGGTAAAAATGTACTTTCAATTATTTAAATTTCATTAAAGTTTATATGTATTTTATTTCTATTCATATACTGAAAACCACTACATTGCCCATGAACCTTTCATTTTAAATTGATTAGAATGTTTTAAATGAGGTTACTCACAATTAAAACCCTTTTTCAAATGTGCCACCCAAGCCATGCTATCTCGCCTAATCTCCTTGTCACCACATGATTAATGATATTAGCTAGTGTCCAATGTATTGACACGACCGCTATAGGATAAAAATGAGTCGTAGTAAAATGGTTCTACTATATGATCCCCGTTACTTCTTATCCTTGGATTTCTGTTGGTGATGAGTTATGGTTGTGAGTGTATGCATGGTGGGTTCCGGGTGCAAGCTAGGGCATTGGTCGGTAGCACCCGGGGCGCTATAAGGACCGGTCTGCGGGATCCGTTGCAATACACTTCCGTACTAACCACAAGTCTAATGGGTAAGTCCTAACTAAGGTATGGAGTGTTCCAAAACGAGGCCACCATTTGGAGATGGGTCAAGCAACACTTGCAGGTGGCTTGTACCAAAGATGTATCAAGATCCTGAAGAAGACGTTCATCATGCTTTTATTTACTTATTTAATTTTTACTCTGATGTAATAAATATGGTCTGCGTACCATGAATACTTGTCGTATGTACGATTGTCGCATGATGAACCTCTTGTTATTATTGATTTTCTATGGAAATTCAATAATATCTCGATTTTGATAAATCGGGGCGCCACAACGGGCATCTTGAGGTGTTTTTTGCTTCAGGAGGAAGCGGGTTGAGCGAGCAGAGAGAGCTCTAGGTGGGCAGGAGCAGTTCTACCAACAGATTGGTAGACAGAGAGTCCGTCGACGTAGAGAGAGGCTAGAGGCGAGGCCACATCATGTAGGTGGTGGTAAAGGAGACGGTTCTCATGACCGTGCTGCGGAGGGTGGTTTCCGTTCCGGCAGAGTTCCAGATCATTATGGATACGATTTTGGACCTCGTGACCGTGATTTTATGTAGAACAGTGGACCGCGCTTTGAGTCGCGTGGTTGTCCCGACTCATACGATTCCTTCTTCTTTCCTACTTACGAGCAGATGGCTCGACACTGGTTTAGTACTTTTGCTAGACCTAGTGGTCGACCATTTGCTCCCACTCATGACCATTGATCTTACAGGATCGAGGACTGGAGGACGTATGGATCATGGATTCAGGATGTTCTCGCCATATGACGGGACACCGCAGATGGTTCTCCAGCCTCACTCCCCCGAGCTCCAAGGAATACATCACTTTCGGGAACAGTGGTCAAGGGAAGGTACAAGGAATTGGGTCGATTCGTATTTCTGATTATTTCACTTTGAAGAATGTTGCTTTAGTTGGAAATCTGAACTTTAATCTAATTTCGGTTTCGAAACTGCTTGAGGATGGTTTAGAAGTGTGCTTTAAGAAGGGCATGTCTTCTGTTGTGTATTCTAGAGGATCTCTAGTTTGCTGGGTCTTACCTTTCGGTAAGGTTTTTCGTATTGATTTCTCTAGTTCTTCTGGCCCTTCTCGCTGCCTGATGGCCGGATCCTCCTCTGAGTTATGGAAGTGACATAGAAGGTTAGGCCATTTGAGCTTTGATCTACTTGTTAGATTGAGTTCTATGGATCTTATCCGAGGATTGCCTAAGCTTAAGTTGGAGAAGGATCTAGTGTGTAATCCTTGTCGTCATGGGAAAATGGTTGCCGCTTCTCACACACCTGTGACTCAGGTGATGACTTCATACCCAGGAGAGCTGTTACACATGGACACAGTAGGTCCATCTCGAGTACGCTCAGTCGGTGGGAAGTGGTACGCTCTTGTGATAGTTGACGATTTTTCTCGATTTTCGTGGGTTTACTTTCTAGAGTCTAAGGATGAGACTTTTCAGTATGTTCATGACCTGATTATGAAGCTAAAGAATGAGAACAATGGTCTAATGTGAGCAATTGGTTCAGACAACGGATCTGAGTTTAAGAACTCTCAGTTCGTCAGTTTTTGTAGTGATAAGGGTCTTGATCATCTGTTTTCTGCTCCTTACACTGCCCCACAGAATGGCGTTGTTGAGCGAAAGAACCGCACGCTTGTCGAGATGGCCAGGACGATGCTTGATGAGCATAGGACCCCTAGGCATTTTTGGGCTGATGCAATGAACACAACTTGCTATCTTGCCAACCGCATTTTTCTTAGAGCTTACTTAGGTAAGACATCATATGAGTTGCGCTTTGGTAGACAGCCTAAGGTGAGTCACTTGCGAGCTTTTGGATGCAAGTGCTTTGTGCTCAAGAAGGGAGGACATTTGGATAAGTTTGAGTCTCGTTGCTGGGATGGAGTCTTTCTAGGTTATGCTTTGCATTCACGAGGCTTTCGTGTTTGGAACATAGACTCCCAGATGCTTGTTGAGACGTCTGAGGTTTCCTTTGATGAGTCTTTGCCCTCACTGACTCCTTCTTTTGAGCTTTCTAGAGATGATGAGCTTGGAGAGTCCATTTTCGAGGAAGATGATGACCCTCCTGCTAATGATGAGGGTGGGCCCTTTGCACTGCCTGCAGACCCCACACCTTCTGAGATTTCGACTGAGGATGAGGATGGACCTCTAGTTACTCCTTCTACTTCTATCGAGCCTCCTCAGCCGAGACCAGAGGTGCCAGGTGTTGACTCTGGTGAGATGACTTCTCAGCCGAGTCCAGAGGAGCCAGTTGCTGACTCTGGTGAGGTGACTTTAGATCACCTAGGATCCCAAACAGTTCAGCGTGATCACCCTTCAGAGCTCATCATAGGTGATCTTACGGAGAGATCTTTACGTTCCTCAGCTGGTTCACTTGCTATGTTTGCTGAGTCTTCTTTTGTTGCTAGCTTTGAGCCCCGAGACGTTTCTCATGCTCTTTCTGATTCAAATTGGATAAACGCCATGCAAGAAGAGCTTGAAAATTTTGTTCGCAATCGGGTTTGGACACAAGTTGAGCTACCACCTGGATGCAACGCCATAGGCACCAAATGGGTGTTTAAGAACAAACAAGGAGAAGATGGTGTTGTGGTGCGTAACAAAGCTCGATTAGTGGCACAGGGTTTTTGTTAAAAAGTAGGCATTGATTTTGAAGAAACCTTCGCCCCTATTGCTCGCCTTGAGTCCATTCGTATTCTTTTGGCCTTTGCTGCTTCTAAAGGTTTTAAGCTTCATCAAATGGATGCCAAGAGTGCTTTTCTAAACGGGTATATAGAGGAGGAGGTCTATGTTAAGCAACCCCTGGTTTCGAGAACCCTAAATTTCCACGACATGTTTACAAGTTGCAGAAGGCTTTATACGGTCTGAAGCAGGCCCCCAGGGCTTGGTATGATCGCCTGAAGCAGTTCTTTTTGCAGAAAGGTTTTGTGATGGGTTCTGTGGACAAAAATCTTTTCTTGCTTAGAGATGGCGCAAACTTATTTGTTGCTCAGATTTATGTGGATGACATTATTTTTGGTGGTTCTACTAATGAGCTTGTTTCCAAGTTTTCTGAGCAGATGCATAGCGAGTTTGAGATGAGTCTCATGGGAGAACTCAAGTACTTTTTAGGGCTCCAGATCAGGCAGACCAAGGACGATATTTTCATCCACCAGGGTAAGTATACACGGGACATGCTAAAGAAATTTGATTTTTGTGGAGAGCTAAAGGCACAGATGACCCCAATGGGCACATCTGGAGGTCTGGACAAGGATGAGGACGGTGTCAAGGTAAATAAGAGAGAGTATCGAGGGATGATCGGTTCGCTACTATACTTGACTGCAACGAGACCAGATATTCAGTTTGCTGTCGGTGTGTGTGCGTGTTTTCAGTCTCCGCCACGCGCATCTCACCGACATGCTGTGAAGCGTATTTTCAGGTATCTTACTTATGCTCCTGATTTAGGTCTCTATTATTCTGCATCATCGTCTCTTGATTGAGCTGGTTTTTCGGACGCTGATTTTGGTGGGTGTCGGCTGGATCGCAAGTCTACTTCTGGTACTTGCCAGCTTCTTGGTTTTTCACTTGTTTCTTGGTCCTCTAGAAAACAATCTAGAGTTGCGCTTTCTACTACTGAGGCTAAGTATGTAGTTTCTGCGAGCTGCTGTTCTTAGTTGGTTTGGATGATTTCTACTTTGCGGGATTTTGGGTTGGTCTTCCCTTCGAGAGTTCCTTTGTTTTGTGATAGCACCAGTGCAATTAGAGTAGGGAAAAACCCATGTCTTCATTCTAAAACCAAACATATTGATATGCGTTTTCATTTTCTCAGGGATCAATATGAGAAAGGAGTCATTGATCTTATACATGTTGATACCCATCAGCAGTTGGCTGATATTTTTACTAAACCCCTAGAACAGTCTACTTTTGAGCGTTTACGAGGGGATTTGGGAGTTGTGTATCCTTTCTAGGATACTTTGAGTCAGTTTTTACTTTCTTCTTTATTTTTTTATTGAGTCTTTTTGTGTGTGTTCATATCATGCATAATCATAAATCACATTTTGAACTTGTTCTGTTATATGATTAATCTGCTTTACTTTCTCTAGCTAGTATATGCTTTTGATTACTTGTCTATGATCATGTTCTGTTTCAGTTCACATGATATATCTGATATTTGTCATATGCATAGCTTTTATGTTTAAAAATTAAAAAATGATCACCATTGCTTCTGGTAAGTAGCATGTGTAGGCTGAATGCTTTCGCTATCTTTTACATGCCCAGTAGCTAGATCCTTACTTAGATGCAGATATGCAACTTGGACATCCATATGCTTTAAATATGAAAAATGTGCTATAAAAATGATAAAAAATCCAGAAAAATGAAAAATTTATGCATTTTTATGATTATTAGAAAAGATCCAAGTGGGTTTGCTTTGTCGCATTGCATTGTTCTGGAATGCTTACCATAGCACTTTGGTATGAACTAGGACGGTGTAATGTATGCCAAGACCAATTTCTTAAGCTTATGATGGTCCAGTTCTAGCCTAGGCTTGACTTGGTCGGTTAGCATAAGGTTTTGAACTGCAAATAACCCCTGGCAGAAATGAAAGGAAAAAGAATCAGTCTGAAAAATTTAAAAAGATGACAAGTTTGCTGAAGCACTTTGATTTGGACAATGCTTATCTTGGTAGATATCAGTTAGCTTTTGCATATCATGCTTTACTTTGCTTGTCAACTAGAAAATGTGGTGATGCTTTTGTTTGCGAAAATCGAAAAATGTGTGCTAATGACTTTCTTTTAGATATCATCTATTGCACTGATCATGTCATGTATCTTAGACAGTATATCTCTTGCATTTCAGGGGGAGTTTGTGTTTATGTCTCTTTAAAGTGCATTTAGTCTCACTTGATGAGTCCAATTGTCAACAAGGGGGAGAAATTTTGGATATATTTTTGGCTTTCTCTAGGATTTATTTCAGGGGGAGTTTATTCTTGTTGGTAATTCTGAGATTTGCACTTGTTTTTTTTGAGGCTTTATTTTTGGTTAACCATAATGACCATTTTTCTTGCTTCTGTTTGGCTTTTGGTCATTAGGGTTAAACTTTTATTTTCTTTCTTCTATTTTCTTTTGTTTTTGTTTTTCTTGTTTCCACATGTTTTGTAGGCTCTGGAGATGAGCTGAAAAGGTTGTTGACAATGCACTCATCAAGGGGGAGATTGAGAAACCATGTTGAAGAATATGGTTTTGATATTCCAGATGTGATGAGTGATTGTCAACGGAAGTCAAAGGAAGGGAGACATGAAGACCTGCCGAGTCTGAGGCGCATGTGACTCAGGTACATGGGTAGTGAGCGACGCTGGGCAGAGGAGCTGCGGAGTCGGGCTTGCCCAATCTAGGTACATGGCTAGGAGCGGCAGATGATCCACTGGTCTGTTGACTGGGTTTGACTCAAGTACACGGGCGGCGAGCGATTGCCGGGCTAAGGAAGCTGCGGGATCGGGTCGGCCCAATCCGGATACCCGGTGCGAAGACAGTGGATGCTTTGTCAGTTTCGGCGTAAAACTGACAATCTATGTTTAATTCGTTTTTAGGATATTAATATTTAGTTTTTAAGTTTAGAATATTTTTATTTGAGTCAGGTAATTTTTCTAAGAATATTTTAGTAATTTTCGGAATTTATTTTTAGAGTCAATTTATTTTACCAGTGGGTAAATTAGTCTTTTCATGTATTAGGATTCGCCTATAAATAGGCCCCTATCCCCTTGGGGATAGATGACTTGTTGGCGTAAAAGATTACGCTAACAGGTTTCTGTAGATTAGAAACTAACAAACCAAGTGTTTGCGAAGTGAATTGTTCTAAGCCTCCGAAAGGATAATAACTTAGAATAGTTCGAATGTGTGTATTGAATAACTTGTATTCGATCCCTATTACAGGGTGAAATGGGGGGTATTTATAGGCCCAGTATTAAGGAAAAGACCTATTTACCCCTCTATTACAACCGACATAGTGGAAACTATTCGGTACCCTTGATAGGGCTAAAATGGTAAAAGACTAATCTAATAATATAAAAGATAAATCTTCCATCTTAGCTGGCAATAAAGATCTCGAAGAGCCTTGGTTCGAAGATGTACTCCGAACCAATGCCTATCATCTTACTTCGAGCTTGACTTAGGGTATCTTCGAAGATGGACGTCTGGAAACCTTCGAATCCACTATCTGCTTTTATGCTGTTGCGGCAATAACCCCGAAGATGAGATATTTTCCCCCCAACAGTAGCCCCTCGAATACGCTTCTCCGTTTAACCTGTAATGTTAGGAGAGCAGTATACGGAAGGAAAAAATAACCAGACATAGGGGTTATTAGATTTCAATTCATCTCCGAAATGTATGAAGATATAAACTCCGAATCAGTCTTAAGATAATTACTTTCGAACTATCTTAGAACCGACTCAGGAAGTTCGAAAGTCTTTTAGACTTAGAGGAAATAGCCGTTAGCTTTCTGTTCCTAACGGAAACCGTAGAATGCTTTAATTTCGGAGAAAAGTAACGGCAGGAATGCGAAACGACATGGACTAACGGTAAAAATGTAAAGTCTAGGCTATAAATAGATGGCCTAGAACTTACCCGGTTACCTTTTCACTGCTCTCTCGTAAACAAACACCTTCTGAGCCCTTTGAGTTCTTTGAGTCCTAGCCTCCATTTTCCCCAAAGTAACCCAGCGACTGCAATGGTGAAGACCAAGGATTCTGGAGCCTCGTCGACCTTGGCTCGGCAGCAGGCGGCTGCAGCAGCGGCGGCTGCGGCATTGGCGATGGCACCTCCGGCATCGGCAACGACATCCATGGCAGCAGGAGGGAGAAATCCCCAAAATCTCGATGATCAAAGTCTCTGCCCGCCATCAATGAAGTACCTAGACCAGTCTTTCCAACTGGGATCTTCTACCTGCAAGAGGGAATCGTTGGCAATCGCAGTAGAAGGGAAGATTAGCACCGGAGTTATGATCCGCAAACCCGGAAAAGAACTCATCCCATCACCAAGGCCCGGAGAAGTGGTCGTATTCGAAGCCTTCTTCGAAGCCGATTTGGGCCTTCCCGCAGTGGACTTCTTGGCGGAGGTACTTGACTTATTCCACGTCACCCTTCCTCAACTGTCTCCGAATGCAGTAGCTCGTCTGGCTATCTTCGAATGGGCGTTGAGAGCCGAAGGTTGTGAGGGGAGGGCAGAGATCTTCGCTGCGCTACACAGAGCCTCATGCCAGCCAAAAACCTTCGTAGGTCCCGGAGGTGAAAAAGTAGTGGTATCCTTCGGAAGCATCAATTTTAGTCTTCGGGACGAATATGCCCTTCAATTCCCTGCTAAGGCCATCAATGCAAGATGGTACACAGACTGGGTCATGAGATGGTTCTATGCCGAAGTTGGGGCGAGCAATCCTCTGGCCGGACCTCTGAAAGAAATCCAATTCCGGAAGGAAGCCTTAGTGCATCCAGGCCAAGGTCATCTCGAAGCTCGCCTCAACCTACTTCAGAGGATCAGCCGAAGGTTGAGCATGCGAGACTTAGCCGAAGAATTCCTCGGGTTACAAATCTCTCCACTGATGGCCAACTGGCCTATCATCTTCGAAGAGGATTCGGAAGGCGGTCTCCGAAAGATCACCTTGACTTCGAGCCCTACAGGTAACTTCGAAGACAACATGTATTATGCATATTCATTCGAAGAAAAGCTAACTTGATTTATTTTTTTAGCTTCTTCAGCCCCTGTTACTTCGGAGCAAATCATAAGGGCTTCAGAGAATATTTTGGGCGCTCCAACTCCGACCGAAAAAGAATGGAGAATTAAGTTGGTCGGGAGTTGGGAGAGATTTAACAGAGTATGGGGAATGCTGGAAATCACTCCACCCCCTTTGATGGATTGGGTGCCTTCGGAGAAAGGACCCAAGAAGAGAAAAGCCGAAGCTGGGACTTCGAGCTCCGCCAAGACTCCGGTGAAGAAGGTGGCTCGGAAGCCAAAAAATCTTACACCTTCGAATCCTGCACCTTCGAGTTCAAGGGCTTCAGTTTCTGACTCCCAAGAGGATGAAGGGAGATTGCTTGTGCGTCTAATAGAAGAAGATGAAACTCAAAGGACTGCACAAGCCGAAGTACCTACGAACGTGCCGGAGTCTCGAGATAATCTTGAGCAACCAAGGACTTCGGCAGTTCAAGAAGATATCTCTCAGGACGAAGTTCCTGTGAATGAAAGTGGGGTCGAAGTCACTATGGCTTCGATTCCCGAAGAGGCAACAAGGACTGCACAGGACGATGCTCCTGCAGTCGAAGATTTAACGGCTGATTCGGATGAAGATCTAGCCTTCGATCCGCCGAACAGTCCGATGATGACTCCTCTGCAAAACGTCGAAGGTAGACTTCGAATAACTCTTTCATGTTTATTTTGTATATTTATACAATGTATAATACTCTTCTTTTTTTACAGAGTCCACTCCTATGGAAGAGGTCCACCAAGAAGAAATAATTCCTGGACCTTCGACGACTTCGGAGCCAGCCCAGAGAGTTACTCAAATGGGACCTGGAAGAGGCAAAAGACATATAGAGCCCCTCCCTGCTGCGAGTTCCGGATCAACTCTGTTTGATTCAACAGATGAGAGCCAATCTTCCGGGGAGGGCCAGTCTCCAGTGGCTCCGAAGACCACAAGCCAACGCTCCGGTCCTTCGCTAGATGAAGATGACCAACAGGCAATAAGTATGCTCCCCTTGCTAGCTCCTTTCTTAAGGCAAACAACTGGTCTTCGGACTTTGCTCGAACCTTTGGATCGAGCTAGCCGTGACATTGGGGAGACTAACTTAGTGGCCATTTTGAGCAAGGCGGATAGGATGGAGCTTAATGCTGCTATAGAACGTGCAACCTATCAGGTACGAAGCAACTGTGAAATAACATAGAATTCATCTACGAATAAACATTTACCTTAGTTTTTTATTTTTGCAGCAAACTGTCTTGGCCCGAGCTGCGAATATATGCAATGACGAAGAGATCGCTCGTCTTCGGAAGGAAAATAACGTCCTTCAAAGGAATCTTAACATCTCCGAAAGTCGAGTGGCTCAAATGGACAATATAGTATCAACAGAGCGAAGGGCCAGACAAGGTTTGGAGGCTGCTAATAAAGAGCTCGAAGCAGAAAGAATTGTGCTTCGAGCAGAAGTTGAAAAGCTGCGGGTGGAGCACGCTAGTGCGGGGTCCGAGCTTGTCAGACTCCAAGAGGAAGCTAGCCAGCTGTTAAACCAAAAGAATATTTTGACCACTGAAAATGCTAGACTTTCTGGGGTTTTGGGCGAAGTCACTTCGACGAAGGACGCGTTGAACGAAGACAAGCTGAAGTCTGAGAAGGTGGCTGTGGAAGTTATGAATCAGTTGTTAGGTGTCCTGGAGTACTTCGGTACTACTGGGATACTTCCTTCTGACGATAACATCACTCTTCTGCACCGGTTGAAAAGGATCCAAGGAGTGGCGAAGCAGATGAAGACAACAGGCATTAGATACGGAGAACTCTTCGGACAAGTCGCTGCTGTCGGCCTACTTCGGTACTACGAAGATCTGGGCCGATCGATAACTCCGGACGCAGGAGGGGGCCCAATCACCTTCGACGACGAGCGACTTCTGACACCTTCCGAAGGTGTGGCTGCTGCCTGGCGAGCCTTCCAAACTTCATGGAGAGCCGAAGGTCGTTCCGCGATCAAGGCTTGGATCGACGAAGGCCAACGCCAGAAGCAAGTTCGGACCCAAGCTTCGAGCAGTCAGCCTCCTCCGAACCCGCAGGTTTAGAAATACCTTAGGATTTTTGTCCATGTAAAGCTTTATGCTTATAAACATTTATCAATGAAAATTTGTTTGTCATATTTTTAGGCTTTGCCTCTTCCAGAAGATATCGAAGTGTTAGACCTTAACGACGAAGTTCGCTCATTATGGACCACCTTCGATCTTCTAAAAGCTTATAAACGTCCTCGATTTCTAATTCCTCGAGATGACTCCGGTGTAATTGCGCCCGAAGTAATCAAAGATATACTGTCTTATATTAAAGAGGAAGAAAAAGAGGTTAACATAAACACTTCGTCTTCTGAAGACGTTACATGGTCTGAAGACGAAGATGAAGCTCAAAATAAAAAGCCTGAAGAACTTGGAAGCTGGGAAAGGAGCCCCGAACGGCTTCGAACTTGGGCCGAGCTTCAACAAGAACAGAAGGATTTTAGAGCTTCGAAGGGGGGCAAGAGAGTTAAACGCAAAGTTATTATAACTCCCGGCGCTGGAACTAGTCGTTCCAACCCTAGCTCTAGAGACCGAAGAGGTCTTCGATTCCTTCTTGGTATAGATACCAATTTTTCATTCGAAGTTACCTGCAGGGCTCGAAGTCAAGGTGATCTTTCGGAGACCGCCTTCCGAATCCTCTTCGAAGATGATAGGCCAGTTGGCCATCAGTGGAGAGATTTGTAACCCGAGGAATTCTTCGGCTAAGTCTCGCATGCTCAACTTTCGGCTGATCCTCTGAAGTAGGTCGAGGCGAGCTTCGAGCTGACCTTGGCCTGGATGCACTAAGGCTTCCTTCCGGAATTGGATTTCTTTCAGAGGTCCGGCCAGAGGATTGCTCGCCCCAACTTTGGCATAGAACCATCTCATGACCCAGTCTGTGTACCATCTTGCATTGATGGCCTTAGCAGGGAATTGAAGGGCATATTCGTCCCGAAGCCTAAAATTGATGCTTCCGAAGGCTACCACTACTTTTTCACCTCCGGGACCTATACGAAGGTTTTTGGCTGGCATGAGGCTCTATGTAGCGCAGCGAAGATCTCTGCCCTCCCCTCACAACCTTCGGCTCTCAATGCCCATTCGAAGATAGCCAGACGAGCTACTGCATTCGGAGACAGTTGAGGAAGGGTGACGTGGAATAAGTCAAGTACCTCTGCCTTCAGCCGTATCGTATGGTGTCTTTCCGGAGATCCGAGAGGACCTCCGAATAGGGTTACGAGGTGCGCTCCGCTTAGGAGGCATGATGTAAGAAGTTGGTAGAGAACGAAGTTTTTAGGACTAGGTTCCCCACGGACGGCGCCAACTGTTGGCGTAAAAGATTACGCTAACAGGTTTCTGTAGATTAGAAACTAACAAACGAAGTGTTTGCGAAGTGAACTGTTCTAAGCCTCCGAAAGGATAATAACTTAGAATAGTTCGAATGTGTGTATTGAATAACTTGTATTCGATCTCTATTACAGGGTGAAATGGGGGGTATTTATAGGCCCAAATATTAAGGAAAAGACCTATTTACCCCTCTATTACAACCGACATAGTGAAAACTATTCGGTACCCTTGATAGGGCTAAAATGGTAAAAGACTAATCTAATAATATAAAAGATAAATCTTCCATCTTAGATGGCAATAAAGATCTCGAAGAGCCTTGGTTCGAAGATGTACTCCAAACCAATGCCTATCATCGTACTTCGAGCTTGACTCAGGGTATCTTCGAAGATGGACGTCTGGAAACCTTCGAATCCACTATCTGCTTTTATGCTGTTGCGGCAATAACCCCGAAGATGAGATATTTTCCCCCAACAGTGCCACCTTCGGCTCTTTTTACGGAAGTCTACCAGCCAATGGCTTGGACTCCGCATGATGTGGTTTTGGGCTCTTTTACGGATGCCTACAAGCCGGTGGCTTGGACTCCAGATTATGTCAGCCCCCACGTCGGAAGCTTCGAACCAATGGTTCGAAGTCCGAAAATACGATCCAGCTTCATGACACTTCCCTCTCGGTCGACCCCGCGGTTCCAGTGCGTCCACTCGGAAGCTGGAAGTCTATGAGGGGAAGGCATTATCAGGATCATATGCTTTATTAATTTAGAAGATGATTACAAGTGAATTACAAGGAGCCCTTATGCGAAGTATCGCTTTAGGTGCTCCGCATGCCAAGTATGTGCTAACTCTTCACCTTCTAAATTAGCTAATTTGAAAGAGCCAGGGCGTCCTGAACGAACAATTAGGTATGGACCTTCCCATTTATTTCCTAACTTCCCTGGCGCTATAATGCTTCGCAGAACAAGATGACCCGGTCTTAGTTCATTGAGCTTAACCTTCAGGTCAAACCAAGCCTTCGTCTGCTGATGATACTTTGATAAATTTGCCATAGCTCGAAGTCTTGTTTCTTCTGATAAATCTAGCGAAGCTTGTCTTTCTTCTTCAATCTCCGGTTCGGTGCTGCGAAATGATCCTCCTTTGAGCTCCGTTGGAGTCATAGCTTCATCTCCGAATAGTAGTCTGAATGGAGTAAAACCTGTGGACCTTGTTTGCGTAGTCCGAATGGACCTCAAAATCTTCGGAAGCTCTTCGGTCCACAGTCCCTTTGCTAATCCTACTATCCTTCGATTTAGCCCTGACAAAATATTTCCATTGGCTCGTTCTATGGCTCCATTAGACTAAGGATGCCTCACTGCAGCAAAACATAACTGAATGCCTAGATCTTCGCAAAACTTCCTGAAGGGTTCTGCATCGAACTGTGTTCCATTATCAACTGTGAGTTGTCTAGGCACTCCGAACCGACAAATGATGTTCTTCCAAAAGAATTTCTGTACATTGTTCGAAGTGATAGCTGTTAAGGGTTCTGCTTCCACCCACTTAGAAAAATATTTAATAGCTAATACTGCGAACTTCAGATTTCCCTTTGCTACTGGAAAGGGACCAATTAAATCCATACCCCATCTGGCCATAGGCCATACCGGAGCAATGACTTGAAGAGCTGTTGGTGGGCGATGACTCCGTCGACCCATCCACTGACATCCTTGACAAGTGCGGACTAAACTCTCCGCATCAGCTGTTATTGTAGGCCAGTAAAGCCCCTGGCGAAGTGTTTTTCCTGCCAAAGCTCTAGGGGCTAAATGGCTACCACAAAGGCCTTCATGAATTTCTCGAAGAATTTCTTGACCTTCGACTTGAGATATACATCGGAGTAGCGGGGAACATACTCCGGCCTTGTATAAAATACCGTTGATTATTTGATAATTTCTACCTCTAAGCTTTAATCTTGACAGTTGTGGCTCTTCGGGCAAATTTGTTCCTCCCTGTAAAAGTTCCATGATTGAATTTTTCCAATCTGCACTAGGAATGCAAAGAATCTCTGCAGAGGGAATTTGTGGCACCGAAGGTATATTGAGCTCCTCATAGAAAGCTTCTTCTGGCACATCCACAGCTCTGGCTGCAGCTTTTGCTAAGATGTCCGCTTGCACATTTTCTGCTCTTGGTATACTCCGAATGGAAATACCCTTGAAGTGTGCTTCGATCTTACGGATTTCTTCTAAGTACTTTGCAAGCTGTGGATGCCGAACCTGGAAACTTTTATCTACGTGCCCTGCTACTATCTGAGAATCTGTCTTTATAATAATTCTTGTAGCCCCTAGAGCACGTGCTTTTCTGAGTCCCAATAAAATCCCTTCATACTCCGCTATATTATTGGTAGACTTAAAGTTGAGTCTTGCGGAGTACATTGCTCTTTGCCCTGAAGGTGAAATTAATACTGCTCCGATGCCTGCTCCGAATGCTTGGAAAGCCCCATCAGAGTAAACAGTCCAAACTCCGTCACTTGACTTCTCCGGAACCAAATTTGCAGGCGGAGTTCATTCTGCTACAAAATCTGCTAGGACTTGCAATTTGATTGCTGTCCTTGCCAAGAAAGATATGCCGAAGGGTGCTAGCTCAACTGCCCACTTCCCAATCCTTCCAGTGGAATCCTTACTTCGAAGCATATCTCCTAAAGGATACGAAGTTGGTACAATTACATTGTGTGCCAAAAAATAATGTCTTAATTTCCTCGAAGCCATTATCAGAGCATAAACGAACTTCTCAAGTTCGGAGTATCTTGTCTTCGCTCCTGATAATGCTTCGGATACAAAATAAACAGGATTTTGGACCAACTTCCCATTGAAATCCACTTCTCTGACAAGGCCTGCGCTGACAGCAGAACCTGTAGCTGCAAGGTAAAGGAGTAGGGTTTCGTCCGCAGTAGGCACAGTGAGTGTAGCAAGATTACTGAGATACTCTTTAATATCTTCGAAGCTTTTCTGACACTCCGATGTCCATGCAAAATCTTTGGACCCCTTCAATGCTTTAAATATAGGCAAGCTTCTCTCCGCAGACCTTGATAAAAACCTGCTAAGTGCTGCGAGATGCCCAGTCAGCTTTTGCAGTTGCTTTAAATTTTCCGGAGGATCCATCTTTTGTAGCGCAGTTATTTGAGTAGGGCTAGCTTCAATCCCCCTGCTTGAAACTAAATACCCTAAAACTTTCCAGCCTTAGCTCCAAAGATACATTTTTCAGGGTTAAGACGGATCCCACATGCCCGAAGGCTATTGAATGTTTCTGCTAAGTCTAGGCTATGTTGGTGCTTTAAAGCACTCTTTATTACAATATCATCCATATAGGCCTCCACATTGCGACCTAATTGATGACCTAGAGCCTTAGCAACTAACCTCGAAAAAGTAGCCCCGGCATTTCTTAGGCCGAAGGGCATTCTTACATAACAGAAGACTCCCGAAGGAGTTACAAAGCTTGTCTTGATCTCATCTTCGCGCTTCAACCATGTTTGATGATAACCAGAATACGCGTCAAGGAGGCTTAATAACTCCGAACCTGCGGTGGAGTCGACCAATTGATCAATTCGAGGCATGGGGTAGGGGTCACGAGGGCATGCTTTATTCAAGGATGTGAAATCAATGCACATGTGCCACTTCCCGGAAGACTTCTTTCTGACGAAGACTGGGTTGGCTAACCATTTTGTGTGAGCCACTTCTCTGATAATCCTAGCCTTCAATAATTTCTCAACTTCGTCTTTTGCTAGAGCAGCTCTTTCTGCAGACATTTTCCGGAGTCCTTGCCAAACAGGGCGGACCTTCGGGTTTAGAAGTAAACTATGTTCAATGATATCCCGATCGACTCCGGTGATATCTTCGTCAGACCAAGCGAAGACATCCAAATTCTCTTCCACCACCTTTTCCAAGGAGGTTGCAACTTCTGGAGGTAAATCTTTACCAAATTGAAATGTATACTCTTTACCATCTTTAACAATGACCTTCGCTGCAATCTCTCCTTCAGGACTTGGTCTCGGAAAGGATTTCTTTGAAGCTTCGGAAGGGGCTGAAAAAATTTCTTCATTATCTTGTACATTGTTTACTTGTCTTGGATCAAGAGGGGGACCATGACCATATTCCGCTCTCCGAGCGATAGCTTGATCTCCGAAGACAGTAAGGACTCCTGCTTGTGTGGGCATCTTCATGCACAAATAATTGTGATGCGCCACAGCTCCGAACTGGTTTAGCATGCCTCTTCCGAAGATGACGTTGTAAGCATACGGGGCATCTACAACATCAAAGATTACTTCCTCAGTTCGGGCCAACAAACCTTCTCCGAAGGTAACTTCCAGGCCTATTTGGCCAAGTGCATCGAGCGGAGGTCCTGCGAAGCCTTGCAAAGGACGAGCCGCTGGAAGGAGATGCTTCCTGGAAATGCACAATTGATCGAAGGCTTGAACAAAAATGATGTCTGCCGAACTACCTCCATCAATCAACACCCTTCGAACTTCAGTGCCTGCAATATCAGCAGTGATAACAAGTGGGTCTGCATGCGGGAACTTAATGCCAGCTGCATCCTCCGTAGAAAAGGATATCGGTACATGAGACCACTCCGGCATTGCAGCTGCAGACGACGAAGTCCCAATATGGCCTACTTCTCTGACGTAGTCCCTTCGCTGTCTCTTTGACATGCTTCCGAGGGTACCTCATCTGGAGATGGGGAGGACTACTCTTTTCCCTCGGTCCTGCCCTTCCTCTTGCTTCGGAGGTGGCATAACATTGGCCACTGGAGGGTGTCTTGCAGCATCAAAGTTTTCTATCCGCGCCACAGCCTGGACCGGCTCTGGGCGCGTTGCAGCTGGAACTCGGTCGGTAGTACCTCGACCCGAAGTTCTTTCTAGATACTCTCCTCTTAGAGTAAGTATAGCCTTGCAGGTATCAGTTGCATGGCTTCGATTTTCACCATGGATGCAGCAGAAAAGGGTCTGGCCTTTGCCAGCCATTTTCCCTGGCGGCCTCCAGCCGCTGGCCTTGTTTCCCGAAGACTGTGGAGCTCTCTGTATAAACTTTTGTGGGGGTGCAATATTCAAGACTTCAGAACGAGGGTGCTTTTGACCTCTTCTCCGATCATGTTGAACTTCGAAGACTGGTTCTTGCGGCTGTGCCGAAGTTTTTACTTCTACTTTAACTTCTTGCAATTTGGATGAAGTAGCTGCAGTTCTTCGAAGCCAGCCTTCTTCTGACCTCGCATACTCCTCGAAGTATGACATCAACTGAGAGACCGAGGAGATGCTTTTCCAATGAAGCTTATCTAGGAGGCCTTGATGAGTGACGCCTTCCCGAGCTGCATCAACTACCGAAGATGCAGACAACCCCCGGATCTGCGACTTCGTATGAGCGAAGCACTTGAAATATTGCCTCAATGTCTCTCCGGGGAGCTGTTTCACCTGGAAAAGGCTTCCTGTTGACATGGGAGGTACGAAGGTGCCTTGAAAATTGCTTACAAACTTCTTCTTCAGCTGCCCCCATGAATTAATTGATCCTGGCTTCAAAGACCAGAACCACCTTAATGCCACTCCTTGAAGAGCTAAGGGGAAACACTTCGCCATGGTGTCTCGAACTCCTCTGCTAGCTTCAATTGCTAGGGCATAAGAACGAATGAACTCTCCGGGATCTTCGTCTCCGGCATACTTACAGAGCTTCGAAGTTTTAAACTTTGGATCAAAGCGAACTTTCTGCAGCTCAGGATGCAGCGGAGATTCATTATCGAAGGAGGCGTTCTCCGGGGCTTCGGGATAATCGGGTTCGTCGTCTTCGGGCACTTTTGGGATAGTTGGGATGGCTTGAGAGCGAAGCCTGTTCGTAGCTTCTTGCCGCCATCTTGCTACTTCAGCTTGAAGGTTGGCCATTTGAGTGGCCATATCTCCAAGATTGTCTTCATCTCCTCCGGAAGGATCTTCCGGGTCTTGAGAACTAGTAGGATCAGTTCGAAGTGGGATGGAGGGTGGAAGAGGGATTCCAGGTGGTCGAAGTATGGAAGGATTTGGCGGAGAAGCTTCGTATGTTCGAGGGATGGAAACTCCTTCCGGAGTTTGAGGTGGAGGGAATGTCGAAGGCCCTCCGACTTCAGCCGTATCGGATGGTATCTCTCCGGAGATCCGAGAGGACCTCCGAATAGGGTTACGAGGTGTGCTCTTCTTAGGAGGCATGATGTAAGAAGTTGGTAGAGAACGAAGTTTTTCGGACTAGGTTCCCCACGGACGGCGCCAACTGTTGGCGTAAAAGATTACGCTAACAGGTTTCTGTAGATTAGAAACTAACAAACGAAGTGTTTGCGAAGTGAACTGTTCTAAGCCTCCGAAAGGATAATAACTTAGAATAGTTCGAATGTGTGTATTGAATAACTTGTATTCGATCCCTATTACAGGGTGAAATGGGGGTTATTTATAGGCCCAAATATTAAGGAAAAGACCTATTTACCCCTCTATTACAACCGACATAGTGGAAACTATTCGGTACCCTTGATAGGGCTAAAATGGTAAAAGACTAATCTAATAATATAAAAGATAAATCTTCCATCTTAGCTGGCAATAAAGATCTCGAAGAGCCTTGGTTCGAAGATGTACTCCGAACCAATGCCTATCATCTTACTTCGAGCTTGACTCAGGGTATCTTCGAAGATGGACGTCTGGAAACCTTCGAATCCACTATCTGCTTTTATGCTATTGCGGCAATAACCCCGAAGATAAGATATTTTCCCCCAACATGACTGTTTTCAGTTCAATCTATAATCAACCTACAGTCCAGTTTTTCTCCGTCGCCACAAATATTTTAGCTGCTGGCGATTTTCCTTTTCTCTGGTTTCACACGTCCGTGCTATCTCGTCGTCCAAGACCGCCCTACGCAGGGGATCTCGGAAGGAGTCCAGCAGCTCTCCCGTGTGGGATTCGGCGCACGCCCTGGCGCGCTTTCAATCTCTGACACGGGCAGTTCGCTAGGCGGAAGGCTAGCCGGCGCACAGACTGCATGCGTTTTGGGCCCCACGCCGGTAGTGCTGCTTGACTGCAGCAGGCGTAGCCTCACGCCATGGCGGAAGTCCCGGCGGGCCCCACCGGAAATTGAAGATTGGCCGGCCAATAGTTTTTCTCACGCACATCTATCGAGGTTTTTGGCAAGCTTTTTCATAGGTGCGGGCCCCACGGTGTTACAGCCAAGCACGCACGGTCAGGCTTTTCTTCCAAAAAGCTGCGCACAGTAGATCCACGACCGGTCTTCTCACGGTGAAGAAATTTTCTTCTCCTATGGCGTGCGGTGAACAGAGATAATTTTCTCCGGCGCAGGTTATTCGTTCGGCATGCAGGTAAGTAGATATAATCTCCTATTTTCTAGTTAAACTAAATCCAATAGTTTATTTGTAGTTAAGTTTATCTATTAGTCCTTTTATTAGTATAAGAAATTAATCTCGTCGTTAAATTTTAATCTACTATTTTTAGGTAGATCAATTTTATAGATAAACATCTATTAATAAATGAGCTGAAAATCTATTTAGAAATTCGTTGTTAATTTAATATGTTATTTTTTTATTTGTTATCTCATATTATTTTTCAGTTTAATCTGCTCATATAAAAAGTTAAAGAAAAATTTATTAGTCTCAGTTAGATTTTTATTCCATTCTTTACCTGCAATATTTTAGATTTAGTTCTGAAATAATTTTTAATGATCCTAGATTTATTCATTTGATTATTATTTTATTTCTAGACTGAAATATTATTATTTCAAGTTTTTATTTAGGTATTTTGCGGATGTTATTAAATATTTCTAGTGCCAATTTTATTTATTGCAGTATTTCTGTTTAGTTTATTTTTAATATCATTTTAATTAGCATACCGGTCATTTTTAAGCTAGACACCTTTAATTCCAGTTCTTACTAATATTATTTGTCTGGTTAAGTTTGTTTGGGTATTGGGACTAAATCTTAGTTTAGCAAGAAATTTTTAGGCGCCCATTCACCCCCCTCTGGTCATTACTTTCGGTCCTACAGCATTATGATTGGATTCTAATTAATAAATTCAAAAAAGTGTTACTCCCACTCTGCACGGCGCTCTGCGGCGTCGTCTCTGCGTGCTTGACGCTTCTTGTATGTGGCACCCTCCTGTTTCTTGAAAGTATTTTTTCAAGGTGCTATAGAAGAGACACCTCGGGTGCGCCTTCGATGTTCCTCGTTTCCGAGAGCAGATGTAAGATGGTCATTACATCCCTCGGGCTTGAGCTTTCCAGCCTTCTCGAACTCAGCGATTTCTTGTGCTTTCTGAAATACTTCACTAGTCCGTGAGTCGGAGAGCATATATTGGCCCTCAGGTGTTTTTTAGCTCGACCTAGGAGCCATCTCTTAGTGCGCTGATCAACACCTGAAAACTGTTCAGGTAACCCAGCCTCACGGTCCTCCTCCTCCTCCTTTCTACTATACTCATCCTCCTTGGTCTTATAACCACGTGGCCCAAGTTTATGTGGGAACTTATTCTTCTTATTAAGTTCATTGAACATGTTGCTCTCTTGTTTGGCTTCTTCCGAGCAATGCTGCATTTTGAATTCGTTCCATTCATTTGGTGTTATAAAGTCGTAGTCGTTGAGCGGTGACTCTCCTTTATGAAGGTACTGTGTGTTCAGTTTAGTCCTAAATGTATAGAGAGCCTTCTCGATAGTCTTCAATGTGGCAGCTTTAGCATCTTCTAAGCGATCTTTCGGGAATTTATAATGCACTTTTATATGCTGCCACAATTCGTTCTTTGTAGCTTCAGGGACACTCTTCCAATTTTTCCAAACTATCTTACATCGCTCCCTAGCGAGAGACATCCACAGTCGTTATGCCACTTAGCTGTGATTTCTTTCGGCTTCTTTGGAGCCCCATCAACATGGACTTCTTCAACCTCATAGATAGCTGTATGCAGCTTGTTCTTCTCTCGTTTCCCTCTCCTCTTCGCATTTGCAGAGGATGTAGTGGCAGCGGTCTCAACATCTATTGGCTCAGATGACTCAACAGCTGGGACAACAGTTGTTCTTTTCTCAACTTGGAATAATCGATGCTTGCTTCCTCGCTTTGGACGATCCTACGATGATAGACAATGTGAGCTTCAGGAATGTAATCCTCGGTTAGAAGCTGCTCTGACTTGTTACTAACGCAATAATTACCTCTGCTTGAGCTTCAAGAATGTAATCCTCATCGGTGTCTTCTCTCGTTCTCTTCTTCCTAGGCTCCATTGGATGTTCATTCTCCGGAGAGTGGTACGAAGATTCGCTATCGGAGGATCCTTCAGATGAACCCTCTTTATTTGTTTTTGTGGGAGACTCGTAGATGAGCTCCATGATAGAATGTCATTCTTCCGCCATAGATAAACTATTCATAGTTAAGAGGCTAATGTATCAGAATTTTGGTTATGCAAAAAAGGACTACTGTCATATTTTCATGTACGAAACAATACACAAAGTAGTCAGCTATTACTTCTAAAGCTACTATATTAATCCTCAAGTTAAGAGATTGTGTTGTTCTCTCTCTCTAGTGTTGTTGAGGCCTCAACATATTTTGTGTTGTTTTTCAAATATGTTCATGACTGCCATGGAACCATGAGCACATCCATTCCCTGCCAGCAGCACAAGAAAGAAGAAGCTGTTGAATGGAATGGATGTGTCACATGGCTTGATGACATACATTAGATAACTCATTAACAATTTACATCATAGGCCTCTAAAAGGAATTGCAGAATATAATGTTGGTCTTCAGTTGGATGAACTTGAGGATTACTATAGTAGCCTCAAAACTAATAGCAGTAGTAAACTAATCACAGTGTCAAAGGTGGGAAATGTATGAAAACTCTTCTTGGCTACAATAGTCGGCTATTACTTCTGAAGCTACTATATTAATCCTTAAGTTAGGAGATTGTGTTGTTCTCTCTCTCTAGTGTTGTTGAGGCCTCAACATATTTTGTGTTGTTTTTCAAATATGTTCATGGATGCCATGGAACCGTGAGCACATCCATTCCCTGTCAGCAACACGAGAAAGAAGTTGTTGACGGGAATGGATGTGTCCCACGGCTTGATGACATACATGAGATAACTCAATTACAATTTGCAACATAGGCCTCTAAAAGTTGTTCTAAAAAAGTGGTAATGTGGTATGCAATATTTCTCATGGCATAACTTAGATATAGAAGACTTCACCCAAAATTAGACTAATATATATTGGGTGAATGGTACATTTCCATTAATCAATGCCAAAACAGGTGTAACAAAGTAGTATACAGTGGTTCTACAAATGATAACTATCCACAAATGTAAGAGCATCTCCATTGTATATAAATTGATTAAATATAGCTCCATTTGAATAGCAATTCACATTTACCAAGTACAATGGAGATGCTCTAAGGACAATAAACCCTAGAAACTTTTTAGCAACCTGAATCAATTTCAGTGTTAATCACATAGAGTACCACTTCACCGTGGATGAATGGTGCAATCAGGAATCATTTTCAGCTTTTTGACCATATTCAGAATAAACTGCAAAATTTACCAACTAAAACAATTTATATTAATATGATTGAAGATGGACTAACACACATATAAGTTCAGGAAGAACATAGTTAGGACAATCCTCTTTTTAAGGTCAAAAACTCACAATACAATCAAACAAACTTTCAACACACTTAAATCACACTTAAGTAAATCTAGAGACTAAAAACTGCTAAGTAATACAGGGAGTTAACTCATTATGATGCAACAAGCAGTAGGTAAATTACCATATCTTGACAAATAGAAATCATCAACTATTATGAAAGAACTCAGGATATCTATCTAGGAAGACTGATTTTGACAATTTCAATCACATCCAAAGATTCTGTATAAGACAACTTCAACACTTTTGATTCCTGAATTTTACTGAGTAGAACAAAATGTATCACACATTGATGATCAATGATATTCATGCAAAAAGTTCAAGAATAGTACAAATTCTATCAAACTAGTACAAAGTTTAGCAACCTGAACGGGAACGGCGGCGTGCGCTCGGGGATGGGGATGGCGGCGACGGCTCCAAGATGGCAGTGTGGGGTCCGGGGACAGCGACATGGGCTCCGGTGACAGGCGGAGTTCGGGGCGATGGCGGCGCCATGCTTCGGGGACGACGACAACGGGCTCCAAGCGTGGCGGCGTGGGCTCCGGGACGGGGACGGCGTGCGCTCGGGGACGGGGACGGCAGCGATAGCTTCGAGGCGGCGGCGAGGGGTCCGAGTACACCGAGGCGGGCTCCGGCGACGGGCTTCGGGGACGACGGCGATGGGCTCCGAGGGTGGCGGCGTGGGCTTCGGGACGGGGATGGCAGCATGCGCTCGAGGATGAGGACGGCAGCGATGGCTCCGAGGCGACGGTGAGGGGTCTAGGTACACCGATGTGGGCTCTGGTGACGGGCTTCGAGGACGACTGCGACGGCTCTAAGGGCGGCGGCACGGGCTCTGGGAGCGGCAGCAACGGGCAGGAGGAGTTTAGGGTTTAGAAATAAAAAGTATTTTTCAGACGGCGGGAGCAAAAAATTTATATAGGCGGATTAGCAGTGGCGGGCATGCTGATGTCATCCTGCCCACCACTTCTATTTTCTCTTAGTAGTGGCGGGCAATGACGTCACCAGCCCGCCACTACTAATCTGCCCTCCGCTGGTGCTCGACTTAGTAGTGACGGGCCGCTGACGTCACTGACCGCCACTACTAAAAGGAATAGCAGTGGCGGGCTGGTGATGTCTGCATGCCCGCCACTGATTACACCGGACCGTCACTACTAAGAGAGGTAGGGATTATCTAATATACGTTGTGCTTACATTTCGAGAAACAATTTGTACCGTAGTGGTGCGCGGGGTTGCTTTGGTGCCATGCGGTTCGAGGTTCGAACATTGCTGCCGGTAGGCTGTTTGAGGTTTGAACCTTGCTGCTGGCTTCCAAACATTTTTTTTCATTTCTGTTCTAATTCTCAGCACGTTTTTTATTGATGTTTAAATACATTATAACTTATCAAATTTAAAAATTGGTATTTTTCTGCCTCACTTTACTCTTTTTTATTTCATTAAGAAACCTGAGATTCTCCAAGGATGAATTAGGGTTTAGAGATGAAATGACTATGGTTTGAAAGCAAAATCTATAGTCGATTCTTCCTTTGAACTTGAAACTTTTTGTACAATAAAAAACAACACAACTATTCTAATTGCAAAAATTGGTATTTTTCTGCCTCAGTTTACTGTTTTTTATTTCATTAAGTGTATTTTTATGATCAAAGTCAAAATAAGTTCAATTTGAACTACAAGACATGAAATAATTAACCAAAATTTATAGAAAAACCATATTCATGTTTTTGACTCTATTATTAGTTATTATCCAATAAATTTAAAACCATCATAAAAAATGTTGGTTTCCACAACACTCGATCGATAACTTGTATTTTTATAGTTTTTTAATCCTCAAAAAATAAAATAAAGTCTAAAAAAGATGAGACTTATCATGTTGTTATGATATGATCGATCCATAGATGTTGTCATAAAAAATAAAAATGTTTCGAGAAAATAATCATGTAGGGCGTTAAGAAACCTGAGATTCTCCGGGGATGAATTAGGGTTTAGAGATGAAATGACTCGGGTTTGAAAGCAAAACCTATCGTTGATTCTTCCTTTGAACTTGAAACTTTTTGTACAATAAAAATACAACACCAATATTCTAACAGAAATTGGTATTTAAATGAAAATAAGTCTAGGTAGCGGTAGGGATTATCTAGCATACACTGCCGACATTGCCGAGAAAGACTTTGTAGCGCAGTGGTGCTTGGGGTTTCTTTGGTGCCATGCGGTTCGGGGCTCGAACCTTGCTGTCGGCAGGCGGTTTGAGGTTCGAACCTTGCTGCTGGCGCCCAAACAACATTTTTTTCTGTTAATGCATTTTTTAAAATTTTTAGCACTTTTTTATTGATGTTTAAATCCTCGTTTGAACTTGAATTTTTTAAAAAAATAAAAATACATCATAACTTATCAAATTTAAAAATTGGTATTTTTCTACTTCATTTGAACTTGAATTTTTTAACAATAAAAATACATCATAACTTATAAATTTTTTAAAAATTGGCATTTTCAGCTTTATAGAAATTAAAAAATAATCCCTTTCCAGAAAACTATATTTATTAATTTTTATTTTTACCTTTGGAAATTTGGGTTGTTATACTGGATTTTGGATCTGAAAAACCAGGGTCAACAGGCTCGGTTTTTGAAAATCGCGCGGGTCGGAACTTCTGATCTAGCATCGGAACTTCTTATCCCTCGGAACTTCCGATCAATATCGGAATCCCGCATCACAACAATTGCCTTATATATCGTATTATGATTCGATATCAGAACATCCAATCACTATCGAAACTTCCGATCTACCAGCGGAACATCCGATCACATCAGAACTTCCGATCTACCGTGGACAGAAATAGGGCTAATTTGTTTTTCCATCATGTATCTCCATACATGAGGGATCCAGATCGAACACTACGCACGTAGGCTCTAATACCCCTGTTAGGGAATAGGGAAGCTATGCTAGTCGGTAAATTCAAAATTTTACGCCTGAGGCCCAAGACTCATGCGCATGCGAGATCATGGATCGGTACCTTATAGCACTAGACGCGCTAGGTGCAATGGAAGAAGATGTTGGAGCAACGCGTCAAGCCTCTCCTCACTTTGTCCTTGCCGTCCTTCACCGATCCGATCGATGAATACGACATAGTCATTCGTGTGTAGATGTTCATGAGTGTCGCTATTGGAGCAACACCTTCATGGAGTCCACATGTATAGGGATGAAGTACCTCACATGGCAGCGTGCTAGCACTGCACGTGAGGGACGGGGATCCTTGACCTCAACATTTTAGATCAAGAAAGGAAGGAGAGAAATCTTGGGTGGCTAGGTCTAATCTAGCCTTATTGCTTGCCACAAAACATCCTCCTCCTCACCTTATATAGGGCTCAGAGCCCATAGGTCGTGCTCATCCCGAAACCCTAAAAACCATAAAAGATCCAATCTGTTTGCCCACGTCAGAACTTCTGATCCTAGATCGGAACATTTGACAGGGTATTTTAGGTCTCCTGATACAGTATGACACACAACAGATCCAATCTTTTATCGCCCACCTCGGAACTTCCGATACCATATCAGAACTTCCGACCAGTACAAAATTCCCCGATTCTGAATCAGAACTTCTGGCTCGCTGGAACTTCCGATACCATATCGGAACTTCCGAGCAACATTTGCTCTCTATATCAAGACCATAAAATAACCGGATCTTCCGATACTTACTATCAGAACTTCCAATCCAAGGAATTTTCTTGGGCATATCCTTCAGAAGTTTCATGATTATTTTTACACTAGGGAAACTAAGCTTAGACATTCACACTTGACATCAGTTAGACAGACAACTAGTGAGAGTGTTTCCGATTACATTAAGTGTTTTAGGGACACTAGAAACCGATGTTTTACTTTGAACATTTCTGATAGAGATTTGGCCGACCTAGCTTTTAGCGGTCTCCACTCCAAACTTAAAGAGAGACTAGATGGCCAGGATTTCTTTGATGTTAATGAAGTGCAGCAGAAGGCTCTCGTTCAGGATAGCCGAGCCAAAAGTACAAAATTCACTAAAACATTCAACAAGCCTAAGGCCGAGGTGCACGTCATGGAGCACTCTGATGAGGAATCATCGGAGAGCGAGGATGGTTCGGCCAACATCTACACCCTAGAGTGGACTTGGTCTAGTAAGGCCAAGCTCATCACTTGCACTTATCTACGACCGGCTCCTACCAGGAGTCAGCCAAGCGAGGTGAAGTATTCTTGTTGGCACAGCGGACTAAGCCAATAGGTTTGAGAATGTGTGTTTAATGAGAGGCAAAGATCAAAGTTGTATTGTTGGATCTCGTGTCCATTTCAACAGGGGGAAGGGGAGTATTTATAGAGGAGCCCGGTTGGGGGTCCGATACTTCCAAAATCCCTCTAGACGTTGCACTTCCTGACACAGGTCTATAATACAGACAAGAATGGTAGCCCCACAGTACAGACAAAAAGTACAGACAAGAATGTCAGCCCCATAGTACAGAAAAGGAAGGAAGGGCACAAGATAATACCGATGGTTAATCCTATAGGAAATCAACTCACGGTGAGACCCTGGGATGTTTACTGCGAATCAGCTATCCGCTTCGAATGCTTCAGAGGTGCTCCGAAGCCTTAGGGGCACTGCGAAGCTCCGGAGCCCAGGGTTGGCCTTTTGGCGGCTCTGATGCACTCGATGTGTATCGGTGTGGCTGAGAACTTCGATGACAGCCTCGGAGCAATCCCAGGATGGCCGCTGCACACCAACCCACGGGAGGAGTTTGACCGGCTGAATTTAATGTGCACTCATCTTTGACCGTCGCGCGCCGGCACATGGAAGAGGTGGACCGACGAGGCTTTAATAGAGAGGTTGCGTGCCCGGCACGCGTGGCACGTGAAGGAGGTGGACCAACGAGGCTTTAATACGGCGGCTGCATGCCCGACGCATGCGGCGCGTGGGAGAATGTGAACCGGCGGGGCACCGAACGGACCGAGCGACCACCCCACGTGCATAAATAGTCCCTGTTGGCCAACTGACCTCATCCTGCTCAACTGGTCCAAGCCTCAAGAGTCTCAACCACCA
Organism: Zizania palustris; assembly: GCA_019279435.1. NCBI lineage: Eukaryota > Viridiplantae > Streptophyta > Magnoliopsida > Poales > Poaceae > Zizania > Zizania palustris. Next base: position 73,680,034 of record JAAALK010000289.1, on the reverse strand, counting down.
CCTCCATCTTCCAAGCTCTTTGTCGCGTCTTTTCACCATCGCCTTCAACCGTGTCAGGGAGGAGCGCTCCCGCAGCCACGGTCGATCCTCAATTCCTGTAGCGACAAGTGGCGGCAGAAGCAGCTGCGGCAATGGCCCCCAGCTCTTCGGAAACTCGCGATACCCGTGAGCTCCGCCCGCCGTCAGAGACGTTTCGGGAGCAAACCCTAGAGCTGGGGACGTTGGCATGCTTGGCCAGATCCATCGAGCTGGCAATCCGGCTCCGCCTTTGTCCCATCGTGGAGGCTAGGAAGCCGGGCCTAGAGACCATCCCCGAGCCACGCGAAGGAGAGGTCATCGTCTTCGAAGCATTCTTCGACGCGGGGCTACGGTTCCTAGCTTTGGAGCTCGTGGCGGGGGTCTTGGATGCCTTCCACCTCGAGCTGCCCTAGTTATCTCCGAACGCCATGGCTCGACTCTCCATCTTCGAATGGGCCATGCGTGTGAAGGGCTGCGAGGGCCAAGCGGAGGTCTTCACTCAAATGCATGAGGCCCTCTGTCAACCAAAGAAGAAGGGGGGCTTAGTCCAGCTCCGGCAGAGGTATGCCGACTCCTTCCCCGCGAAAGCCATCAACGGGCGGTGGTATTCCAAGTGGATACACCGTTGGCTCTATGTCTGGGTCGGGCTGAACTCCAGACTTGCCAGACCTCCGCGCCACATCTGGTTCTAGAGGGAGGTGACCATCGAAGCCAACGCCGACTCGATTTCTGCTCACATCCGGCTCCTCCAAATTGTCGCCCACCGGATGAGCATGTGGGACCTGACGGAGGAGTTCGTTGCGCTAGAGATCCCACCTCTGAAGGAGGAGTGGTAGGCATCACTCTAGAGCGCCCAAGACGAATCTTCCTCGACGAAGCTTTCAAATCGGCTAGGTTCAACCGTTTTCTTTTCCTCCAATCAAACTCATGGCTTCGACCACAGGGTTTCGGAGCGCTAAAACATCTAACTGAACTACAGGGTCACTTGTTGCCAAGAATCCAGACGAAGTGGCCCGGATCACCGAGAAGATACTCGGGGCTCCCACTCCGGCCGAATACAAGCGGAGGATGGAGCTCGTCGGGTCCTGGGAGCTGTTCAACCGTGTATGGGACGCACTCAACCTCCCCTCCCCACCTCTCCCGGAGAGGGAAGCCCTACGCCCGGCTTCGAAGAAAAGGGCAGCGGACCTCGATGCCAGGGAATCTTCGAGGCGCCCTCCGCTTCTAACTCTGAAGGGGGGTCTTCTAGCAGGGGGAGCAGAAACAGAGCCGGACGACTCCCAGTTTAACCTTGGCCCGTCTCGTACCGAACAACCGGTCTCTGAGCTTGGGCTGGCGAAGTGGACAAGCTTGAGGTTGAGGACTTTGCCCTCCAAGCCCAGGTCTCCGAAATGGAGGATCTCTGGGAGAAGGTCGCTGCCGCGGAGGTCCAGAAAGTCCAGGTGCTCAAACTCGAGTGGACCGTCGTGGACCTCCTGGCCCGGAACGAAGCAGCGGCCGAGGCGCTGGCCCAAGGGGAGAAGACAACGGCTTACACCGTGGTGTCCTTCCGAAGGGTCCCAGAGTGCTTCGGTACAGGATGTGTGGCCTTCGATGTCGCCTGGTAGCCCCTTAGCCGCTGGCTGAAGTTCATTCAGGCTGCTGTCTGGCAGATAAGCTCCACCGTGTCGAGGTATGGAGAGGTGTTAGCCCGGGTGGCTGCCCTCGACGTACTTCACTAGCTGGAAGCTTCTGGGGGCGCCTTGCCTTCATCTTCGAGTTCACCTCCAGTTGCCTTCGGGGGAGCCATCTCCTTTCCGCTACTTCGGTGGTCGCGCAATCCTAGAGAGCCCTCCAGGTGACCTGGATGGCGGAGGGCCCAGATGCGGTCAAGGCTTGGATAGATGAGGCCTCCGATCGAGCCTTCCCTCATCTTCTTCGAAGCCTTCGGCTGTCGCACCCCTCCCTGACCCGAAGGTGTAGTTCCCTTAGGGTCTTAGTATCACAACTCCTGTAATAGGTAGGAATTTGACAATTTATTAATAAAGGATAGTTGTTTTTTGGAAATCATCTAGGGTATTCGCAACACTCGTGACTCCAATGTTAAGATTCTCGATGAGGGCGAGGCCCTCCGGCATCAATGGGCCATCTTCGAGGCCCTCAGGGCCGACTGACCTGCACGCTTTGTCGTCCCTCAGGATGACAATGGGCACATTGTCTCCGAGGTCCTTTATGAGGTCTTGGGTTTTATCAAGGAAGAGGAAGGGAAGACTCGAGCTCCATCCTCATCACCCAAGCTAGTGAATTGGTCCAACGTGGAGACTATGCCTGATGAACCTGGGCTCGGAGATCAAGGCTTGTGTAGCTGGGCCCAGCTCCAAGGGGATCAGATGGCCTTCCGGGCTCAAAAGAAAGAAGAGACGAAGCGGAAAAAGAAATTGGAGTCCAGCCGCGCAGCTCAAGAGGCATGGACCGAAGGGAGCACGAGGGGCCCGGGCAACCTTCAAGACCAGAAAGGCAAGCGGAAGAAGAAAGAGGAGTCCAGCCGTGCAGCTCTGGAGGCATGGACCGAAGGGAGCATGAAGGGCCCGGGCAACCTTCAAGACCGGAAAGGCTTCCAATTCCTGCTTGGCTTAGATGACGAGTTCTCTTAGTTTTACATTCCAGCTCGACTTTGTAATAGGTATCATCTATGTTCTACATGTCTAATGAAGCCTTGCTTCTGCCACTTATGAATTCCAATTGCTTTCCTGTCCACTCCTCTCCCCCCTTCTTTGCGGGTAGGCAACTTGTCGGCTGGGCGCAATGCGCTTGGGCCTAGGACCAGAAGTTAGGAAATACTACATCGGCTTAGTACAAAGGACAGCGCGCCAGACCAGGCATTCGGGACTTGAACACGGGACACTCTTGTAGGGCACCTTGGGCAAAATCTCGGGACCCTAAAGTGGGGTGCCCCGAGCTAGAACTTGGGACTCGAAGATAGGGTGCTTCGAACCGGAGATCGGAACCCTGAAAAGGGGTGCTTCGAGCCGGAGCTCGGAACCCAAAGAGGGGGTGCGTCGAGCTGGAGCTCGGAACCCTGAGCTGGGGTGCTTCGAGCCAGAGCTCGGAATGCGAAGATAGGGTGCTTTGAACCGGAGCTCGGAACCCGAAGAGGGGGTGTGTTGAACCAGAGCTCGGAACCCTAAGCTGGGGTGCTTCGAGCAGGAGCTCGGAACCCGAAGAGGGGGCGCATCGAGCTGGAGGTCCGAACCGTGAGCTAGGGTGCTTCGAGCCAGATCTCGGAACCCGAAGAGGGGGTGCGTTGAGCCAGAGCTTGGAACCCTGAGCTGGGGTGCTTCGAGCCGGAGCTCGGAACCCTTTGAGTCTGCCATGATGACGTAGTGCGTCCACTTCGGTATAACATTCACCGTATTTTATTACTGAAACTAAGAAGTCCAATACAACGAAAAGTACCAACGACGGAATATATTACATCAAACTATGCAAAATAGCGCTTTAGATGCTCCACATGCCAAATGTGCTTCAGATCTTCGCCTTCAAGGGTAGCTAGATGATACGACCCTGGTCGCCCGGAGCCGACTATGATGTATGGACCTTCCCACTTATTGCCCAGCTTCGTGGGAGCGGCAACTGACCGAAGGACGAGATGTCCTGGCTGAAACTCGTTTCGCTTAACTCTTCGGTCGTAACATGCCTTCGTCTTCTTTTGATACTTAGAGAGATTGGCAATGGTTCGGAGCCTCGATTCCTCCATGAGGTCGAGGGAGATGGAACGCTATTGATCAGTTTCCGGAGTTGTGACCTGCAGGAAGCCAGCTCGGAGCTCCATTAGCGTCATTGCTTCATCTCCGAACAGTAGCCGTAACGGGGTAAAACCGGTTGTGCGAGAAGGGGTGGTCCGAATGGACCACAAAATCTTGGGCAACTCCTCGGGCCATAAACCCTTGGCCAAACCCACGATGTGTTTGTTGAGGCTGGACAGTATATGTCCGTTGGCTCTCTCGACAGCTTCGTTGGACTGCGGATGCCAGACTACTGCGAAGCATAGTTGTACCCCTAGTTCTTCATAGAATGCCTTGAAAGAACTAGCGTCGAACTGAGTGCCATTATCCAACATGAGCTGCTTGGGCACTCCGAAGCGGCAAATGATGTTTTGCCAAAAGAACATTTGAATGCATCGGGAGGTGATGGCGGTTAGTGGCTCGGCCTTGACCCACTTAGAGAAGTACTCAACAGTGACAACAGCAAAGCGCAGGTTTCCCTTTGCCCTGGGAAATGGCCCGATGAGGTCCATGCCCCACCGAGCTAGAGGCCAAATAGGTGCGATGATTGGCAGGTTGGCTGGAGGCCGATGGCTCTGCTGCCCCATCCATTGACATCCTTCACAGGTGCGCACCAGATCTTCGACAATAGTGACGATAGTGGGCCAATACACGCCCTGACGGAGAGTCTTTCCGGTGAGGGCTCGAGGGGCTAAGTGGCTACCACACAGACCCTCGTGTATCTCTCGTAGTATCTACTGCCCGTCGGTACAAGAGATGCACTGAAGCAACGAGGAATAGACACCCGACTTGCAGAGAACTCCGTTAATGACCTGATAAGATCTTGCGCGGAGCTGAAGTCGTTCCTGCTCTGTACTAGGCTCGATTTCCACTTCACCTTTGAGTAGCCGTAGGATGGGCTCACGTCAACTGCTATCGACTGTACAAAGGACCTCGACTGGCTTAGGGGACGTCGGAGAACCTGTCGATACTTGGGTCGGTGTGTCTCCTTAGAGAGACGCCGATGGATCAGCAAGCTCTTCAAAGAAGGCAGTGGGAGGAAGGGCTTGACCACCTGCTCTAGCCTTAGCGAGGACATTAGCCTGGCAATTTTCACTCCTTGGGATGCTTTGGATGGAGATCCCCTTGAATGATGCCTCAAGCTTCCGAACGGCTTCGAGGTAGGTGGCGAGATCAGGATGCCAGGCTTCTGAACTGGCCATGACTTGAGAGTCGGTCTTGACAATCACTCGGGCATCTCTGAGCGCATGAGCCTTGCGGAGGCCTAGCAGCACTCCTTCATACTCAGCAATGTTGTTTGTAGCTTTAATGTTCAACCGAACGGAGTATAAAGCTTGCTGACCACAGGGAGAAACAATTACTACCCCCGCGCCTGCTCCGGAGGCGTTGTAAGCACCATCTGAATAAATAGTCCACACTCCTTCACCGGCTTCGTTAGTGGTGCAGTCGGCTGCTGGTGTCCATTCGGCGACAAAATCAGCATGGATCTGAGACTTAATGGCAGTCCGAGCCACGAAAGTGATACCAAACGGAGCAAGATCTACTGCCCACTTGCCAATTCGCTCGGTAGCATTCTTATTCCGGAACATGTCACCTAGAGGATAAGTGGTCGGAATGACTATGTCGTGGGCCAAAAAGTAGTGTCGAAGCTTCTGGGAGGCCATAACAAGAGCATATGCTACTTTCTCGAGCTCGGTATACCGGGTATTTGCTCTGGAGAGGGCTTCAGACACAAAGTACACCGGGCATTGTATCAGCTTCCCACCAATTTCTTCTTCTTGAATCAATGCCGCACTTGTCGTACTACCCGTGGCAGCGAGATAGATGGGAAGAGGATCACCACTCCGGGGTGTTGCGAGGGTAATAAGATTGACGAGGTATTACTTTATCCTGTCGAAACAATCTTGGCATTTGGGGGCCCACTCGAAGTCCTTGGATCCTCGTAGTGCCTTGAAAATGGGCAAACTTCGTTCAGCTAATCGTGCCAAAAAGCGGCTAAGAGCTGTGAGGCGCCCAACCAACTTCTGGGCCTGCTTCAAGTTCTGAAGGGGGGACATGCACTACAACAAAAGGGAAAATTTTTGTCGGCCAATTTAACTTCCGTCGGCTTTTCAAAAAGCCGACGAAAGTTAAATAACTTCCGTCGGCTTGAAGTAGCTGACGAAAGTTATTTAACTTTCGTCGGCTTTTCACAGTGGCCGATGAAAAATAAAGGCATTTTTCCCCGCCCGATATAAATCCCCTAACTTCCGTCGGCCAGCATTAAAGCCGACGGAAGTTAAAATTAACTTTCGTCGGCTTTATATGTGGCCGACGGAAGCATTGGGCTTTTTTTCCAGCTCGCCCTCTTTTTCCCGGCCCGCCTTCTTTTACCCTAGGTTTTCACTTCTCTTCCCCGCCTCCGCCTCCGCGCCCTCCCGCAGCCTCCGCCTTCCTCCCTGGCCTCCCACCACCTCCGCCGCCTCCACCCGCCTCCCTGGCTTCCCGCCGCCTCCGCGCACCTACGCCCGCCGCCTCCGCCCGCCTCCCCGGCCTCCCGCCGCCTCCGCCGCCTCCGCCCGCCTCCCCGGCCTCCCGTCGCCTCCGCCCCCATCCTCCTCTCCACCGTTCGCGTCTGACGTCTCCTCTCCTTTCCCCATTCCCCATGGCGGACTCGTCCGAGAACGCCGCCGCGGCTCTGGCCCCGGCTCCGGCACCGGCCTCTACGCCCGCACCGCCGCCGCCGTCGTCTCCGCCCACCAAGTCGAGGATCCCACCACGGTACGACCTGGACGCCAAGTGGGACGCCTGCCTTGATCTCTCCGTCGGCCGCGTCGCCCACTCCTCCCTCGCCGGCGCCTTCACGGGCCTCCTCCTCTTCCGTAAGGATCCTTCCTACCCCGCCTTACAGTCCCATTGCTTCCGGTTTCGTCAGATCTGTTTGTGGCGGACTGCTTGCAACTATGGTTGGCGGCTTGGCGCCGATGCTCTTGCTCCACCATTCCGATCGCCCTACTCTGATGATCTCCTAGTTAATTAGGGATATCTCCATGTAATGCACTTTAATTAGGAGCTGGTTGCATGAATATTATTATATCAAATTGTTTCCATATACACTTTGGAACATAGTTATGCATATTTTATATTTTAAGAATCCCTTCTGTATAATGCACAAGATAGGTTTGAAACATGATCGGTGGTGAACTGGTAGTTTGGTAGATCTCCTCACGGGGATCATACTGCTTTTTGTCTCAAGTGGTTAGGTGGTGTATGATTTGTTGTCTGGGTCTAATCATGAAACCTTGGAATGTTGGCTGTGCTTTATATGATCAGCCTTTAGATTGCTGTCTCGAATATGAAGAGCTTCACCTGATATCTTTGTGAATATCCTAACCAGCTATTAAGTTTTCATGTATCTTTTCCTTTCTTTTCTTGAACAGTATGGAAATCAGAATTTTACTCCTTATGCTGTTATTGCATGGTGTATATGAATTGTCTTCTTCATTTGGAATACATTTCCATGTTCACTAGCTCTGGCAGTGCTTTCCACCCTGGGTGCATTGCACTCAATATGAATACCCTAATTGCCACTCCTTTTTCACTACATTGAATATGAGACCTAGAATCATGCCCCCAATATGTACTGAATTGGGTGACATATATGTGTTGCAGTACTGTTCTCCAAGTTTTGAAAGTACTTCTCAATGTTGTTGCTTCAAATAGATTTAGAGGTGACATACTAACCTCTAGCTTATTTTCCATGTTTCTCAAACATTTTGTTACTAGGAACTTTGGAAGCTAATTTGATATTTTATATGTCATATCTAAATCCTGAATGTTATACCTGCTAAAAGACCCATGGTGAGCCTTAAATTGCTGCATGTAACTAGCTTTCTATATCTATATAGAAGAATAAAGAGAGACACCATACATAATTTTGAGTGTGACGCCAGTTTTTGGAATGCAGTACATGGAGAACTCTGAAGTATGACTTGTGTTCACTCCATTCCATTGTATCAAAGTGAAAAAAAAAATATTTTTGAGTTGCTTGATGAGTGTGTCTTCATGTACCTGTAAATGGAGAGCAGCAAAATTGCAAATTTTCTTTTTTTTTTGGATTTTTAGTTAACTTCCGTCGGCAAACATTAGCTGACGGAAGTTATTGGCCCATCGACAGAAAAAAGAAAAAACAAAAAACATAATTTTCGTCGGGTAGAATTTGGCCGACGGAAGTTACTGATTTCTGGGTAACTTCCGTCGGCTAGGTTTGGCCGACGGAAATTAGCTAACTTTCGTCGGCCGCCGACGGAAGTTAGCTAACTTCCGTCTACCCGCTTCCACCGGCCAAATGCCGACGGAAGTTAGCATTTTGCCGACGGAAGTTAGCTTCTTCCGTCGGGAAATGGCTAACTTCCGTCGGCTTTGGCCGACGGAAATTTCCTGGTTTGTTGTAGTGATGTTCTGCAGCGCACTGACTTGGGTTTTACTGTCTTCGATGCCCTGACTGGAAACCAAATAACCAAGTATCTTCCCGGCACGAGCTCCGAAGATGCACTTTTCTGGATTGAAACGGATTCCGCATTTCCGGAGACTGTCAAATGTTTTAGCTATATCCATGCTATGCCAATTTTTATCCGCGCTTTTAATGACGATATCGTCCATATAAGTTTCTATATTGTGACCGATATGGTGACCCAGGGCCTTAGATATCAACCTGGAGAAGGTGTCCCCAGCATTACGGAGGCTGAAAGGCATCCGAACATAGCAGAATACTCCTGAGGGTGTAACAAAGCTCGTCTTGACTTGATCTTCTTGCTTCAGCCAAATCTGATGGTACCCAGAATATGCATCAAGGAAGCTGAGGAGCTCGGAACCCACTGTAGAATCAACCAACTGGTCTATGCGAGGCATGGGGTAGGGGTCACGGGGGCAAGCTTTATTTAAAGATGTAAAATTGATACACATGCGCCACTTGCCAGATGTTTTCTTCTGGACGAACACGGGGTTTGACAACCACTCCGTATGACTAACTTCCTGAATGACCCCTGCTCGGAGCAACTTCTCCACCTCAGCCTTGGCGAGATCAGCTCATTCGATAGATAACTTGTGGAGCCCCTGGCGCACTAGGCGAGCCTTTGGGTTGACCGCTAGGGAGTGCTCAATGATCGAGTGGTCAACGCTCGGTATGTCTTCTTCGGACCATGCGAAGATGCCCAGGTTGCTGCGGATGATTTCTTCAAGCTGCTTTAACACCTCCGGTTCCAGGCCTCCTCCAAACTGGATAGGGTACTCTTTCCCATCATGGATCAGGATCTTCGTGATGACCTCCCCTTTCAGAAGAGGCTTGGCAGTGGGCCGCAGAGCAAGGGGACGTCTTCGACGCCCGCTAGTTAGACCCCCTCTGGGCTCCCGTGAACACTATGGACTTGCCTCGGCTCCAGAGGGGCTAAGTGGCCATACTCCACCCACCGGGCCATGACCTGATCGCCTAGGATTGAGAGCACCCCTCTATGAGTTGGCATCTTGAGGCACAAATAATTGTGGTGAGCGAAGGCCCCAAAGCGGTTGAGCATCCCCCTCCCAAAAATGGCGTTGTAGGCATACGGGGCGTCAACGACGTCGAAGATGATTTCTTCACTGCGGGACAGGGGGGCTTCTCCGTAGGTCACCTCTAGCCCAATCTTGCCAAGGGCATCAAGGGGTGGCCCTGCAAAGCCCTGGAGCGGCCGGGAGGCCGGCAACAGATGCTTCCGAGAGAGGCATAGCTGATCGAAGGCCTACACGAAAATGATGTCAGCAGAACTTCCCTTGTCAACTAGAATGCGACGCACCTCAACGCAAGCAATGTCAACTGAGATGATGAGGGGATCAGCATGCGGGAACTTGACGCCAGTGGCATCTTCAGCGGTGAAGGAAATTCGGACATGGGACCACTCAGGAAGCGCGGTGAAGCTAGAAGTTCCAATATGCCCAACTTCCCAGACATACTCCCTTTGCTGCCGCTTAGACATAGCTCCTAAAGCTCCACCTCCGGAGATAGGAAGTACCACCCACTTTCCTCGGTCTGCCCCATCTTTGATTTTGGGGGTTGGGAACCTGCCGACCTCCGGAATAAGCCCCGAAGCTCCCGGCTCGTCTCGGCGCCCGACCACCTGGACAGCATCGGCGCGAGACATTGGAGGTGCTTTGTCAGAGGAGCCGCAGCTAGAGCTTCACGCGACGTAGTCATTCCGGAGGGCGAGGATGGTACGACAGGAGTCGGTGTCGTGGCTCCGGTTCTCACCGTGAACGCTGCAGTAGAAGGTTGCTCCCCCCGGAAGCACTCTTGCAGTCGTTTTAGCTTCGTTAGGATGCCCTCCACCGGTAGTGTGCGGATGCTTGGCAGGACTCCTCGGGGCGATGCTTAGAACCTCTCCTCGAAGGTGCTTTGGCCCTCGCCGGGAATCTCGATGGCGAAGGTCCAGAGGGGGGCTTCGTACACCTTGGTGTTCGAGGATCGAATGGGGGCGATCATTGCCTGACGATGCAGATGGCCCTCTTCGGACTGAGCATACTCCTCGAAATATGTCATGAGTTGGGCTACCAAAGATATCGGCTTCCGGTGGTACTTATCGAGGAGACCCGGGTAGGTGATGCCTTCCCAGGCAGCATCAATGGTGGAGGAGGCCGATAGTCCCTTGATTTGTGCCTTGGTGTGCGCGAAGCGCTGAGAATACTGCCACAGCGTCTCTCTGGCTGCTGCTTCACTTGGAAGAGACTCCCGGTTGACATCGAGGCCACGAAGGTCCCCTAAAAATTGTTGACAAACTTTTCTTCAGCTGGTCCCATGACCTGATGGTCCCTTGCCTCAACGACCAGAACCATCGGAGAGCGATTCCCTCGAGAGCCAAGGGGAAGCATTTGGCCATGGTATCACGGCTCCCTCCACAAGATCTATCGCCAAAGCATACGAGCGAGAGAACTCTCTGGGGTCAGATTCTTCGGAGTACTTAGGGAGCTTGGCGGCACAAAACTTGGAGTCGAACCGTACCCTCTGTAGATTGGGGTGCAATAGAGACTCCTCATCATAGGATGCTTTCTCCTCCTCTCCTTGGTCTTCATCATCACATAATGCAACGGCTACAATCCCCAGTGCCCTGGAAGGCTCTGGGGGGCGAAGTGATGCCTCCTAGCACCATTGGGCCAGCTCGGCCTTCAACCTTGCGTTCTTGGAGGCTAGGGCATCGGCTTGACTCCCACAACCTCCAGAGGCAGTCTCCGGGTCCTGCAATTGGACGTAGTCGGTCCAGAGGGCCACGGCTGGGGGTCCGCCTAGAAGATGCAGCCCAAAGCGCCCGTCCTGAGATGCTGGGGGGTTCGCGGAGGCTGGCCCCACTGAACCAGTGGGGTCTCATGCCTCCAGTGCCCCTCTTGGGGCCTAGCCTGGCTCCATGCTCGGCACCTCAGGGGGGTGATGATGGAGGGAACCGCGGGAGGATCCGGCCCAACGGCTGGGACGAGCTCAATCCTAGAGGTGCGGACTGATCTCTGGAGGGGGGCCGTGCTCGCACTCTTCTAGCCTGACATGTTTTTTCTTAGGTGGATGTAGAGGACGCTAGCTTCTTGGACAAGGTTCCCCACAGACGGCGCCAACTATTGGGGCAGCGGACTAAGCCAACAGATTTGAGAATGTGTGTGTAATGAGAGGCTAAGCTCAAAGTTGTATTCTTGGATCTCGTGTCGATTACAACGGGGGAAAGGGGAGTATTTATAGACGAGCCTGGTTGGGGGTCCGATACTTCCAAAATCCCTCTGGCCGTTGCACTTCCTGACACAGGCCTATAATACAGAAAAGAATGGCAGCCCCATAGTATAGACTAAAAGTGTAACCCCGACAACGTATCAGCCCTTCTGGGCATTGCAGCAGCGCCATACCACTTTGACTAAACTGGTCCCTGGTCTTCTATCCTTGCCTCAGACCCTTCGCACCTTCCGGGGACTTGGCTCTGGCCTCCTGCCAGCTCTCTAACTCTAGGACCCCTCTTGCCTGCTTCGCAGCCTTCGGAGGCCTCGGGCCCCCCGCCTTTAGGTCCACCGACGCCTCCGGAAGGGGGCGTTTGGCCTCTTGCTAATGAAGCCCTTCCTTCGAACAATGCTCCCATTCTTCATGCTTCCAATCTCTGTCGGGATTATCTCCCCCAACAATTCTTTTGACGTGACCAAGTGTGATAAAATATTTGATTTTTTATTGAAGAACAAACTTATCAGGTTGTCGAAGGGTCATGTCATACCGACTATCGATGACTTGAAGAAGCGGGCTTATTGTAAGATTCTCATTCCCATTCTCCTAACGATTGCAATGTTTTTCATCAGCTGGTTCAATTGCCCATAGAAGAAGGACGGTTGAAATTGGACACAAATCCCAAGATGAAGCTTGACCAGGATTGCTTTCCCATGAACACCGTTGATCTCGACGGGAAGAAGGTGCTGATTCGGCCTAAGCAAGCCGGGTCCGCTAAGGGGAAGGAGGTTGTGATCGAAGAAGCGCACCCACACAATCTCATGCCGAAGAACACTGAGGTAGGAGTGTGGAAGGTGAACATTAGTGCATCGTCTCCTGCTCTAACTCACAAAAAGCTGAAGGTTACATACGACATGCTGCTCTAGAAGAACAAGAAGAGGGACGAGAAGGCGAGCACTCGACCACGACCTCCAGTGAGGATGGGCCCTCCTCAGACGAGTGGGTATGGCCCACGATGACCAAGGCCGTTGGAGCCACCTTTCCCTCCACCATTGTATCATCTGCCGATGGCGCAGTGGCCCCCTTGCTACTTTTTGCCTCCTTGGTACACTGCCCTATATTATATTGATCTATTCTTGCCATCTCGATTTTATAACATGCAGGGTCTTATGAGTGCTCCAAGAGGCGATGTCATCAGCAGATTATCCATCGCACCATGAGGGCGACAAGAGACGGCGTCCGAAGCTATCCTCATCAAGGTAGGGTCCCATGATGTCCCAATCCCTTAGGGGGCCTCCACAGAGCAAGACAGAGGCAAACCGTAGGAGACGAGAACCGTCGGTCTGACCATGGCCCAGGGCCGGTCAGACCACAGTCACCATCCCGATCTGACCGACCTACTGTGGCCGGTTCAGCCGGCCTGTTGCAAGCACCCGACACCAGTCAGTATGACCAGCTCCCTATGGCCGGTCCGACCACCACAACCCTGTCATAGTGACCCGGCAAGGCCGGTTCGACCGACAGTACACAGGAGCAGGGTTCCACCAAGCGCAAAATTGCCGATGCTGATTTGGGCAATTCTCGGTCGACCAAAAATTCCAGGAGCAAAGTTGGGGCACCCGGCACTAAGCCGCAGCCTTCGTGGGCACCCTTAGGTATGACCAAGTCCTAGAAGAGGCAGCTACAATGTCTTCGAGCTTAGGAGATGCGCGAGAAGAAGGATGATGATGAGGGGGACAGCGTTTTCGAGGAGATCCATCCCCGACCAGCAGCGAGACAGGTATGGAAGCTGAAGCCGGTTGTCGTAAACAACACGACTCATACTCCAAGCGACGACGAGGATGATATGATGGACGATGACTACACGTCGGTCTATGAGGGTCCCACTCCTCAGGTGATGGACATAAACATCGTCATGTTGCCCGATGCATTTGCTCTTCCACAAGACGATGCCGAGGTCGCTCAGTTGAGCCTCGGCCGATAGGAAGCCATTTTCGAGTAGCATGACTGTCTATAAAGTCGGCTGTTGTAGCACGACTATCTCTTAACTAGTAGTCATGTCTAGTAAGAGTAATCTTGATTAGCTAAAGACTCATGTAGAGCAGTATCGGTCTTCTAAAGATGGTATTGCTGATTTCATTGAAGAATTTAGCGAAGTAGAAAAGTTGGGTTAATGTTTTCCGTCGGCCGATCCTCTAGAAGAGGTCGATATAGGTGATGGTAGTATTCTATGGCTGGCTTTTTTTAAACAAAAATTTGTAGGCTGATGAAAAGGCCGAATTAATAAAGTTTCTTCAGTCGTATGTCGATTTTTTCGCATGGGAGTACAGTGAGATGCCTGGACTAAGCTGTGAGCTCGTAGAGCATTAGTTGCCTATCAAACCCAGGTTTAGGCCTTCGAAATAGCCCCCTCGTCGCTTTAATTCAGCAGTATATGAACGAGTTAAAGAGGAGATAGAACGATTACTCAAGGCTAAATTTATTAGGCCATGCATGTATGCATTGATTTTAGGGATTTGAAAAAGCCCACTCCGAAGGATGAGTATCCCATGTTGATAGATGACATGTTGATCAACTATGCTTCAGGACATAAGGTACTAAGTTTACTTGATGGCAACACTGGTTATAATCAAATCTTTATGACCGAAGAGGACGTCTATAAGACAACCTTTCGATGCCTTGGTTTTGTCGGCTTGTTTGAGTGGGTTGTAATGACTTTTGGTTTAAGGAATGCTGGCGCTACATATCAATGTGCTATGAATTTGATCTTTCATGACTTGCTAGGAGTTATGCTAGAGGTCTACATAGATGATGTTGTAGTCAAATTGGATGCTATGGGCAACCATTTAGCCGATTTGAGAGTTGCTTTTGAGAGAATGCGTCAGTATGGCTAAAAATGAATCCACTCAAGTGTGCTTTCGGCGTGTCGGTTGGTAAGTTCTTAGGATTCATGATTCATGAAAGAGGTATTGAGATTTATCCTAAGAGGCTTGAGAAGATTAATAACTTTGAATCGCCGATATGCAAGAGAGATGTGCAAAAGTTGGTAGGTAGGGTTAAGTATTTGCATTGCTTTATGTTGGTGTAAAAGATTACGCTAACAGGTTTCTGAGTATTAGAAACTAACAAACGAAGTGTTTGCGAAGTGAACTGTTCTAAGCCTCCGAAAGGATAATAACTTAGAATAGTTTGAAAGTGTGTATTGAATAACTTGTATTCGGTCCCTATTACAGGATGAAACGAGGGGTATTTATAGGCCCAAACATTAAGGAAAAGACCCTTTTACCCCTATTTTACAACCGACATAGTGGAAACTATTCGGCACCCTTAATAGGGCTAAAATGGTAAAGGACTAATCTAATGAGAAAGAAGATAAGCCTTCCATCTTAGCTAGCAGAAAAGATCTCAAAAGAGTCTATGCTCGAAGATATACTCTGAACTAAGGTCCATCTTCATACTTCGAGCTTGACTCAAGGCACCTCCGAAGATGCATGTTGGAAACCTTCGAATCCATTATCTGCCTTTGTGTTGTTACTGCAATAACCCTGAGGATGGAATATTTTCCCCCAACAGTAGCCCCTCGAATACGCTTCTCCGTTAAACCTGTAATGTTAGGAGAGCAGTATACGGAAGAAAAATAACCATGTGTAGGGATTATTATATTTATAATTTATCTCCGAAATGTATGGAGATATAAAACTTCGAATCAGTTTTAAGACAATTACTTTCGAACCATCTTAGAACTAACTCAGGAAGCCCGAAAGCCTTTTTAGACTTAGAAGAAATAGCCGTTGGCTTCTTTCTTCTAACGGAAGTTACGCAGTGCGTTAATTTCGGAAAAAAGTAACGGGCAAGAATGCGAAACGGCATGGACAAACTGTAAAAAATGTAAAGTCTAGGCTATAAATAGAGGACCTAGAACTTTCCTGAGTACCTTTCCACCGCTTTCTTGCAAAAAAGCCATCCTTTGAGCCCTAGCCTCCATTCTTCTTCCAAAGCAACTCAGTAGTGTCAATGGCGAAAACCAAAGGTTCAGGAGCACCTTCAGCTCTGGCTCGACAGCAGGCTGCTGCTGCGGCAGCGGCCGCGTCATTGGCGATGGTAGCTCCAACACCCGCAGCGACAACCATGGCGGTGGGAGGAGAAAATCCCCAAAATGTTGGCGATCAAGGCCTCTTCCCGGCATCAACAAAATACATGGATCAATCCTTCCAACTGGGGCCTTCAACCTGCAAAAGAGAATCACTGGCGGCCGCAGTAGAGGGCAAAATTAGTTTGGGAGTTATGATCCGTAAACCTGGAAAGGAACTTATCCCGTCACCAAGACCCGGAGAAGTGGTCGTCTTCGAAGCCTTCTTCGAAGCTGGCTTAGGTCTTCCAGCAGTGGATTTTTTGGCTGAGGTATTGGATCTGTTCCACGTCACTCTCCCCCAACTTTCTCCGAATGCAGTAGCTCGTTTAGCTATCTTCGAATGGGCGTTGAGAGCCGAAGGTTGTGAGGGGAGGGCAGAAATCTTTGCTGCGTTGCACCGAGCTTCGTGCCAGCCAAAGACCTTCGTAGGTCCCGGAGGTGAAAAAATGGTATGTTGGGGGAATATATTTCCCTTAAACAGGGGCCAAATGACGTCAGCCTCCGACAGCCTTCGGCCCAGAGCCAGGTACTGTCGGAGCCTGTTTTCTCTAAGTGTTGTTTCCAGGTCCCAAGGTGCCTTTCGGGACCCGTAGCTCCGGGGCCCCTAGACCGGGAGGTCCGGCCCGGAGCCCCCAATTCAGGCCCGGGCGCAGGCCGCCGGAGGCCACCCTCCGGGCGCAGGCCGCCCTCCGGGAGCCCAGCCCGGAGGGCGCCCTCTGGAGCCAAGTCCGGAGGCCACCCTCCGAGAGCCCAGCCCGGAGGGCGCCCTCCGGAGCCAAGTCCGGAGGCCACCCTCCGAGAGCCAAGCCCGGAGGCCACCCTCCGGGAGCCAAGTCCGGAGGCCGCCCTCCGGGAGCCCAGCCCGGAGGGCGCCCTCTGAGAGCCAAGCCCGGAGGCCACCCTCCGAGAGCCAAGCCCGGAGGCCACCCTCCGGGAGCCAAGTCCGAAGGCCACCCTCCGGGAGCCAAGCCCGGAGGCCACCCTCCGGGAGCCAAGTCCGAAGGCCACCCTCCGGGAGCCAAGTCCGGAGGCCACCCTCCGGGAGCCAAGTCCGGAGGCCACCCTCCGGGAGCCAAGCCTGGAGGCCACCCTCCGGAGCATGCTTCGAAGCTCCCCTCTGGGGTGCACTCCGGAGCCTTTCCCCCAGCCTCTGCCTTCGGCATATCTTTTAGCTAGTCAAAGCCTGGCGCAGTCTGACAAGTCAGTAAAGCTGTAAAGTTGCCTGGCACCTTTTGTACCGTAGCTAGCTCCTTTTCCCCTCTCTGCCCCTATGAGCCAAGGGCTCATAGGGGGCATCCTAGTCTTTTCCTCTGGCCTGCGTGCCTATAAAAGCAGGGCCAAGCCCTTGTAGCGGGACACATGCTCCAGGGGGCCATGAGACCCTGGAGTTATCCTCTTCACATCAAGGCACACCATGCCAGATCCACTACAAACTGGACGTAGGGTTATTATCCCCTAGGGGAGGCCCGAACCAGTATAAACCCTATCTCTCCCTGTGAGAACCCATCGAGGTTCATTCTCCACATCATACTCCACCACAGAAAAACCTGCTGGAACTAACGCATTTGTTCCAACAGTTGGCGCCGTCCGTGGGGAGCTTAGTCCTAGAAGCTAAGTTCTCTACCACTGCCTGCAACCAGAAGTGCGCCCGAGGGGGGAGCATCGAGGCTTTCTCGCTTCGCGCACCCTCTGCCAGGGGCTTCGGGTGTAGATCGAAGGCCACCTTCGCCTTCCTCCATCCTTCGCATACCGGAGCCCACTCTCCGACAAGGGGCTCCGCTCCACGTTTCAAAGGTCATCGAAGCCCGAAGGCTACAAGGTAAGTACCGCCCGAAGCCTTACTCCGATGCACCAATCTGCAGCTACATTAACAAAAGCTCAAAGTCTTGCTTCGCCTTAAAGCCGGAGCCCTGCTTCGCCCTTGAATAAAACTTTTTCGCTCTATCTTACTTAAGAATCGAAGCCATGCTTCGCCTTATTTAAACCCGAAGCCATGCTTGGCCTTATTAAAAACCGAAGCCCTGCTTCGCTTTTTAAAATCCGGAGTACCCCTCCGAAGGCTACACAGTGCCCCCGGGCCCGTAGCTGTGGGCTAAAAGGACTCCGGGCCACTGGCCCGACGCGTCCAGGGATTCCGGGCTCCGCGCCCGAAGCATCCCAGTGATTCCGGGTTCCGCACCCGAAGCATCCCAGGGTCGAAGGTGACCCAGAGTCGAAGGTGGCTCAGAGTCGAAGGTGGCTCACACTATCACAGGTTCGGTGAATCCACACCAAATGTCCTTCTCATTACAGGACCAAGTTCCGAAGCCTTGCTTCATTATCTAAACACGCTCCGAAGCCTGGCTTCGCGTGTTCGTATATAATATGCCTAAGCTTGTCGAAGTCAGACTTCGCTAAAAATCTAAGTGCGTTCAGGGCCTCGCCCACGCACAGCATCCAAATCCCGGCATGCCGAAGCATGCTTCGCTCAAATTGGTTGTGCAGAAGCCTTGCTTCGCACCAAATTGATGCGTTCGGAGCCCTTAAGAGGCCTTCGCTCGGTACAAATCCAAATATCCGAAGCCGCCGAAAAGGCGCACCCCTTCGCATGTTTATTTTTTGCCCGCACCAGCAACGGTTAAGTCCCTAACTGCCACGAGCAAAAGGGGGGAAGAATGTATGCGAGGTGTGCGAGTATAATGCGCAGTACGAGCGTGACAAGCTAAGCGTTCGAAGCCAAACAATGCGAAACATACAAACGAAGTATGCAAATATAATAAACTCCGTTCATTAAGAGACAATTGAGAAGTATGTTACAAACATGCTTTGAAAACAAAACTACGAGTAATCTGTGTCTAAGCCTAAAAAGAACCGACTGCGGGGCCCCAACCCTCGCTTGCCTCTCCTTCGGCGGGGGCCCCCTCGGCTGGATGTTGCCTCGTCGGAGCCCGCTCTCCCTCGACCGGCCCGTCCAGGCTCCGAAGCCCACAGGCTTCGGCTCCCGCTTTGCAGGTTGCTCCAGGTTCGCGAAGCAGGCGGAGCCGTGTCGAAGGCAGAAAAGTCTAGGGCTTCGTCGCTCGCTAAGGCCGCTCGCGAAAGCAAAGGTAAAGGGCTCTGAAGGGGCTCCGCCTTCACAGCGGCTAGCAAATCCTGAGCTATTTCGGAGATGGCTTCGCCCCTAGGCCCCCTCGGAAGCTTAAACCGAGGGGGACCTTCGGACCTAGCTACTTCGAGAATCGCCCACAGTTGTCGAAGCTCTTCAGAGTCCTCGAGGACTTCGAGGTCTATGCTCGAAGGCGGAGCCTGGGCAGGTATAAAAAACCCCCGCATTCATATTAATAAACTGATAAGTTTTTACAAAGCCTACAGCTAGGTATTACAAGGAAGCCTAAGGAGATCTACACCTTCGGAGGCGGAGTCGTCGAGGTCGAAGGCTTGTCCGAGTTGACGGGCCCCTTGAACCGGCATTGTCGAAGGGCCTTCATGAGGTCAAGGACTGCCTCGCAGCCTTGCTCCTTCCAAGGCTCCTGCAGCCGCCGCCAGGCCCCGCGGACTTCGCCTGGAGGCGTCACCAAGTGCGGGCCCCCGAAGGCCACGGGGGCCACGGAGGTCGCAGCCCGAAGGTGGTCACACCCCGCGGCGTGGAGCATATGCAGCACCCCTTGACCGGCGACGCGACCGGCCATAGGAGCGAAGCCCGTTAGCGCTTCGTCCGCTACCGAAGCTGCGGTCTTCAGGAAATCGGTGCGGTCCCCAATCGGGTCCTGATCGCCAAATTCCGGAGTCCGGCACTCGGTCCCTATCTTTTCAAGGACCTCGGTGAGGCTCTGGGTGGCCTCGCCAAGATTAGCCACGACGAAGCTTTCAAGATCCCGAGCCCGCTGGCGGAGCTCCTCGTTCTCCTTCGCCTGACGGGCCTCGGCGTCCTTCGAAGCTTGGAGCTCCGCGCGGAGCCGAGCCGTCTCCGAGGCCAAGGCTTCCTTCGCCTCAGCAGCCGAAGCCTCGGCCCGCCTTCGCTTCTCGGCTTCCTCCAAGACCTCGCGGCGAAGGGCCTCCTTCTCTTCTGCGAGGCGCTCCATCCGCCGGTCAGCAGCAGTCGAAGCTGCCGCGTTCAGTGCGAAGGCCTGCAGGAATTCAAGGAACCTTAAGTATTAACCAAGAGACAAAGTATAGTTCGAAGCTGCAAGGGGCTCCGCTCACCCGCATGAGGACTTCGTTCGAGCTAACGAAGAGCTCCGTGGGATCTCGGTGGCTAAGCTGGGCCACCAAGTCCCCCTCCTCCGCAGAAGCGCAGGCCTCGCGGAAGCCGAGGATCGCCGCCGCCGTCACGCCCCCCTCGGCTTGAAGGGGTGAATCACCGCCACGGTGGTCTCCGCGGGCTCCGGCGAGGCAGGGCTCAGGCCCACCACGTCCACCTCTTCTTCGCCTCGAGGGACTTCGCGGCCGCCGCTGCCTTCATCGTCGGACGAAGTACTCTCGGACTCCGAGTCGCTGCCGCTGCCGCTGCTGCTGCCGCTGCTACTCGAAGCTTCCGTGGGCTTCGCCTCGGCAGACTTCGATCCACCCTCGCTTGTCGGCTTCGTCTTAGCGGGCCTCGCATCGTCCTCGTCCTCTGCAAGGAGCCAAGTCAAAACCTGCATACTGAAGAGAAGCATGCAAAAAGAAAAAGGGTTTACCATCATCAGAGATCTCTTGGAAGGAAGCAGGGGCTAAGTGTGTCCTCCAGCTCCCTCGCTGCGAAGCTGGCGCATCCACCCCCGCGCCTGAAGTTGGTTCCGCCGGGGCATCCGTGGCCTCCTTGGCAGCAGGAGTGCGCGCGTCGGCCTCCGCCTCCGAAGTCCTCGCCGCCAGGGGCTTCGCAGCCTTCTTGGGAGTCGGAGTAGCTGCGGGCTTCGCCGCAACCTCCCCCGAGGCGTCCGCTTCGTCCTCGTCCCCCCTCTTCCTCTTGGCTCTGGCCGACGAGGTAGCCAGGTGGGCGAAGTCCGGCAGAGCGGGGAGCCCTCCGAGGCCAAGCGCGGTCCACACTCTGTTCCAGCGCTCCCAGGACCCCACCAGGGCAAGGCGCTGGTTCTGCTCCTCGGGGGTCGGAGTCCCGACGACTCGGTCCGCCGCCGCGATGGCCTCCTCCGGGGTCCTCATGTCAAGGTCGGCTGCACGAAAAGGTTGAGTTAGGAGCAAAGTGTTTGAAGTATTAAAAGCAAAGAAGAGCGTGAAGCCTTACAGAAGCGGTCGAAGGCCAGCTCGCTGAGTTCACCTCGATCCGAAGCCTGGAAGAGACCCTCCGGCCAAGAGCGCGCGAGGGGGCTTAGCCGAAGGGTGATGAACTCCTCCGCGAGGTCCCTCATGCTCATCTTCGCCGCCACCCTTCGGAGCAGCGAGATCCTCGATTGAAGGAGGCCTTCGCTGGTCTTCACCACCCCTTCGCGCCGGTGCAGGATGTGGGCGTTGGTACTCCGAAGGGGAGAGTTCGCGCCGACGGAGGCGTAGAACCACTCTTGATCCCATCTCGAATACCACTTGTTGTTTACAGCCCTCGCAGGGAAGGCGTCCTGGAACTCCTTCCGGAGCTGGAAGTTGGCGCTGCCGAAGGCCAGCGCCCTCTTGATGCGGTCCGTCCCCTCCCTGGGCTTCGGCTGGCAGTTGGCGTCGTGAAGGGCAACGAAGACATCCGCGCGGCCCTCGCAGCCTTCGGCCCGCATGGCCCACTCGAAGACAGCTAACCTCGCCACTGCATTGGGCGAAAGCTGAGGAAGCTCGAGGTTGTAAGCCTTGAGGACTTCGCTCAGCATCCCCACTGCGGGCAGTCCGAGGCCGGCCTCGAAGAAGGCTTCAAACACCACCACTTCGTCAGCACGAGGCTTCGGCATGGCCTCTGATTTCTCCGGAACTCTTAGTTGGATTTTCGCTGCAATCTTCCCCTCGCAGGCCCTCCGGACGGACTCCTCCGTGGAAATCGAAGCCCTCATCTCCAGGGTCTGCTCGAACCTGTCGGAGGGCATCCGAAGGTCCCTCGGCCCCAGTTGCCTAGCTGCAGGCTTCGCTGCCGCGGCCGCTGCTGCCGCCGCCTGCACTTGGGCGGAGCCCGAGCTCGAGCCCAAAACCGGGGGCTTCGCCACTGCCTTCTTCGGCATTCTGATCAGACTTCGGATCGGAGGGCTAAAGGATGGCGAAGGGCTAGAAGCTAGCGAAGGTCGCTCTGCGAAGCTAGGAGGAAGAGGAGAGCGAAGGTGGTAAGGCGGTAAGAAAGAAGCAAATGAAAGTGTGCCGGGGCTGCACGCGGTAAGTCCCTATTTATAGGCGCGGTAAGAATTCCAACTGTCGTGGGCCGAGCCCGCCGCCAGATGGGCCTCCGGCGAAAGCAAATCAAGCCCAAGCAAGGTAACGGTAACTTTTCTGACCGTTGCGGAGCCGTCGGGCTCCCCGAGGCCGCTCTGGCACGAGCATTTATTACCCCCAGGAATCGAGGTCTCCTTCGGTCCTGGCTCCGGAGGTACGTTTTCTCTGAAGTGTTTTCAGGTCATTTGTCCTAAGGGCGCGTGCACCCCTTCGTTCCGAAGGCCTACACGCGAGGGGCTACTGTTGGGGGAATATATTTCCCTTAAACAGGGGCCAAATGACGTCAGCCTCCGACAGCCTTCGGCCCAGAGCCAGGTACTATCGGAGCCTGTTTTCTCTAAGTGTTGTTTCTAGGTCCCAAGGTGCCTTTCGGGGCCCGTAGCTCCGGGGCCCCTAGACCGGGAGGTCCGGACCGGAGCCCCCAATTCAGGCCCGGGCGCAGGCCGCCGGAGGCCACCCTCCGGGCGCAGGCCGCCCTCCGGGAGCCCAGCCCGGAGGGCGCCCTCCGGAGCGAAGTCCGGAGGCCACCCTCCGAGAGCCTAGCCCGGAGGCCACCCTCCGGGAGCCAAGTCCGGAGGCCGCCCTTCGGGAGCCCAGCCTGGAGGGCGCCCTCCGAGAGCCAAGCCCGGAGGCCACCCTCCGAGAGCCAAGCCCGGAGGCCACCCTCCGGGAGCCAAGTCCGAAGGCCACCCTCCGGGAGCCAAGCCCGGAGGCCACCCTCCGGGAGCCAAGTCCGGAGGCCACCCTCCGGGAGCCAAGCCCGGAGGCCACCCTCCGGAGCATGCTTCGAAGCTCCCCTCTGGGGTGCACTCCAGAGCCTTTCCCCCAGCCTCTGCCTTCGGCATATCTTTTAGCTAGTCAAAGCCTGGTGCAGTCTGACAAGTCAGTAAAGCTGTAAAGTTGCCTGGCACCTTTTGTACCGTAGCTAGCTCCTTTTCCCCTCTCTGCCCCTATGAGCCAAGGGCTCATAGGGGGGCATCCCAGTCTTTTCCTCTGGCCTGCGTGCCTATAAAAGCAGGGCCAAGCCCTTGTAGCGGGACACATGCTCCAGGGGGCCATGAGACCCTGGAGTTATCCTCTTCACATCAAGGCACACCATGCCAGATCCACTACAAACTGGACGTAGGGTTATTATCCCCTAGGGGAGGCCCGAACCAGTATAAACCCTATCTCTCCCTGTGAGAACCCATCGAGGTTCATTCTCCACATCATACTCCACCACAGAAAAACCTGCTGGAACTAACGCATTTGTTCCAACATGGTAGTAGCCTTCGGAAGTATTAACTTCAGGCTTCGAGATGAGTACGCCCTTCGGTTTCCTGCTAAGGCCAAAATGCTAGATGGTATACCGACTGGATCATGAAATGGTTTTATGCCGAAGTTGGGGCGAGCAACCGTCTGGCTGGACCTCTGCAAGACATCAACTTCCGAAAGGAAGCCCTTGTACACCCGGATGCGGGCCAGCTCGAAGCTCGCCTCAGCTTGCTTCAAAAGATCAGTCGAAGGTTAAGCATGCGAGACTTAGCCGAAGAGTTCCTCGGGCTCCAAATCCCTCCGTTGATGGCCAACTGGCCAATCACTTTCGAAGAGGACTCGGAAGGCGGTCTTCGCAAGATTACTTCAACTTTGAGCCCTGCAGGTAACTTCGAAAACAACATATATTATGCATATTCATTCGAAGGAGTAACTAACTTAACTTGTTTTTTCAGCCTCTTCAGCCCCTGTAACTTCGGAGCAAATCATACGGGCTTCGGAGAAGATTTTGGGTGCTCCAACTCCGACCGAAAAAGAATGGAGAATCAAGTTGGTCGGGAGTTGGGAAAGATTTAACAGAGTATGGGGAATGCTGGAAATCGTTCCGCCCCCTTTGGTGGATTGGGTGCCTTCGGAGAAAGGACACAAGAAGAGGAATGTTGAAGCTTGGACTTCGAGCTCCGCCAAGACTCCGGTCAAGAAGGTTGCTCGAAAGCCAAAGAACCCTGCACCTTCGAGCCCAAGGGCTTCAGTCTCCGATTCTCAGGAGGACGAAGGCAGGTTACTTGTACGGCTGATTGACGAAGATGCAGCCCAAGTTGAAGAAACTGCGAATGTGCTGGAGTCTCAAGAGAATCTTGAGCAAACAAGGACACTGGCAGTTCAAGAGGATTTACCTCGGGACGAAGTTCCTGTGGATGAGACTGGAGTCGAAGCCACTGTGGCTTCGATTCTGGATGAAGCAACAAGGACTGTTCAGGAAAATGTTCCTGCAGTCGAAGATTTAACGCTTGACTCGGACAAAGATCTCGCCTTCGATCCACCAAGTAGTCCGATGCTCACCCGCCGCCAGAATGTCGAAGGTAAACTTCGAATAATTTTTCTATATTTTTTTTGTGAAATGATACAATGTATAATACCTTTGTTTTTACAGAGTCCACTTCCATAGAAGAGGTCCGTCTTGAAGGTATAATCCCTGGACCTTCGGCATCTTCGGAGCCAATCCCAGGAGCCACCCAGATGGGGCCTGGAAAAGGCAAAGGAAAGATGGACCCCCTCCCTGCTGCGAGCTCCGTATCAACTCCGTCTGAGTCAACAGACGAGAGCCAATCTACCGAAGGGGCCAGTCTCCGGGGGCTCCGAAGACTACAGCTCAACACTCCGGGCCTTCGTCACACGAAGATGACCAACAAGCTTTAAGTATGCTCCCCCTTCTAGCTCCTTTCTTAGAGCGAAGAACGGGTCTTCGGAGTTTGCTCGAGCCTTTGGATTGAGCTAGTCGCGACATTGGGGAGACGAACTTGGTGGCCATCTTGAGTGAGGCGGAGAGCTCAGAGCTTAACGCTGCCATGGAACGCGCAGCCTACCAGGTACGAAGCATCTGTGAAATAACATCAAATTTACATACAAATAACTTCTTACCTTGGTTTTTTCTTTTCACAGCAAACAGTCTTGGCCCGAGCTGCGAATATATCAAATGAACGAGAAATCGCTCGCCTTCGAGAGGAAAACAGAACTGTTCAACGAAATCTCACTATCTCCGAAGGCCGAGTGGTTCATATGGACAACATGTTGTCTATGGAGCGCGGGGCCAGACAAAGCTTGGAGGCTGCGAACAAGGAGCTCGAAGCAGAAAGAATTGTGCTTCGAGCAGAAGTTGAACGAATGCGGGCGGAGCACGCTACTACGGGGACTGAGCTTGTTAGGCTCTGAGAGGAAGCTAGCCAGTTTTTGAATCAAAAGAATTCCTTAACTACAGAGGTTGCTAGACTTTCCGGAGTTCTGGAAGAGCTAACTTCGACGAAGGACGCGCTGATCGAAGATAAGCTGAAGTCTAAGAAGGTAGCTGCGGAGGTTATGGATCAACTGCGGAGCTGAAGTCTGAGAAGGTAGCTGAAGTCCGTGACGCTTCCTTCTGATGACAACATTTCCCTTCTGCGCTGGTTGAAAAGGATTCAAGGAGTGGCGAAGCAGATGAAGACAGCAGGCATTCGCTATGGAGAACTCTCCGAACAAGTGACTGTTGTTGGCCTACTTCGTTACTACGAGGATCTGGGCCGATCGATAACTCCGAGCACAGGAGAGGGCCCAATTACCTTCGACGACGAGCAGCTTCTAACTCCTTCCGAAGGTGTGGCCGCTGCCTGGCAAGCCTTCCAAACTTCATGGAGAGCCGAAGGTCGCTCTGCGATCAAGGCCTGGATCGACGAAGGACAACGCCAGAAGCAAGCTCGGAACCAAGCTTCGAGCAGTCAGCCTCCTCCGAACCCGCAGGTTTAGATATATCTTAGGATCTTTGACTATGTAAAGCTTTGCGCTTATGTACATTTATCAATGAAAATTTGTTTATCATGTTTTTAGGCTTTGCCTCATATGGAAGATGTCAAAATGTTAGACATTAACGACGAACTTCGCTCTTTGTGGGATACCTTCGATATTTTAAAAGTTTACAAGCACCCTCGATTTTTAGTTCCTCGAGATAGCTCCGGTGCAATTACGCCCGAAGTAAGCAAAGATATACTATCTTATATTAAAGAGGAAGAAAAGGAGGTTAACTTGGAAACTTCGTCTTCTGAAGACGTTATATGGTCCGAAGACGAAAATGAAACTCGAAGTAAAAAGCCTGAAGAACTTGGAAGCTGGGAAAGGAGCCCCGAATGGCTTCGAACTTGGGCAGAACTTCAGCAAGAACAGAAGGACTTTAGAGCTTCGAAGGGAGGCAAGAGAGTTAAACGCAAAGTTGTTAGAACTTCCGGCATTGGAACTAGTCGTTCCAACCCTAGCTCTAGTGATCGAAGAGGTCTTCGATTCCTTCTTGGTATAGATACCAATTTTTCATGATGTAATCTGTAATCATATTCGTTCGAATAATAAATA
This sequence comes from Zizania palustris, assembly GCA_019279435.1. Lineage (NCBI taxonomy): Eukaryota > Viridiplantae > Streptophyta > Magnoliopsida > Poales > Poaceae > Zizania > Zizania palustris. Next base: position 73,653,756 of record JAAALK010000289.1, on the reverse strand, counting down.
TCGATTTAAAATTGTCTCCTTATTTACTAGCCCCTCTTTGGGTATAAGCAACTTCGAACTGTATTCAAAGATGGTTATGCGCAAAGAAAAACTTCGGAGCACAATTTTTTGGGATTCGGAGCCCCTCTGCAATTTAAAGATCTTTTAAAATCTTATAAAATGTCTTCGACTATTTGTAGTCTGAAAAATGGCAACTTAATACCCTTTGTTTTTTGAAAGAAATCACTTGAGATAACTTTCAGGACACTTTAGTGTCTTAGATAATTTGTCACTTTGGACTATGTTAACATACATACGAAGTCCGATTGGCACATTCTTGGACTTTTTGGAAAGCTAAGGAGAAGAAGGATCTTTTGGCGTTGGTTTCGCCTCATTTGGAGTCTCGAGTCGTCCTGTGTGACTGAAACAGTCCTGCACGACAGAATTGGGCCGAGTTGGACCTTGTACTGAGTTGGAGGCCATGTTGGCCCATAGTCTGAGTCGTGTGCGCCTCCTACAGGCTGCCCACGCCCTATATACTCACGACAGCCATCATTAGGGTTAGGTTTTGCTTTGTTTGCATCTACACTCGTGTGTTTAGATCCTGCTCTTGCACCAAACCGATTGGCTGCTGCATCAGCGTTTGTGAAACCTCTCCTCATCATAGTTCATCTGTGATTTGGCATTCGACTTGTGTTCTTCCTGTTCTTGCTTGTGTTCTTGGGTTCGCTTGCAGGAACTAGCCTTCGTGGCGAGGTCAATCGCGCCCTGTGTGGTTGATAACCGACGGAGATGGTGGTGTAGTGATTGCAAGGTTTTGATCCGCCGGACCGTAGCCTTGGATCGTCAACGTCGAGATTCTCCACCAATCCAAGTTATCCTTACCTAGCGGAAGATCGGGACCAATCCCCCATTAGTTGGTATCAGAGCTCAGGTTTCCCGTTAGGTAATCTCGATCTTCTTTTATTTTTACCTAGAGTCCAGAAAACCCGCACAAAAAAATCCCCACCGAAAACCCCTTTGTGCCTTGCGATTTTAATTTCAGTTTTTAGCTTTGTTGATTTTGTGTTCTTGGTCGAGTCTTGTTGCTGGTTTAGTCATCCCTTTGTGTCGTTTGAGTAGTAGTTGATCTTGTGTCTCAAAAAAATTACCCCACCTGAAACCCCCCTCCACAAGCCTAGCCGGTTTCCACTTGGTTTCCTACTCTGTTTTCCACATCGAGTCATTGCGACCCCCCCTTCGGTAAAACAGGCATAACTTTTCGCTCGTTTGTCCGAAAAATCTGAAATTGTTTGAGCATCTTCTTGACCCAATTTGGAGCCTACACAAACTATGCTTCGCCCTGTTTGCCTTCATTAGAATTGCCAAAAAAATCAGGAAGATAAAGAAAAAAATTGGTCAAAGTTTTTGCACGCCGTTTAGAGAACTTGTTGAATTTCTGTGAACCACATCCCACCTCAGTTGCAGGTGCCAATTTTTGTGGTTGCATATATTGTCATCCTTGTTCAAAAAAAATATAGTGAAAAAAGAAGAAAAAAAAAGAAAAAAAAAGAAACGAGAAGTAGCGAAGCAAAAGAGAACCGGTCTTGTCGTTTGCTGCCTTGTTCTGCCTCCACTTGAGTTTTGGGCACATAGTTTTCCTCTATTGCTTGAATTTCACCTTGGGAGCACTTAGACCAGCAACTTTGATGAGTACTAGGGAACTCTTCATGGAAGCCAGGAGCACGTACTTAATGATGGGAGCCATGGAGATGGAGATCACCATGTGAAGAGGGTCATTCTTTGTCACAGTTAATATGTTTTCCTGCGATGCTTTCTTATGATCCTATCATATTATTCTTGCATGTTTCGTGTGCACTAGGGACGTTACCGTGCTAGAATAGTTTTCCCTCAAAAATTAAGAATTGATGCTCTTCCCAATAGCTGCACCCACCAAGGTTCGTGCTCATCGATAGTGGGTCTGCCAAACCAGGGTGCTATCTTTTATCTCGACTAGTTGAGGTGGAAGTCAGACTTCTGCACGCATAGTAATGGTTCACTTGATAAGCTATCAAAATAGTTTTGGGCCTTGGAGCATATGAGTTGGGGTCGAGCATTGGATGTTTCTCCAATGACAAGAGTCACATACGATGTGATTAGAAAGGAGTTGCTTAACTATGTCAACTAGCTGCTAGCAGTGATGCCAAAGCTCACTAGGAGATAGCGTGACCATGGATCTTGTGCCACTACTAGTCATTAGAGGGAAATTGACTTTGTTTAAAATAGTGGAACATCTTTTATTGGATAGAAGATAAACATTGCATAGTGTTAAACCTTGCATTTAATCTTTTGTAGATCATGACACCTAATACTTGTCCTATTAATAGCACTCTAGTTTTTAATTTGCGATCTATTCTTGAACGTGAGAAATTATCTGGAATAAACTTTATGGATTGGTATCGAAATTTGACAATTGTTCTTAAACAAGAGAAAATGGATTATATTCTGGAGGAACCTCACCCTGATGAACCAGGAGAGGATGCTTCTATAGAAGACAAGCGTGCTTATGACAAGCATGCTAGTGATTCCATGGATGTCAGTTGTCTGATGCTTGCCTTCATGTCATCTGAGTTTCATAAACAATATGAGGAACATGATGCTTATGATATGATCGTAGGTCTTAAGGTCATGTTTCAGAATCAGGCAAGGGCTGAGAGATACAATGTGTCTAAGTACTTATTTGGTAGCATGCTGGTTTAAGGGAGCACATTGAGCCCTCATGTGATTAGGATGATTGGTTACATAGAGACTCTAGTGAGACTGGAAACTCCACTGGATCCATACCTAGCTATTATTGTCATTCTCCAGTAGCTCCCACTGAGCTTTGATGTCATCATGAATTATAACAAGGTTGGACTGGAGAAGACAATAGCTGAGTTGCACGGGATTCTACAAACTGCTAAGGAGAGTATCAGGAAGTCTCCTAATCAAGTGAAGTTGGTTCAGAAGGAGGGAAAAAAGAGGAGGAAAAAGGCAAAGACAACAGATTCGATCTCTAGCGCAAAGTATAAACTGACTAGAATGTCCAGGTATGGTCTTGCCAACTCTGATATGTGCCACCAATGCCACAAGCCTAAGCATTGGAAGAGCAATTGCAAGGTATATTTGGAAGAGAAGAAGAAAAAGAAGGGATGTATGACTTCCGCTTCAGGTATTAATGTTATTGAAATAAATCTTGCTACTCATCCAAATTATTCATGGGTATTTGATATCGAATCGATGATTTATACATGCAAATCATTGCACAGGCTTAGTAGAGTTAGAAAGTGTGCAAGTGGCGAGCTGGATGTCCACGTCGGGAATGGTGCAAAGGTTGTTGCATTGGCCATCGGTGTTTATTCACTGTCGCTACTGTTAGGACTAGTTTTGGATTTGAATAATTGTTATTTAATTCCCACCTTAGGAAGAAACATTATCTCTTCTTCATGTTTAGAGGAGGATGATTTTGAATTCGTAATAAAGAACAAGAGTTGTTCAATATTCTTGAATGGCATGCTCTATGGTGTTTGTCCATTAGTGAATGGATTATATATTCTAAGTCTTGATGATGCACACGTCTATAACATTAGTACTAAGAAACAATGACTCAATGATTTGAATCCTACCTATGTCTGGCATTGTCATTTGGGTCATATAAATGAGAGGCGTGTGTAGAAGCTCCATAGTGATGGACTTTGGAGTTATTTGATTTTGAATCATATGACACATGCAAGTCTTCTTACATGGAAAAATGACAAATATGCCTTTCACTGGACAGAGTGAGAGGGTGAGTGAGCTATTGGCCATAGTACATACTGATGTGTGTGGTCTAATGAGTCACACGGCTAGGAATGACTTTCAATACTTTATCATTTTTACCGATGACTTTAGTACATATTGCTATTTCTACTTGATGAGGCATCAGTGGGAATCCTTTGAAAAGTTCATGGAGTTCCAAGATGAATTAAAAAAATCATACGGGAAAGATGATTAAATTTCTATGATCTAATTGTGGGGTGAATATTTGAGCCATGATTTTAGTGATCATCTGAACTAGTGTGGAATTGTTCCACACCTGAGTCCACCCGGCACACCCCAACTGAATGGTCTGTCTGAACGCAGAAACCATACTTTGTTGGACATGGTGCCATCCATGATGAGTCACATTGATCTTCCATTATCCTTTTGGGGTCACGGTCTAGAAACCGTAGCTTTCACGATTAACAGAGTTCCATCTAAGTCAGTAGAGAAGACACTAGATGAGATGTGGTCTTGGCGGCGTACTAGTTTGTCTTTTATAAAGATTTGGGAATGTGAGGCATATGTTAAACGTATGACGTCTGACAAGCTCATTCCTAAGTCTGACAAGTGCTTCTTTGTGGGGTATCCTAGAGAAACCAAAGGATACTATTTCTTTAATAGAGAGGAGGGCAAAGTGTTTGTCGCTCGGAATGGTGTGTTCCTTGATAAAGAGTTTCCCTCAAAAGGAGTTAGTGGGAGGACAGTGCATCTCGAAGAGGTTGTAGAGCCACTGGAAAGTGTTCCAGATCCCACTGAACAACAACAGGATGAGCAATGTATTGCGGAGCTTGTTGTACATGTGCCATCCCCACGAAGGTCTGGGAGAGTAGTCCATGTGCTAGAGAGGTACATGTTCTTGACCACTAGGCATCGCGACATGTTGTTGTTGGACAACGACGAGCCCAAGACCTATGGGGAAGCAGTGATGGGACCAAACTCTAAAAAATGGCTTGGATCCATTGGATCCGAGTTGTAGTCCATGTGAGAGAACCAAGTTTGGAACTTGGTTGATCCACCCGATGGTGTAAAAACTATTGAGTTTAAATGGATCTTCAAGAAAAAGATAGACGTTGATGGAAATGTTCACATATATAAGGCACGATTGGTGGCGAAAGGTTTCAGAAAAATTCAAGGTGTTAATTATGATGAAACGTTTTCACACGTCGCCATGCTTAAGTCTATTCGGATCAACCTAGCAATTGCCGCATTTTATGATTTTGAGATATGGCAAATGGATGTCAAGACGACTTTCCTCAATGGAAACCTAGGTGAGGATTTGTACCTGACATAGCCAGAAGGTCCTCATGATTCGGGAAATGCTTGGAAAATTTGCAAGTTGCTAAAGTCCATTTATGGATTGAAGCAAGCTTGTCGGAGTTGGAATCTTCGCTTTGATGAGGTAGTCAAAGGCTTAGGCTTCATCAAGAACGAAGAAGTGCCTTGTGTTTACATGAAGGCTAGTGGGAGCTCACTTGTATTTCTGGTCTTATATGTGGATGACATATTGTTGATCGGAAATGACATTCATCTCTTGAATGTTGTCAAGACTTCATTGAAAACAGTTTCTCGATGAAAGATTTTTGAGAGGCAGCATACATTTTGGGCATAAATATATATAGAGATAGATCAAAATAGTTAATTGGATTAAGACAGAGTATGTACATTGACAAAGGTTTAGAAACAGTTTTGTTGATAGCAAAAATGCCATTAAATTGTCAAGTTTGCCAAAATATCAATTTTGGTAATTTGGGCCAAAAATACACATGTCCTAGATATGGCCGAAGCCCTACAGGGCCTAAGTCCCATTGAGGTTTGAGTCTGATTCTGGCTAATTTTATCACTAAATTTGATTAGGACAAATCCTACCAGATTAATCTTAGAGATAAGAAGACTAGCCCCTATAAATATAGGGGAGAGTCTGGTTCATTAAGCCCCCCAACACAAATGAATCACAAATCCCTAGCTTTGAACCATACCTTTACTTTTTATTTACCTTTCTGCAACCTTCATGGGTTTTCTTGGAAACCCTCCGCCAGCCACGCCGAAACCATGGTAAGCCTTGCTACTTTGCTCGTGAAGTACCGTTAATCTACGTAACAGAATACTATCTTGTTGTTACTTCGCTTGTGAAGTATCCGTTAATCTACGTAACAGATTGCTACCTTCGTTCCCCTATTGTAGCACTTAGCAGATTCGGTCCCTAGGCCGAATTTGCACTTGATCTTTATTCTATTTCAGGATTCTATGTTCGGAGCCCCTTCAACGGAGGTGTCCGAAGCTAGGAAGCTGGTTTCAGAGGTTTCCTGAACAACCCTCGGCGGAATCCTTGCTTTGACTACACGTGCCGAACCGTCACGCTGTTGTCGGTTTGATAAAGTCCCGCACGCCAGCACGCTCCACAGCAGGCTTCATCACGTCTGGCTTCACCACACCCATACCTAGCTCCATTCAAGTTGCGTCGGCGCGTTGCATTGGGAGGTGATTTGTTGCCGAGATCTGTTCGGAGCCTGACTTTAGCCAGATCGATCTGAACACCGAAGGCGACCTTCGGTGATACCCTTCGCACCACACACCGAAGGTCCCCTTCGGTGAATCACTTCGCACAGTACACATCGAATCAGTTAGGCTCCGTGTAGCTTAATGGTTCATTTTTTTAAATATATTTATTTTCGGCTAATTGGATTATTTCTGTGTGATCTAATTACCTGGCGACTGCACCCCCTTGCCACTATTAAGGGTAGTCAGAACGCGAAGTTAGTATTGTGTTACGCTTAGGCTTGTCCCTAAGTATCCGCACACTTTTGGATCGTCGAACTGACCCAGGTGCGGGGGCATGTTTTCATGTCAACACACTTTTTGGCGACTCCGCTGGGGAGGGCTACACCAACATGACGGGTACATCTACATCGGTTGCGGGTATGTCTATAACAACTACTACATCTACATAGCCGATGGATCCCATGGGGGGCGCAGATATTGACAACCGCAACATTATGATGCCTACCCTTGAGGATATTCCCGCGGAGATCGAGGCAAAAATGAAGGCACTCTAAGACCTCATGCGTGGGCTTCATCAAGCGCGACGTAAGCATCCCCGACCTCACTCGAACCCAGCTATTAGCGCTTCGCTAGCCAACCATTGAGACTCAGCAGTTAGCTCTCAGGTGGAGGCGACACTTAGAAGTTTCGGCTTTACCGAGGCCGTACCTCTAGCTCCAATTGCTAGGGTACCCCTGATAAATCACATTTTCAGCAGAACTGACGGTAGTACCGGCAAAGCCATTACGTCTCTGGACTCAATATCTATGGCCGAGACCACTCACCAGGCTTACGCCCAAACTAGCACTGCCTACCATGCACCGCTTTCACTTGGTTTCCGGTGCTCTCGCAGAACTCTGTCCAAATGTGGGCTGAATTGGAACAAAAGTTCCATGACTATTTTTATACAGGCGAAACAGAACTTAGGCTATCACACTTGACATCGGTTAGATAGAAATCTAGCGAGAACGTCTTTGAGTATATCAAGTGCTTTAGAGATACCAAGAAACAGTGTTTTAGTCTTAATATTTCAGAAAGGGATTTGGCGGATCTAGCTTTCAGTGTGTTGCGATCTAAAATTAAAGAGAGACTAGACAACCACAATTTTTAGAAGTTAGCCTAGTCTTATGACAGGCTCTCATCTAGGAAGGCCAAGCCAAGGATAAGAATTTTATTAAGACATTTATCAAGCCTAGGGCTAAAGTCCACATCACGGAACACTCCGATGAAGAAGAGTCAGAGGAAGAGGATTCAACTAACATATATGCAGTCGAATGGGTTTGGAACACTAAGAGCAAACCCGTTACTTGCTCTGAGTTACGGCCATCTCCAACCAAGAATCATCCTAGCGAAGTCAAATACTCATTTGATATAACTAAGTGTGATAAAATATTTGAGTTCCTCTTGAGGAACCGGCTGTTGATGAGCTTATGAAACACCCCTACTATAAGTGGCATGATTCACATTAGCATTATACTAACGACTGCAATGTTTTTCATCGGCAGGTTCAATCGGGCATAGAGGAAGGACGATTGAAAATAGACCCCGGTCCAAAGATGAAACTGGACAAAGACCTCTTTTCGGTGAATACCGTTGACCTCAACTAGAAGAGGGTGCTGATTCGGCTAGAGTAGGCCAAGTCAACTAAAGGGAAAGCGGTCATTATTGGAGAATCACGTACACGCACACTCGTACCTAAGAACCTTGAAGTAGGAGTGTGGAAACGGAATGTCAACACGTCTCCTTCAGCTAGGGCTCGCAAGAAGCCCAAGGTGACATATCAGATGTTGTTGAACTATCACCAAAGAAAGGATAAGGAAACAGGCCCCCGCACAAAAAATCTAAGTCAACCGAAGGGGCCAAAACAATCGGAGGGTTGCTTCGGACCACAGTGGCCAAACCCTCCTCACGATGGCTTCGGACCATAGTGGTCGAACCCTCCACACGATGTCTTCAGGCCAAAGTGGTCAAACCCTCCGCACAACGAGTTCAGTCCTCGGTGAACGAACTCTTCACACAACGAGTTCGGACCCCAATGGCCGAACATAGCTCCGCTCTAGACAAATCCTACAGTAGGATGCTTCGGCCCACAATGGCCAAACATAGCTCTAGCCTAGAAGGACCCTTCGTTGATATGGTCTGAAATACCGTCAACTTGGCCGAACACCCCTCCGTGTAATGGGTTCGGCTCATAGTGGGCGAAGCCACTAGAGCCACCAATGCCAATGCCGTACAATTGGGCATCAACCATATGGGCTCCGTACACAGCACAATTAGAGTACCCTTCACAACACAACATTGTCCCTTGTTTTCCTTTAGAGTATAATAACTGGCAGGGACAAACAGGCGTGGCGAAGGGAGACATCATCCACAGGCTGTCCGTATGCCCCCGAATCAACTCACATAGGAAGGAGCTAAGGGAGATGAACATGAAGAGGCAAAGGGGAGGGAGTCTGAAGCCATCATAGTCAAAGTACGGTCTAAGGAAGTGTAACACCCCAAGAATTAAAAGGAAATAAAATAAAAGAAAAATATTATTAAAGGAATTTCTGAATTTTATTATTAAAGAAAATCCTAAAAGAGCCCTATTAAAGCCAAACAGGGAGGAATATTCAAAATTTGGACTTGAAAATTTTATGGAATAATCTAGAGGCCAAAATATAATTTCAGGAATTTTTACAAATTTTTATCAACAGTGATTCAACCCTTAATCAAATAAATGAATTACTAGAATTATTTTAAATCGGAAAAGCATTTAAATTCCTATTAGGCCGCAAACCTCCAATTTGCCCCGAGCCTGGCCCAACCTGACCAAGTGCCACTGACATGTGGGACCCAGATGTCGGCGCTGCTCCCTTCCCTCTCTCCCGTCCGCGCCCGTCTCGGCCCCACATGGCAGCCACTCACTCCCGCCTTCGCTCTCTAACAAGCGTGGCCCGCCTGTCGGTGCTGTTGGCTTCGCGCTCGGCCACTGACAGGTGGGGGCCACCTATCGGATCCATCTTCCTCGATGGAATTCCCCCCTTTCCTTTCCGGCGAAATCCCCTTCTGGATCCCACCGCAGGCCGCCCCGATCCGGCCAGATCTGCCCTCGGATCCCTTCCCCAGCCCACCGTGACCCCCTTCCATCCTTAGTTCACGCGTAATTGGGTATATGGAAGCTTATCCGAGGAGAAATGGGAACCTCGCCGGAGATGGAAAGGAACCTTCCGGTTTCCACGGTTTAACCTTCCATCCTCCCAGCCGGTGACCCTATAAACACACTTGAGGTCGCCGCCCACTGCCCACGACGCCTAAGTTTTTGCCTAAGCCCTCCAGAGCACCGCTGCCATCTATTAGGGTTTTACCCTCTACACCACCTCCGGTCACCGATCGCCGCCGCCTTGGACCCCCTCCGTCCTAGCCATTGCCACCATCGTGACTGTCGTCGACAGCCCGTCCTCGGCCACACCTCCGTTGGCCGTGAACACCGCCGGATCACCGTCGCCGTCGGGCACTCGAAGGACCTCCCCGTCTACCCCTCGCCACCGGTCGCCATCCGTCTCCCTTCATCGCCGTCAAAGGTACCGTCGTGACCACCGTATTCCCCTCGTTCCATTTCTGCTGGCAGCTAGGACCGTAGGCGCTCGCCGCCACTGTCGCCACCATGCCCGAACCCGCCAGAGCCGGAGACGAAGGGGGCTAAGTACCCTTACGCTCGTACCGTGTCGCATCACATCATGGCCGTCCGATCGCGATCGGAGGGCCACGATTAAATCCCTTCGGGATTTAATCTAGGCCCTCAGATCTGGTCAAACCGACACCCTGTGATCCTGACCGTTGATCACAACTTAAAACCTGGATTCGATCTGGTGCATCCACTCGTACCTGTTCGATGCGTTATAATCCTGGTCGTCCATTTCTACTTAAGCCTCCCGCCTCGCGCCCGATCGCCGGATCCAGATCTGACGGTCCTGGCTGATCCGGTCCATGCGCACAGTGACCCAGTCCACCGTGGGCCTGGCTCACCGTGGACTAAATCCTATTTTCAGTTTAAATAAAATTCAAGAAAATTGTTTAAACTTAGAAAATTCATAACTTGCTCATTTTAACTCCAAATTTCACCATTCAAATTTTATTAAATTCAGCATTTTTTTCTGTACACATTAATGCCATAAAAATAGTATGTTACTTTAGCACAAAATAATCTTATGGATTAAATGAATAAAAACCCCTTAGGGATAAAATAGTAAATTCAGAAAATAAATTAGGAAAAACCTTAAAATATAAGTTTTACTGTTTTTCACCAAACTTCAGAATATTAAAACTTTACTTCACATAATAAAACCCATAAACATGTATGTTTATTATTCGGTGGATTTTTATCTGTTTATTGAATGCATTGTTTATTTTTCCGCATCGAGAAGACTACGAGTTCGTCGAGGAGCCGGAGTTTTATCCCGAGGTTCCTCCATCACCATTTGCTGAACAAGGCAAGTCATCGACCCACTCATGTGGAAATAGTTGATCATCATTGAGCCCATGTTTTAATAAATTATCGCTATAACTCATAGGATAATATTGCATTAGTCAAATATCAAGCCCTACATTATATTTATTAGATCCTCGTCCTTGTGTGCAAACCCAAGCCATGCTTATTGAGCCTTAACTCCTTGTCACTCTACTATAAAAGTATTAGCTAGTGCCCAATATACCGGCACAACTTCTTGTAGGACCGAAAGTAGCGACCAGAGGGGGAGTGAATGGGCGCCTTAAAAAAATTCTTTCGAATCAATGGCCTGTTCCCAATACCCAACGCACCTCAAAAGACTAAGCAGCAGAAAATAAACAGAAGGCCTAAGTCTAAGGGTATCTAACCTAGAAGCAACTGGTGTTAAACAGAGAACTATTAAAGAAGTGCAACTAGGCAGATGAACACTGTGTAACAGGCCTAAACTTCCCAATGAAATGATCTAAGTATATGTAAGGTGAAATAAGAAGTTACTGTCCAAATTTGTCTCCTGTTCGGAACTTGGCGAAGCCTGCTTCGCCCGTCGAGGTCTGCTTCAGAGATGATTGTCGAAGACTGCTTCGCTGGTCGAAGCCTGCTTCAGAGGTGGGTGATGGAGCCTGCTTCGGAGGTCAGTTGCGAAGCATGTCGAAGATGCCGAAGGTGTTTTGGTCTAGCCTAATACGAAGGCGCAAGAAGCGAAGTATGCTTCAAAACGAAGTATGACAATGCCGGAGCCTGGTTCGAAGTATGTACTTCGAAGGCAAGGCTTCGGACACAGCTTCGAACCGAGTGCTTCGAAACAAAACCTTCGAACAGAGAACTTCGAATGCAACACACAGACGGACTACCTTCGAACAAAGAAGCGAAGCCTGTCACATGACAGAAGCACCAAATTCGAAGCCTATACTCTACCTTCGAAAAGAGCAAGCTTCAAGAAGAGAAGCGAAGGATGACACGCCAAAAGAAATTAATGCGAGGCCTAGCAGAACGACAAGCTTCGAATCCAACTTCGAAATCTATCGAAGTATGGACTTCGAACAGCTAGAGCCGAAGCACCTTTGCACTGTTGTTCGAAGTATGCGATGCTGTCCGTTCAAAGAGTACTTCGAAGCTAGCAACACAGAACACAAAACAAAGTTCGAAGATCGAAACGAAGCCTTCGAGTTATGGTCGGATCGAAGCCTGCGTCACGGAACTGAGGGGCTTCGAACAGAGAGGATGGCTTCGCCTGGAAGCAGCCAGGAAAGTAACTTCAGTCCTGTCAACCCGATCGAAAAGTTGAGCAGTAAAAGCAAAAAGCTGGCACAGAAGTACTGTAGCTACAGTGGAGTACTACTTGCAAACAGCAAGAACTAGTACTCTGCTCATGAAGAACAGAAGCTTCCCCATGCCTGCCGAAGCCCCAAAAATCATGGGAAAAACTTGCTATGCAAATGAAATGATGCCATTAAAAACTCTGATGTTGCTGCAAATGATTTTGGGAGTAGAAACTTCACTTCAACAATAAATGCAAGACAACAACAGAGGCAAGACTCCCTGGCGGCGCAAGCAAGAGTAGGAGAAGAGAGAGGCAAGGCAAGAGACAAAAAGTGACCCCAAAAGAGTGGAATAGATTTCAGCCAAAAGGGTAGTCCAAACCCTAGGGATTGGGGTCCTATTTATAGGCTCCCAACACTAGGAACATTCCACCTGCCCCTTAGGGTTTTTACAGACGCAATAATAAAGGAATAGACTCTACTGCCCTTAGGTATTTTTACAGACACGACTAACTGACTGTGGGCCTAGAGTTACAGATGACTTATCCGAAAGCTCAGCTTTCGTAGCGACTACGACTTCTCTTCTGGACAGTCGGATACACGATCAACGGTTGTCAGTTTTGCACCGAAACTGACAAAGCCTCCACCGGCTTTGCACCAGGTACCCGGATTGGGCCGGCCCGACTCCGCAGCTCTCTCAGCCCGGCAATCGCTCACCGCCCGTGTACCTGAGTCAGACCTGGTCAACAGCCCAGTGGGTCTTCTACTGCTTCTGGCCCATGCACCCAGATTGGGCCAGCCCGACTTCGCAGCCTCCTCTGCCCGACAGTCGCTCGCTGTCCGTGTACCCGAGTCACACACGGCCCATAAAACAGCAGATCTCTTCTTCTTCTGTCCTCTTTGACTATCGTTGACAATGACTCATCACTTCTGGAGCCTTGAGGCCCACGCTATTCAGCATGGCTCCTCAATCTCCCCCTTGATGAGTGCATTGTCAACATTCCTCTTCTTCAGCTCTTCAGCACCTGCGATCAAATGTGGCCGGAAACACGAAAACAAAACACAAGAAAACAAAGAAGAAGAAAAAATAAGGTAAAAGTTTAACCCTAATGACCGAAAGCCAAACAAAGCAAGAAGTGGTCATTATGGTTAACCAAAACATAAAAGCTCAAAAATGAGTGCGATTTCAGAACAACAAGGATATCAACAGAGTAAGAACTCCCCCCTTAAACGCTGATCCCAAATTTTCTCCCACTTGTTGACAAGTGAACTCATCAAGCACTCAATAGAGACACAGACTCCCCCTGAAATGCAACTCCCCCTCAAAATATGCAGTGAATGCAACTGGAGTGCAGAAGGAGTGTAGAAAGCATGCTTCTCAGATATGATTGACTGCAGTTACAACATCTAACAAGTATAGCAAAAGAGATATTGTCTAAGACACATGGCATGATCAGTGCAACAGATGATATCCAAAGAAAGTCATTAGCACGCATTTTTCAGTTTTCGCAAACAAAAAGCATCACCACATTTTCCAGTAAAACAAGCAAGGTAAAACATGAGATGCAAAAGCTAACTGATATCTACCAAGATAAGCTTTGTTCAAAAACAAAGTGCTTCAGCAAACTTGTTATCATTTCAATTTTCAAGCTTTTTCTCTTTGCTTTTTCATTTTTGCCAGGCGTTATTTGCATGTCAAACCTTATGCTGACCGACCAAGTCAAGCCTAGGCCAGATCTGGACCATCAGAAGCTTAAGACATTGGTCTTGGCATACACTACACTGTCCTAGTTCATACCAAAGTGCTATGGTATGCAGTCCAGAACAAATGTAATGCGACAAAGCAAACCCACCTGGATCTTTTCAAGTTATGCACAAAAAGGCATGGAATTTTCATTTTTCTCGAATTTTCATCATTTTTATAGCACATTTCCATGTTTAAAGCATACAGATGTCCAAGTTGCATATTTGCATCTAAGTCAGAAACTAGCTACAAGGCATGTAACAGATAGCAAGAACATTCAGCCGACGCATGCTAGTTACCAGAAGCAATGGTGATTATTTTTCAATTTTAGAGCATAAAAGCCATGCATATGACAGATATCAGACATATGATTTGAACTGAAGCAAAGCATGATCATTGACAAGTAATCAAAAGCATGTACCAGCTAGAATAAGTAAAGCAGTTCAATCATATAACAGAAGCAAGCTTAAAAGTGTGATATGTGAATATGCAAGATATGAACACACACAGAAAGACTCAAGAAAAGAGTAAAGAAGAAAGAAACTGACGCAAAATATCCTAAAAAGGATACACAACACCCAAATCCCCTCGTAAACGCTCGAATGTAGACTGATCTAGGGGTTTGGTGAAAATATCAGCCAACTGATGATGGATATCAACATGAACAAGGTCAATGACACCTTTCTCATATTGATCCCGCAAGAAGTGAAAGCGCACATCAATATGTTTGGTTTTTGAATGGAGACACGGGTTTTTCCCTACACTAATAGCACTAGTGCTGTCGCAAAACAATGGAACCCTGGTAGGAAAGAACAACCCAAAATCTCGTAGAGTGGAAATCATCCAAACCAACTGTGAGCAGCAGCTAGCAGCAGCTACATACTCAGCCTCTGTGGTCGAAAGAGCAACTCCAGATTGCTTTCGAGAAGACCAAGAGACAAGAGAAGAACCAAGAAACTGGCAAGTACCGGAAGTCGACTTGCGATCCAACCGGCACCCACCAAAGTCGGCATCCGAAAAGCCAGTTAAATCAAGAGATGATGATGTTGAATAGTAAAGACCGAGATCAGGCGCATAAGTGAGATAACTGAAGATGCGCTTGACAGCCTGCCGATGAGACGCGCGTGGTGAAGACTGGAAGCGCGCGCACAGTCCCACGGCGAACTGTATGTCCGGTCTTGTTGCCGTTAAGTATAACAGCGAACCGATCATCCCCCGAATCTTCCTTTCATTGACCTTGACGCCGCTCTCGTCCTTGTCCAGACCCCCAGATGTGCCCATCGGGGTCATCTGCGGCTTCAACTCACCACCAAAGTCAAATTTCTTAAGCATGTCGCGAGTGTACTTACCTTGGTGGATGAAGGTGCCGTCCTTGGTCTGCTTGATCTGGAGCCCTAAGAAGTACTTGAGCTCACCCATGAGGCTCATCTCAAACTCACTGTGCATCTGCTCAGAAAACTTGGACACAAGAGAATCAGTAGTACCGCCAAAGATAATATCGTCCACATAAATCTGAGCGACTAAGAAATCTGAAGCATCTCTGAGCAAGAAAAGAGTTTTATCCACAGAACCCATCACAAAGCCCTTCCCCGACAAAAATTGCTTCAACCGGTCATACCAAGCCCTGGGGCTTGCTTTAACCCGTATAAAGCTTTGTGCAACTTAAAAACATGTCGAGGAAACTTAGGGTTCTCAAAACCGGGGGGTTGCCTAACATAAACCTCCTCTTCTATGTACCCGTTCAGAAAAGCACTCTTAACATCCATTTGAAAAAGCTTAAAACCCTTCGAAACGACAAAAGCTAGAAGAATATGAATGGACTCAAGACGGGCAACAGGAGCAAAGGTTTCTTCAAAGTCAATACCTTCCTTCTGGCAAAAACCCTGGGCAACTAGTCGAGCCTTGTTGCGCACCACAACCCCATCTTCACCTTGTTTGTTCTTGAATACCCACTTGGTGCCTATGGGGTTGCATCCTGATGGCGGCTCAACTAATGTCCAAACCCGATTACGGACAAAATTCTCAAGCTCTTCTTGCATAGCATTAATCCAATTAGAATCAGAAAGAGCATGAGAAACATCTCTGGGCTCAAAAGATGCAACAAATGCAGATTCAGCAAACACAGCAAGAGAGGCAGAAGAACGCAAAGTTCTCTCAGTCAAATCACCAATGATGAGCTCTGAGGGGTGATCACGCTGAACTGCTCGGGTTCCCTGGTGATCTGAAGTCACCTCACCGGAGTCAGCAGCTGGCACCTCTGGACTCGACTGAGGGGGCTCGATCGTAGTGGAAGAAGTGATCAGAGGTCCGCCCCCATCCTCAGTCGAAGTCTCAGAAGGTGTGGGCTTTGCGGGGGATGCAGAAGGCCCACCCTCATCAGCAGCTGGAGTATCCTCATCTTCCTCGAAGTTGGATTCTCTGAGCTCATCATCACCAGAAAGCTCAAAAGAAGGAGTCAAAGAAGGCAAGGACTCATCAAATGAAACTTCACAAGTCTCGACAAGCAATTGGGATTCAAGGTTCCAAACACGAAAACCTCGAGAATGCAAAGCGTAGCCAAGAAAAACACCATCCCAGCAACGAGACTCAAACTTGTCCAAATGCCCTCCCTTCTTGAGCACAAAGCACTTGCAGCCAAACGCTCGCAAGTGGCTCACCTTGGGCTGTCTGCCAAACCGCAATTCATATGATGTTTTACCAAGGTAAGCTCTAAGAAAGATGCGGTTGACCAGATAGCAAGCCGTGTTCATGGCTTCAGCCCAAAAACGCCTAGGAGTCCTGTGCTCATCGAGCATCGTCCTGGCCATCTCGACTAGTGTGCGGTTCTTTCGTTCCACAACGCCGTTCTGTGGGGGAGTGTAAGGAGAAGAAAACTGATGGTCCAGACCCTGATCACAACAGAAGCTGACGAACTGAGAGTTCTTGAACTCAGAGCCGTTGTCGGAGTGAATTGCTCACATCCGACCATTGTTCTCATTCTTCAGCTTCGAAATCAGGTCATGAACAAATTCAAAAGTTTCATCCTTAGACTCCAAAAAGAAAACCCACGAGAAACGAGAAAAGTCGTCAACTATGACAAGTGCGTACCACTTCCCACCGACTGAACGTACCCGAGCTGGACCAACAGTGTCCAGGTGTAAAAGCTCGCCCGGATACGAAGTCATCACCTGAGTCACAGTTGAGTGAGAAGCTGCAACCATTTTCCCATGACGACAGGGATGACATACTAGATCCTTCTCCAACTTAAGCTTGGGCAATCCTCGGATGAGGTCCATAGAGCTTAACCTGACTAGCAGATCAAAACTCAAATGACCTAACCTCCTATGCCACTTCCAAAGCTCAGAAGAAGATCCAGCAATCAAACAGCGAGAAGGGCCAAAAGAACTAGAGAAGTCAATTCGAAAAACTTTGCCGAATGGTAAAATATGGCAAATCAAAGACCCTCTAGAATCAACCACAGAAGAATTACCCTTCTTAAAACGCACTTCCAAACCATCCTCAAGATGTTGCGAAACAGAAATCAAGTTGAAGTTCAAATTTATAACCAAAGCAACATTCTTTAAAGAGAAATGATCTGAAATGCGAATTGAGCCTATGCCACTTACTTTCCCTTGACCGCTGTTCCCGAATGTTATGTACTCTTTGGAGTTCGGGGGAGTGAGACTGGAGAACCATCTGCGATGTCCCGTCATGTGGCGAGAGCATCCTGAGTCCATGATCCAAACATCCTCCAGTCCCCGGTCCTGCACAATCAGTGGTTGTAAGTGGGAGCAAATGGTCCGGCACTAGGTTTAGCAAAAGAGCTAAACCAGTGTCGAGCCATCTGCTCAAAAGATGGAAAGCAAAAACCATCAAAAGAGTTTAGACCAAAACGCAGCTCAAAGCGCGGTCCTCG
Organism: Zizania palustris; assembly: GCA_019279435.1. Classification (NCBI taxonomy): domain Eukaryota; kingdom Viridiplantae; phylum Streptophyta; class Magnoliopsida; order Poales; family Poaceae; genus Zizania; species Zizania palustris. The sequence goes on along the minus strand of JAAALK010000289.1, from coordinate 73,636,033 downwards.
GTTCTCCCTAAACCTGCGGCCCCGAGGTCCAGGACCGTAGCCAACACGGTCTGGAGCTCTGCCGGAACGGACACCACCAACTGGAGTACGGGCAAGAAAGCCGTCTCCTCTACCACCACCTACACGACGCGGCCTAGCCTCCAGCCTTTCCCCGCGTCGAGGAACACGCAGTCTACCACCCTGCTGGTAGAACTGCTCCTGATCACCACGAGCTCTCTCTACTCTCTCAACCCGCTTCCTCCTGAAGCAAAACTCTGCAAGATGCCCGTCTCTCTGACAGTACTCACTATGATAGGTGGGCTTCTTGGGATGTGGCTGAGGCTTGGGATGTTTGGGCTTGGTGGTGTTAGGTGTAGTCTTCTTGGGTTGAGAAGGTCCAGGAAGAGAGTCAAGAGAAGTGTGGAGATTTTTGGGCTTTGGAACCCAGATAGGTTTCTTGGGTGGAGCTTTAGGTGGTTCATGGATCACTCCATCCTTGGGCTGACAAGCCTGGGAAGACTCAGTGGAGTGAGTCTTGGGATGCCTCTGCTCTGGAGTCATTTTACTCCACTCCACTGCCCGGCTAATGGCACTCTCGAAGTCAGCCTTGGTGTAGGTGGAACCTACCCCAAACCAATCCTGCCTCTTGAACTGCTGGATCATCTGATGAGGACATCACTTCACATGATACACACATGGAGCCTCCACCTACAATTCAACTACAAGGACCAATCACACGCGCCCGTGCCCGTCGCTTGAACCATGAGGTTAATTCGTTCCTTAGCAACTTTGATTATATTTGTTTGGATGGGATGCTACTGAATACTAGTGATATTTTGTTGCTTAGGAACATGGGAGATGGAATAGGAGAGTTGGAGTTGAAGACGGAGCCGCACGGATGATTTGAAGTCAAGAATTCGCTGGTTCGGACTACATCGACCACCATTCACCAAAATGGGCATAACTTCCTCATACGAAGTCCGATTGGCGCGTTCTGAGGAGAAGACGGATCTTTTGCCGTTGGTTTCACATCATTTGGAGTCTCGAGTCGACCTATGTATTTAAAACAGTCCTGCGTGACAGAACTGGGCCGTGTTGGCCATAATTGGAGTCTGTACGTCTTCTAGCCCACAGCCCAAGTTTGTTCCCCTTCCACAGGCCGCCGCCCTATATATTCTCATGCCAGCCACTTCTAGGGTTAGGTTTTGCTTTGTTGCATCTACACTGTTGTGTTTAGATCCCGCCTCTTGCACCGGACCGATTGGCTGCTGCATTGGCGTTTGTGAAACCTCACCTTATCTTCGTTTGTCTGTGATTTGGCATTCGATTTGTATCCTTCCTATTCTTGCTTGTGTTCTTGGGTTCGCTTGCAGGAATTAGCCTTCGTGGCGAGGTCAATCGCGTCCTGCGAGGTTGATAACCAACGGAGACAGTGGTGTAACGATTGCAAGGTTTTGATCCGCCGGACCGGAGCCTTGGATCGCCAACGTCGAGATTCTCCACCAACCCAAGTTTATCCTTTACCTAGCGGAAGATCGGGACCACTCCCCCATCATCATCATGCCAAGCTGTGGCTCTCTGGCACTGATCCAACTCAGGATAGAACGGAGGTAAAAGTTCTCATTCTGAGAATCTGCTAGCTCCTCTCTCAAGGAAGCTAGAACCTCCACCTGAGATAAGTAGGTCTCACACTCACTCTCTACATGAACAGACTTTTCGGCTTTCAGCTTAATCAATTCCATTCTAAGAGACAGGCAGTTCTCACAGACAGTGGGTGGAACTGACAATGTCTCAAGCTCTAGCCTAGTCTGCGCAAGCTCAGCTCTCAACCTCTCCAAATCACCCAACTATTCATTGCCCTTGGATTTCAGCTCAGCTAAGACAGCTAGATGAGATGGACAATCAACACAGGATGTGACGACAGTGGCTTGAGCATCTTTTAGCTCCAGCTGAGCGCTTTCAAGCTCAGTAGCCAAAGTGTCCCTCTCATCAACCCTTTCTGTGTACCTGGACTTCAGAGTCGACATGTCACACAGAAGCACCTCACACTTCGGGCACTCACTGCTATCACTCAAGCAAGGGGAAGAAGATAGACTCTCAATTCTACCGTTGGCCACGGCAAGCTCACTCTCTAACTCATCTATCCTCTTCTTAGCCCCCCTAAGCAGTTTTTCCCGATATTTCAACTCCTGACGATTGCTCTCAAGTAAATCAACAATTTCGCGCTCATAAGATGATACCTTGTTATCGTCGTCGTCGGAGTCGTCAGAGGAGCTCTTTTCTTCCCTATCCCCAAGAGCCATCGAACAGAAGCTCTTGCGAGATCTTCAGCGCTGGTGTGAGCGGCTCTTCGGCTTGTCTCCGAAGGCCATGAAGCAGAGGCCCGCCGGATCTTCCTTGTCCTTCCCCTTCCTGATGACGATCTCCTCATCGCTTGAGCTTGATGAAGAGGAAGAAGACGTGGACTGCTTGGCGTAGCTCTTCTCCATCTCGACGAAGAAGGCCTTGTCGCGCTTCTTGTTCTCTCGCCGGTAGTCCTTTAGGGCCTTCTTGAAGAATCGGGTCTTCGGCTTGCCCTTGTTGAAGGATGAGCTCTCATGCTTGCCGGAGTCGTGGAAGCTGCCACTGGTGCCCTTCTTGTATCCATTGCGCTTGGGGCAGTCGGCGATGAAGTGTCCTGGATCGCCACACTCAAAGCATCCGGATTTTGTGCCGTGTCTTTTGAACATTCTCTTGTCATAGACACGACACACCCGGTTGTTAAAGAGACACAAATCATCATCTCCCAAGGACTCAAGCTGGTCCTCAGTGATAGACATCAAGGAGAAACCAGCACAGCTCACAGCAGAGGGATCAACAGAAGGTGTAGCAAGGGCCAGGGATTTTGATCCAGAACCAGTGAGATTTGATCTCAGCTGGATATCTACCTCAGTGGCCTTCAGCTTGCTAAATAACTCAGAAATGGTCAAGGTATCGTAAGAAGTGCTCTCAACGATAGAGGATACCTTGATCTCCCAGATCTTTGGGTCCAAGGTATGGAGAACCTTGAGCGCCTGCTCGTGATCTGAGACTAACTGAGCACCCTCAGCCTTGTTGTCCCGAAGCTTGTTAATGATCGATTGAAAGCGACCAAACAAAGCTTCAACAGATTCACCCGGCTTTTGAGTGAAGTTCTCGTACTCACGCCGGTAGGTCTGATAGAGCCGAGCCTTGACCTGAGCTGTTCCCTCATGGTGTGCCTTGAGGGTAGCCCAGATCTCTCTCGCAGTGGAGAGATGACTCACACGCTCAAACTCAGTGGGACCTAAACCAGAAAATAGAATGTTCACAACCTTACTGTTGCTCAGATGCTGAGCAATGATATCAGCAGTACCATGCTCAGTGACTGGCAAAATGACAAACGTGGTGTGAACGCAAATGTCCCATATGTCCGAACCCTGGCTCATGAGATAGGCTCGCATGCGAGTCTTCCAATAATTATAGCCATAGGCTTCCAAGGACGGGACCTTGCCAGGAGACGTCATGGTCACTACTGGGGTTTAGAACCGGTTAAGGTATGGAAAAACCCTAACCTCGCTCTGATACCACTTGTAGGACCGAAAGTAGCGACCAGAGGGGGGGTGAATGGGCGCCTTAAAAAAATTCTTTCGAATCAATGGCCTGTTCCCAATACCCAACGCACCTCAAAAGACTAAGCAGCAGAAAATAAACAGAAGGCCTAAGTCTAAGGGCATCTAACCTAGAAGCAACTGGTGTTAAACAGAGAACTATTAAAGAAGTGCAACTAGGCAGATGAACACTGTGTAACAGGCCTAAACTTCCCAATGAAATGATCTAAGTATATGTAAGGTGAAATGAGAAGTTACTGTCTAAATTTGTCTCCTGTTCGGAACTTGGCGAAGCCTGCTTCGCCCGTCGAGGTCTGCTTCGGAGATGATTGTCGAAGACTGCTTCGCTGGTCGAAGCCTGCTTCGGAGGTGGGTGACGGAGCCTGCTTCAGAGGTCAGTTGCGAAGCATGTCGAAGATGCCGAAGGTGTTTTGGTCTAGCCTAATACGAAGGGGCAAGAAGCGAAGTATGCTTCGAAACGAAGTATGACAATGCCGGAGCCTGGTTCGAAGTATGTACTTCGAAGGCAAGGCTTCGGACACAGCTTCGAACCGAGTGCTTCGAAACAAAACCTTCGAACAGAGAACTTCGAATGCAACACACAGACGGACTACCTTCGAACAAAGAAGCGAAGCCTGTCACATGACAGAAGCACCAAATTCGAAGCCTATACTCTACCTTCGGAAAGAGCAAGCTTCAAGAAGAGAAGCGAAGGATGACATGCCACAAGAAATTAATGCGAGGCCTAGCAGAACGACAAGCTTCGAATCCAACTTCGAAATCTATCGAAGTATGGACTTCGAACAGCTTGAGCCGAAGCACCTTCGCACTGTTGTTCGAAGTATGCGATGTTGTCCGTTCAAAGAGTACTTCGAAGCTAGCAACACAGAACACAAAACAAAGTTCGAAGATCGAAACGAAGCCTTCGAGTTATGGTCGGATCGAAGCCTGCCTCATGGAACTTAGGGGCTTCGAACAGAGAGGATGGCTTCGCCTGGAAGCAGCCAGGAAAGTAACTTCAAACCTGTCAACCCGATCGAAAAGTTGAGCAGTAAAAGCAAGAAGCTGGCACAGAAGTACTGTAGCTACAGTGGAGTACTACTTGCAAACAGCAAGAACTAGTACTCTGCTCATGAAGAACAGAAGCTTCCCCATGCCTGCCGAAGCCTCCGAAGCCCCAAAAATCATGGGAAAAACTTGCTATGCAAATGAAATGATGCCATTAAAAACTCTGATGTTGCTGCAAATGATTTTGGGAGTAGAAACTTCACTTCAACAATAAATGCAAGACAACAACAGAGGCAAGACTCCCTGGCGGCGCAAGCAAGAGTAGGAGAAGAGAGAGGCAAGGCAAGAGACAAAAAGTGACCCCAAAAGAGTGTAATAGATTTCAGCCAAAAGGGTAGTCCAAACCCTAGGGATTGGGGTCCTATTTATAGGCTCCCAACACTAGGAACATTCCACCTACCCCTTACGGTTTTTACAGACGCAATAATAAAGGAAAAGACTCTACTGCCCTTAGGTATTTTTACAGACACGACTGACTGACTGTGGGCCTAGAGTTACAGATGACTTATCCGGAAGCTCAGCTTTCGTAGCGACTACGGCTTCTCTTCTGGACAGTCGGATACACGATCAACGGTTGTAAGTTTTGCACCGAAACTGACAAAGCCTCCACCGGCTTTGCACCAGGTACCCGGATTGGGCCGGCCCGACTCCGCAGCTCTCTCAGCCCGGCAATCGCTCACCGCTCGTGTACCTGAGTCAGTCCTGGTCAACAGCCCAGTGGGTCTTCTACTGCTTCTGGCCCATGCACCCGTATTAGGCCAGCCCGACTTCGCAGCCTCCTCTGCCTGACAATCGCTCGCTGCCCGTGTACCTGAGTCACACGCGGCCCATAAAACAGCAGATCTCTTCTTCTTATGTCCTCTTTGACTATCGTTGACAATGACTCATCACTTCTGGAGCCATGAAGCCCACGCTATTCAGCATGGCTCCTCACTTCTATAGGATAAAAAAGAATGAGTCGTAGATAGTTGGAATCTGTTATATGAATTTTCCCCGTTATTCTCGTCTCTGGACTCTGTTGGAGTTGGCTATGTTATAAGTATGGTGAGTTCCGAGTGCAAGCTAGGACATTGGTTGGTCGCACCCGGGGCACTATAAGGACTGGTCTGCGAGATCTGTTGCAAAGCACTTCCGTACCAACCACAAGTCTAATGGGTAAGTCCTAACTGAAAGTATGGAACAATCCAACTCGATGCACCATAGTGGAGGGGGCAAGGGGCAACCTGCGGGTGACTTGTACCGACGTGGCTCATGGGGGGTATGGTGTGGCTCGACGCGTCGAGACACGATACGAAACCCATAAGAGGGTGCTGTCGGGTCGAGGAGGACCATATGGAAGGTTTTGGCACGAGTTCCCGTGGAATGGGTCATATCGTTACACTTTGGTGTAAGTGGTGAGTGCGTGCCTTGTGGGTACAGTGGTACATCTCTGATCAGAGTATATAATCTTTTCGAAAAGCCGAGCCCACGGTCTAGGGTGGGTTGTGTGACTACTCGCAGTTAGTTTACAATTGTTTGAATGGTTGAGTTAATCATGGCATGTAAGGACTGTTGAGCGAGGTGGGGCTGACTGTACCCCTCGAGTTAGAAGATGATGATGCACACACATGTTTACATTTTAGTACTAATAAATTGATCACATTTAATTGATTTACCAATTATGCTTTTCCGCAAAATTAGCCACTATCTTCCTTGTTATTACTCTGCATTATATTTGCATTCGGTGGCTTGCTGAGTACGTTTGTACTCACCCCCGTTGACTTACACCACCAGAGCCCGTCTACTACGAGGAGGATGAAGGTCTGGAGTAGCGACCCAGTCAAGGCGAGACTGGAAGGAGGCATTCATCTAGGACCCTTTGTTTTATTAGTTTCTCTTCACATTTATTCACTATTGTACTAATGCGGTCTACGAACTGTGAATGATTGCTCGTATTGTACGTGGTCGCATGATGAACGTCTTGTCTTTATTGATTTTCTATGGAATTTCAATAAAGGTACTGATTTATTAAATCGGGGCGCAACAAGATGGTATCAGAGCCGACTTGACTGTAGGAAGCCAAAAAGATCTGACCTTAGGAACCTTCGCGATGAGGCCGGATTCATCCGCGAGCTATGCATGCTCGTTGGTTTCCTCGGATTTGAGCATGATCCGATGTTCCATGGAGTCTTCCCCGATGAGGAAGAAAGCTACTGCGAGGTCACCATCGTCATCCAGCCCTCTCCGCATATAGCCCACACCTATCGAGGCGGAGGACCTACCTTCTTGGTTGCCAGTCAGCGCACCGCCCTCTAGGCCCTCACCGAGCTCCAGATGATCTACGACAGTGAGCTCTACGACACGGACTATCGCTTTGTGTGCCTTCGTACTCCAGGGAGCCCCCACAGTAACTACGTCAGCACGCACTCCCAGCGCCACTCTACGGTTGGTCACACCATGCGCCTGTTGAAGGCAATGGACGAGCTCCACTATGAGGCACTGTAGGATGCCAACGGACAGCGCGACACGATCGATTTTTTACCGACACTCTTCCGAGGATCTGAACCGCGAGAACGGAGATCTTCGTCACCGCATCCAGTAGGGACACCGATTGGCTGCCGAGGCAGAGGAGCTACGACGCCAGAATGAGCTCCTACGGCAGTGCGTTGCCAACAATCCTCAGCTACGCCATCAGATTGAGGAATTAAAGAAGGATATCGAGGAGATCACACCCCTTCCGCCTCGCAAGCGTAAATCGCTTCGGATCCCCACCGTGAGGCGCAAGAGGATTTCCCGCAGCGCACCTCCCTCCGGACCATCCAGTTCCACCTCCCCGACCGTCTCTATCGAGCCCGTGATCGAGCCGTCCCCTGAGCTGCCATAGACGTAGTATTTACGATTGATTGTTTTTCTTTTAATTGTTTTGAATTGTATTGCCACTCCTGTCGAATATAAGGCATGGGTGAAGATTAAAATAAAAGGCAATAAATGTAATCGCAAGAACGACACATTTTTAAATAAAGCTTAGTATCAATTTCCCCTAAGAAGAGGTTATCTATTTTGGAAACTTCAGGATGACGAACACTTAGGGTTCTGATGCCCCTCAAAACGGAGGAGACAACGACAACTTGCCCCAATGGGGAGCAACCGGGCAAAGGCAAGCCCCGATCGCCAACCACCCCACCCTAGCCGAGATGATGGCCACTCAGAACCAGTTGGTGTCTGCCCTAATAAATCAAATGCAACAGCAGCAGCAGCAAATGCAAGAGCAGCAGGCTCAATTCTTCCGCCTCCACCAATAGCCAGAGCTGCCTCGCCCTGCCACTCCCGCTCCCGCCCCCACCTCTCAGCTCTCGGAATTCCTCCGAGTCCGCCCTCCCACGTTCTCAAGCACCACCAACCCCATGGAGGCCGGGGATTGGTTGAGGACAATCGGAAAGAAGCTAGACCTGCTGACCTACACTGAGCAGGAGAGGGTGGCTTTCGCCGCCCACCAGCTCTAGGGGACCACCGCAGAATGGTGGGACAACCTGTGCGAGACCTTGCCTGAGGGACACGTCCATACTTGGGCAGAGTTCTCGGCTGCCTTCTGAGCAGCTCATGTCCCTGACGATATTATTGCTTAGAAGCAGCAAGAGTTCTGGGACCTGCAACAAGGGAGCAGCACCGTCACCGAGTACCTGCATGAATTCAACAGATTGGCCTGGTATGCAGCTGAGGAGGTCTGTACCGACACGACCAGGCAGTCGAAGTTCCTCCGGGGACTGAAGGATGAGTTGTCCCTTCAGCTCATCTCCGGAGATTACGCCAACTTTCAAAAGTTGGTTAATAAAGCTATCATTCAGGAGACCCAGCAGAATAAGGTCGACCTGAAAAAGAAGAGGATGATCGCCTTCCGCCAGAATCAGGGAATGGCGCAGAGACCTCGTTTCACCCCTCCTCCACCGACGCCACAATACCACCCCCGCCTGGTATATCGTCCGGCGCCACCCGTCGCCAACGCCGGAGCTGGACAGTCTCGCCCCGCTCCCACCGCACCAGACGCCCTACCCGCCCCGGCCAAGAAGGCGGAAATACTGCACGACAAGCACGGCAAGCCCGTGGTATGTTTCAACTGCCGCTAGGAGGGGCATTACTCCCACCAGTGCCCCCACCCCAAGCGCGCACAAGGACTTGCGACGAACCCCGCCATCCGCGCCCGCGTCAACCACGTCACTGCTGAATAAGCCCAGGCCGCAACCGAGATCGTAATGGGTAAGTTCATGGTACATTCAGCACTTGCAGTGGTTTTATTTGACACTGGAGCTACGCACTCCTTCATATCAACGGCTTTTGTGGAAAAGAACAACCTAAACGTAAGTGAGCTACCGAGAGCCGTGCTAATAGTCACCCCTGGGAAACAAACCCTAGCCCAATCCTATAGTCCAAAGGTATGGGTAGATATCCACGGCACAATATTCTGGGCCGACCCCATCCTAATAGAATGCCAAGGCTTGGACCTCATTCTAGGAATGGACTGGCTAAATAAACACCAAGGAGTGATAAGATGTGCCCGGAGACAAGTGACCGTGACTAGTGAAGAAGGGACTGCCGTCACATTTCAGATGCCAAGCCTGATGTTCGGAAGACCAAGGCTACACCAGATTACTTTGGAAGAGATACCGGTAGTCTGCGAGTACCTGGACATATTTCCAGAGGATTTACCAGGGATGCCGCCCAAGAGGGATATCGAGTTCCGGATTGACTTAGTGCCCGGAACCACCCCCATTTACAGGCGACCATATCAAATGGCCGCCAATGAGTTAGCTGAGATGAAGCAGCAGTTGGAGGATCTTGAGAAAGGCTATATCAGACCTAGCACTTCTCCGTGGGGAGCCCCCGTCATCTTCGTTGAGAAGAAAGAGGACAAGGCTAAGCGTATGTGTGTGGATTACCGAGCATTGAATGAGGTGACCATCAAGAACAAGTACCCGTTACCCAGGATCGATGATATTTTTGACCAGCTGAAAGGAGCTACGGTATTTTCCAAGATCGACCTGCGATCCGGATATCATCAGCTGAGAATTCGAGAGGAGGATATACCCAAGACGATGTTTACCTCTCTCTATGGATTATATGAGTGCACGGCTATGTCTTTTGGATTGACCAACGCCCCTGCCTTCTTCATGAATATGATGAATAAGGTGTTCATGGAGTATTTGGACAAATTTATTGTGGTTTTTATAGATGTCATCCTCATCTATTCCAAGGATCAAAAGGAGCATGAGACTCACCTTCGGTTGACCTTAGGAAAATTAAGGGAAGAAACACCAGTTATACGCCAAGTACAGTAAGTGTAAATTTTGGACGGTGGAAGTAAAGTTCCTTGGACACATCATTTCTGCACAAGGTATCGCAGTGGACCCTGCCACCGTAGAAGCAGTTACGGACTGGCTGCCACCCACAAACGTATCTGAGATACGAAGTTTTCTGGGTTTGGCCGGGTATTATCGGAGGTTTATCAAGAATTTTTCCAAGATAGCAGAGCCTATGACAAAGTTATTGCAGAAGGGAGAGAAGTTTGAATGGACTCCTGAGTGCGAGGAAAGCTTCCACACCCTCAAGACCCGGCTGGTGGCAGCACCCATACTTACCCTACCAGATATTCGAAAGGACTTTCATGTTTATTGTGACGCATCTCACGAAGGATTGGGATGTGTTCTTATGCAAGATTGGAAGGTTATTTCATATGCCTCTAAACAGTTGAGACCCCATGAGTTTAATTACCCGACCCACGATTTGGAATTGGCCGCTGTTGTGCACGCCCTTAAGATATGGAGGCATTATTTGCTGGCAGCTAGGACCGTAGGCGCTCGCCGCCGCCGTCGCCACCGCGCTCAAACCCGCCGGAGCCGGAGACGAAGGGGGCTAAGTACCCTTACGCTCATGCCGTGTCGGATCGCGTCATGGTCGTCCGATCGCGATCGGAGGGCCACGATTAAATCCCTTCGGGATTTAATCCGGGCCCTCAGATATGGTCAAACCGGTACCTTGTGATCCTGACCGTTGATCGCAACTTAAAACCTGGATTCGATCTGGTGCGTCCACGCGTACCCGTTCGATGCGTTATAATCCTGGTCGTCCATTTCTACTTAAGCCTCCCACCTCTCGCCCGATCGCCGGATCCAGATCCGATGGTCCTGGATGATCCGGTCCACGCGCACAGTGACCCAGTCCACCGTGGGCCTTGCTCACCGTGGACTAAATCCTATTTTTAGTTTAAATAAAATTCTAGAAAATTGTATAAACATAGAAAATTCATAACTTGCTCATTTTAACTCCAAATTTCACCATTCAAATTTTATTAAATTCAGCATTTTATTCTCTACACATTAATGCCATAAAAACAGTATGTTACTTTAGCACAAAATAATCTCATGGATTAAATTAATAAAAAACCCTTAGGGATAAAATAGTAAATTCAGAAAATAAATTAGGAAAATACTTAAAATATAATTTTTATTGTTTTTCACCAAACATCAGAATATTAAAACTTTACTTCAAATAATAAAACCCATAAACATGTATGTTTATTATTTGGTGGATTTTTATCTGTTTATTGAATGCATTGTTTATTTTTCCGTATCGAGAAGACTACGAGTTCGTCGAGGAGCCGGAGTTTTATCCCGAGGTTCCTCCATCACCATTTGCTGAACAAGGCAAGTCATCGACCCACTCCTGTGGAAATAGTTGATCATCATTGAGCCCATGTTTTAATAAATTATCGCTATAACTCATAGGATAATATTGCATTAGTCAAATATCAAGCCGTACATTATATTTATTTGATCCCCGTCCTTGTGTGCAAACCCAAGCCATGCTTATTGAGCCTTAACTCCTTGTGACTCTACTATAAAAGTATTAGCTAGTGCCCAATATACTGGCACAACTGCTATAGGATAAAAAGATTGAGTCGTAGATAGTTGGAATCTGTTATATGAATTTTCCCCATTATTCTCGTCTCTAGACTCTGTTGGAGTTGGCTATGTTATAAGTATGGTGGGTTCCGGGTGCAAGCTAGGGCATTGGTTGGTCGCACCCGGGGCACTATAAGGACCGGTATGCGGGATCTGTTGCAAAGCACTTCCGACTCGATGCACCATAGTGGAGGGGGCAAGGGGCAACCTGCGGGTGACTTGTACTGACGTGGCTCAAGGGGGGTATGGTGAGGCTCGACGCGTCGAGACACGATACGAAACCCACAAGAGGGTGTTGTCGGGTCGAGGAGGACCATATGGAAGGTTTTGACACGAGTTCCCGTGGAATGGGTCATATCGTTACACTTTGGTGTAAGTGGTGAGTGCGTGCCTTGTGGGTACAGTGGTACGTCTGTGATCAGAGTATTTAATCTTTTCGAAAAGACGAGCCCACGGGCAAGGCCGAGTTGTGTGACTACTCTCAGTTAGTTTACAATTGTTTGAATGGTTGAGTTAATCATGGCATTTAAGGACTATTGAGCGAGGTGGGGCTGACTGTACCCCTCGAGTTAGAAGATGATGATGCATACACATGTTTACATTTCAGTACTAATAAATTGATCACATTTAATTGCTTTACCAATTACGCTTTTCCGCAAAATTAGCACCTATCTCCCTTGTTATTACTCTGCATTATATTTGCATTCGGTGGCTTGCTGAGTACGTTTGTACTCACCCCTGTTGACTTACACCACCAGCGCCCGTCTACTATGAGGAATATGAAGGTCTGGAGTAGCGACCCAGTCAAGGCGAGACTGGAGGAGGCGTTCATCTAGGACCCTTTGTTTTATTAGTTTCTCTTCACATTTATTCACTTTTGTACTAATGTGGTCTATGAACCGTGAATGATTGCTCGTATTGTACGTGGTCGCATGATGAACGTGTTGTTTTTATTGATTTTCTATGGAATTTCAATAAAGGTCCTGATTTATTAAATCAGGGCGCGACAGGAAGTCCCAATCCCGAACGCCCCCTCGCCAAAGCCCAACGGAGGTAAGTCCCCTAGTCTAGCCGAGGACAGCGCCGAAGCCTGGTCTGATCAGATGAACGAGGCCGGTCCGACAGACAGGGTCCTGTTGACATGAAAACGTGCCCCCGCACTTGGGTCAGTCCGACGATCCAAAAGTGCACGGATACTTAGGGAAATGCCTAAGCGTGACATGGCACCGACGTCGCGTTCCGACTACCCTTAATAGTGATAAGGGGGGTGGAGTCGCAAGGCAACCAGATTACACAAAATAATCCAATTAGCCGAAAGAAATAGATTAAACAGAACAAAATCAGCAAACCAGTCGGAGCCCGTCTGGTTCGAAGTCTGATGCGAAGGGTGCGCCCAAGGGTACCTTCGGTGTCTGGTGCGAAGTGATCCACGGAAGGGTGCTTCGGCATCCGGACTGATCCGGCCGAAGGTGGACTCCGAACAGATCTGAACACGATGATCACCTCCGAACAATGGGGTTCGGCGTGAGATCTCCGATACAGCAAACTACGGAGTAATGTCGCGAGGGCCACGCGCGAGTGCAACTTCGTCCTGTGCGGAGTATGGTCGTGGCGAAGCCTGTTGCGACGAAGTATGCTGGCGAAGCCTATTGCCGAAGCCTGCAGTCTTGCCGAAGGGTGTCCTGGGGACCTCTGAAACCGATCTCTCAGCTCCGGACACCTTCGACGAAGTGGCTCTGAACGTGCGAACCTGCAATAGAAGAGTGCGAAGTACGAATTTTGCTAAATGTTGCACTAGTAGCGAAGGTAGCAATCTATTACGCAGATTAGCGGATACTTCATAGGCGAAGTACCAAGGCGATTGCAATCTATTACGTAGATTAACGGATACTTCACAGGAGAAGTAACAAGGATTACCACTGTTCCGTAGTGGCCGGCGGAGGGCTTCCAGGCAAACCCACGAAGAGGTACAGGAAAATTAAGGCAAAGTAAATGCGATCAAAGCATGGGCTTTGGTTTGGTTTGAGTTGGGGGGTTCTCCACGCTGGCCATGCCACTCTATTTATAGTGGGTTAACTCCTAATCTAATCTGCTATTAATCCGGCTAGATAGAGATAGAGATTGAGCTGGAAACGCGTACAACTCTATCTCTGCCGAGGTGGGCTTCGGCCAGGCCCATCGAGGCCTGCTCCTCGGGCCGAAGCTTTGGTAGCATGGGCTTCGTCCAGGCCCATCGAGGCTTGCTCCTCGGGCCGAAGCTTCGGCAACGTGGGCCTCCGAAGGCTTCCGAAGCTTCGGCAGCGTGGGCCTCCAAAGGCTTCCTGGCCAAAGCCCATGGGCTGGCTAGAGGCTTTCGGAGCCCATAGCTCAATGGTCTTCGGCCCTATAGGGCTTCGGACAGACCCTGGACATGTGTACTTTCGGCCCAAATAACCAAAAAATGATATTTTCATAATCTAGCCATTATTGCCATTTTTTGCTATCAACAGGTCCGTAGTGAAGTGTCCTCCGACTATGAAACACGCAAGGCCGACCTAGGTGGTACCCCTTCGGCCAAAAATCATAGAAACAGAATGGTGGTGCTTAGTACCAAACCACATCCATCTTGGACACCTCCGGACATGTCCAAGTCACAGAAAAGGCATTTGCAGTGCCTACGGGCATAGGAGATGCGCGAGAAAAGGCCGAGGATGAATGAGATGCCATCTTTGAGGAGACATGCCCTCGGCCAGCTCCAAGACAAGTATGGAGGATCAAGCCGGTTGAGATAACCAACCTGACTCCTAGTCCGAGCGACAACGACGATGACACACTCGATGACGACTATATGCCCGTCTCTGAGGGACCCGCACCTCATGCAATGGACATCACCGTCATCATGTTGCCCACCGAGTTCTCCCTCCCGCAAGATGAGGCCGAGGTCGCTCAGTTGAACCTTGGCCCACACATAACTCTTTTCACGGGACTGTAATATCTTTAATCGGTATCTGATGACCATAACTTTATCTTCAGCTTCTCGTAGAATGTCTGTCCTGAACAACTAAGACTCACCAGTCTGATCCCAAAATAGGGGTGTGTTGGGGGAAAATACTTCATCTTCAGGGTTACTATTACAACAAGACGAAGACTGGCTATTCAGCTGAAGTTCTTTAGCTGACCAACTCCGGTTTCCCTAGTTTGGAGTATATCTTCGAACGAGGACCCTTCAGAGAACGTTTTTGCCAGCTAAGATGGAAGACTTATCTTTTATTTCATTAGATTAGTCTATTACCGTTTTAGCCCTATCAAGGGTACCGAATAGTTTCCACTATGTCGGTTGTAATAGAGGGGTAAAAAGGTCTTTTCCTTAAGGTGTTGGCCTATAAATACCCCCATTTTACCCTGTACTGTGGATCGAATACTGAGTTATTCAATACACACCTTCGAACTGTTTTGAGCTACTATCCTCTTCAGAGTCTTGAAATAGTTTACTTCGCAAACACTTCGTTTGTTAGTTTCTAATCTCTAGAAGCCTGTTAGCGTAATCTTTTACGCCAACAGTTGGTGCCGTCCGTGGGGAACCTAGTCCAAAAAACTTCGTTCTCTACCAAGTTCTCAAACCATGCCTCCCCAGCATAGTTCAGGTGGTAGTCCTACTCAGAGGTCCCCTCAAACATCCGGAGTAAGATCTTCGAACACAGTCGAGGTCGGAGGATCTTCGGCAATTCCACCACCTTAGACTCCTGAAGGGATTCCCCTTCCTCGAGCATATGGAGTTCCTCCCCCAACTCCATCTATACTTCGGCCAGCCGAAGTCCCTCTTCCAGCACAGATTCCGCTTCAAACTGATGCGTACAGTTCTCAAGACCCGGAAGGTCTTTCTGGAGGAGATGAAGACATTCTTGGTGACATGGCCGACCAAATGGCCAGTCTCC
The DNA here is from genome assembly GCA_019279435.1 of Zizania palustris. Lineage (NCBI taxonomy): Eukaryota > Viridiplantae > Streptophyta > Magnoliopsida > Poales > Poaceae > Zizania > Zizania palustris. The sequence continues at coordinate 73,620,529 of JAAALK010000289.1, read as the reverse complement.
AAGCTGAAGTAGCGATGTGGCAGCAAGAAGCCGCAGATAGGCTTCGTTCTCGGGCCACCCCGGTCATCCCGGAAGTGCTCCAAGACGACGAACTTCCTTATCCTAAAGCCTCGGAGAACGCTTCCTTCGACAGCGAGTCTCCGCTGCATTCCAAGTTACAGAAAGTGCGCTTTGATCCTAAGTTTAAAACTTCGAAGCTCTGCAAATATTCTAGAGACGAGGACCCTGGGGAGTTCTCCCGTTCTTATGCATTGGCAATTGAGGCCAGTGGAGGAGTGCGAGACACCATGGCCAAATGTTTCCCTCTAGCTCCTGAAGGGGTGGCTCTGTGGTGGTTTTGGTCCCTGAAGCCAGGGTCAATTAGAACATGGGAGCAATTAAGGAAGAACTTCATAAGTAACATTCAGGGTACCTTCGTACCCCAAATGTCTACATGAAGTCTTTTCCAGGTGAAACAGCTACCCAGAGAGACTTTAAGACAATTTTTCAAGCACTTCACCCATATGAAGTCGCAAATTCGAGGGTTGACTACATCTTCCGTAGTTGATGCAGCTCGAGAGGGAGCTACCCATGCGGGCCTCCTTGATAAACTTCACCAGAAACAAATATCTTCTATTGCTCAGTTGATGTCTTATTTCGAAGAGTATGCAAGGTCAGAAGAAGGGTGGCTTCGGAGAACTGCTGCAACTCCGTCAATCCTTCAAGAAGTCAAGTTGGAAGTGAAGACTTCAACACCTTCGCAGGGGCCTAGCTTTGAAGTTCAGCATGACAGGCGTCGGGGGCAAAAGCATCCTCGTTCGGAAGTCTTGAACATCGCACCTCTACAGAAGTTCGCCCCTAAGACTTCGCAAGTTTCAGGAAGCAAGACCAGCGGCTGGAGGCCACCAGGGAAGCTGGCTAGCAAAGCCCAGGCCTTCTTCTGCTGCGTTCATGGTGAGAATCGAAGTCACGCAACTGATGCGTGCAAGTCTATACTCGCTTTAATAGGCGAGTACCTTAAAAGAACTTCGGGTCGAGGCACTACTGACCGAGTTCCTTCCGAGGTGTGTCCGGAGCCTTTCTAGGCTGTGGCATGTATAGACAATTTCGACCCTGCAAGTCAACCTCTGGTGGTCATATTATGCAACCTCCGAAGCAGGAAGATGGTCAGGATCGAGGGAAAAGAGTAGTCCTCCCCATTTCTAGAGGAGGGACCCTGGGAAATATGTCGAAGATGCAGAGAAGAGAATATGTTCGAGAAATGGGCCATATTGGAACTTCTTCGTCCGCAGCTGCTATGCCTGAATGGTCCCATGTGCCAATATCTTTTTCTGCAGAGGATGCAGCTGGCATAAAGTTTCCACACGCAGACCCACTTGTCATCACTACCGACATAGCAGGGACTGAAGTCCAGAGAGTACTGATTGACGGAGGGAGTTCAACGGATATTATCTTCGTCCAAGCCTTTGATCAACTCTGTATCTCCAGAAAGCATCTTCTCTCAGCACCTCATCCTTTGCAAGGCTTCACAGGACCCCCTCTTGATGCCCTCGGCCAAATAGGTCTAGAGGTCACTTTCGGAGAGGGGCTACTGGCCAGGACGGAAGAGGTGATTTTTGATGTTGTGGATGCCCCGTATGCATATAATGTTATCTTCAGGAGGGGCATGTTGAATCAGTTTGGAGCTGTGGCGCATCATCATTATTTGTGTATGAAGATGCCCACACAAGCAGGAGTGCTTACTAATTTCGGAGATCAGGCCATTGTGCGAAGAGCGGAATATGATCATGGCCCCCCTCTGGACCCGAGGCAAGTGAACAGCGTGCAAGGCAACCCTGAGGATATCTCTGCTTCAGGTGAACCTTTGAAGAAGTCATTCCCAAGGCCAAGCCCCAAAGGGGAGATTATAACGAAGGTTATTGTCAAAGACGGCAAAGAATATTCATTCCAGTTTGGAAAAGAATTGCCCGGAGAAGTCACTACTTCGTTAGAAAAAGTAGTTGAAGAAAATTTAGATGTCTTTTCTTGGTCTGATGAGTACATTACCAGAGTCAGTCAGGATATTATTGAGCATAGTTTACTTGTTAACCTGAGGGTTCGGCCTATCCGACAAGGACTCCGGAAGCTATCTACGGAGAGAGCCATCCTTGCTAAAGTTGAAGTGGAAAAGTTGCTGAAGGCTGGGATTATTAGAGAAGTAGCTCATACGGAGTGGCTAGCCAACCCAGTCTTCGTCAGGAAAAAATCTTCTAGGAAATGACGCATGTGTACTGACTTTACATCTTTGAATAAAGCATGCCCCAGTGACCCCTATCCCATGCCCCGAATTGATCAATTGGTTGACTCCACCGCTGGTTCGGAGTTATTAAGCTTCCTTGACGCGTACTCCGGCTATCATCAAATTTGGCTAAAGCGCGAAGATTAAATCAAAACAAGCTTTGTAACTCCTTTGGGATTCTTCTGCTATGTAAGAATGCCCTTTGGCTTAAGAAATGCCAGGGCGACTTTTTCGAGGTTAATTGCTAAGGCTCTAGGTCATCAAATAGGCCACAATGTAGAAGCTTATATGGATGAAATTGTAATAAAGAGTGCTTTAAAGCACCAACATAGCATAGACTTAGTAGAAACATTCAACAGCCTTTGAGCATGTGGAATCCGTCTTAACCCCAAAAAATGATCTTCGAGGCTCAAGCTGGAAAATTGTTAAGGTATCTAGTTTCAAGCAGAGGGATCGAAGCTAGCCCTACTCAAATAACTGCGTTGCAAAGGATGGCTCCTCCGGAAAATTTGAAGCAAGTGCAGAAGTTAACTGGCCGCTTTGTAGCACTTAGCAGATTCCTAGCAAGGTCTGCGGAGAGAAGTTTGCCCATTTTCAAAGCATTAAAAGGGTCCAAATATTTTGCATGGACACCTGAGTGTCAAAAGAGTTTTGATGATATTAAGAATTATCTCAGTAACCTTGCTACACTCATGGTGCCTGTTGCCGATGAAACCCTACTCCTTTACCTTGCGGCTACTGGCTCTGCTGTCAGTGCAGTCCTTGTTAGAGAAGTTGATTTCAATGGGAAGTTGGTACATAATCCAGTCTACTCTGTATCCGAAGCATTGTCCGGAGCAAAAACAAGATATTCCGAGCTTGAGAAGTTCACATATGCTTTGATAATGGCTTCGAGGAAGTTAAGGCATTATTTCCTAGCACATAATGTGATTGTACCAACTTCGTATCCCTTGGGAGATATGCTCCAAAGTAAGGATTCCACAGGAAGAATTGGGAAATGGGCTGTTGAATTAGCACCCTTCGGCATCTCCTTCGTGGCAAGGACAACAATTAAGTCACAAGTGTTGGCAGACTTTATGGCAGAATGGACTCCCCATGCAGTATGGGCTACGAAGAAACAAAGTGAATGAATTTGGACCATATACTCCGATGGAGCTTTCCAAGCATCAGTCGCAGGTGTTGGAGCGGTAATAATTTCCCTTCAGGGCAAAGAGCAATGTACTCCACTAAACACAACTTTAAGTCCACTAATAATACAGCGGAGTATGAAGGAATTTTGTTAGGACTTCGAAAAGCACGTGCTTTGGGAGCTACAAGAGTTGTTATTAAAACAGATTCTCAAATTGTAGCAGGGCACGCAGACAAGAGTTTTCAAGTTCACCATCCACAGCTTGCAAAATATCTGGAAGAGATCCGTAAGATTGAAGCAGCATTTAAAGGGATTTCCATTCGAAGCATACCCAGAGCTGAAAATATGCAAGTTGATATCTTGGCGAAAGCTGCAGCCAGAGCTATGGACATTCCAGAAGAAGCTTTTTACGAAGAACTCAATTCACCTTCGGTAACACAGATCCCTTCTGCGGAAGTTCTTTGCATTCCATGTACAGATTGGCGGAGTTCAATTATGGAATTGCTGTAAGGAGAAGCAACTTTGCCTGAAGGGCCACAACTTTCGAGGTTAAAGCTCAGAATTCGAAATTATCATATAATCAATGGTATTCTGTACAAGGCCGGAGTATGTTCTCCTCTGCTCCGGTGTATATCTCAAGCCGAAGGTCAGGAGATTCTCCGAGAAATTCTTGAAGGACTTTGTGGTAGCCATCTGGACCCCCGAGCTTTGGCAGGAAAAACACTTCGCCAGGGGCTTTATTGGCCTACAATAGTAGCTGATGCGGAGAGCGGAGTCCGCACGTGCCAGGGTTGTCAATGGATGGGAAGAAGAAGTCATCGTCTGCCAACAACTCTTCAAGTCACTGCCCTAGTGTGGCCCATGGCTAGATGGGCATGGACCTTATTGGCCCCTTCCCAATAGCAAAATGAAATTTGAAATTCGCAGTGGTAGCAATTGAGTATTTTTCAAAGTGGGTCGAAGCAGAGCCCCTCACAGCTATCACTTCGCATAATGTACAAAAATTTTTCTGGAAAAATATTATATGCCAGTTCGGAGTACCTCGGCAGCTCATAGTTGACAATGGGACACAATTTGATGCAGAGCCCTTCAGGAAGTCTTGTGAAGATCTCGGCATACAATTATGCTTCGCTGCAGTGCGACATCCTCAGTCTAACGGAGCTATTGAAAGAGCCAATGGTAATATATTGTCAGGGTTGAATCGAAGAATAGTCGAATTGGCAAAAGGACTGTGGACCGAAGAGCTTCCGAAGATTTTATGGTCCATTCAGACCACTCAAACAAGGTCCAGCGGTTTCACTCCTTTCAGACTATTATTCGGAGATGAAGCTATGACACCAATAGAGCTTAAAGGTGGATCCCTTCGCAGCACCGAACCGGAAATAGAAGAAGAAAGGCAAACATCGCTTGATTTAACAGAAGAAACGAGAGTCAAAATATCAGTAGCAGACAAAGACTTGGTTTGACCCGAAGGTTAATTTTAATGAACTTAAACCGGGTCATCTTGTTTTGCGAAGCATTATAGCACCAGGGAAATTAGGAAATAAGTGGGAAGGTCCATACATAATTCACTGTTCAGGATGCCCTGGTTCTTTTAAATTAGCTAATTTAGAAGGCGAAGAGTTAGCGCATACATGGCATGTGGAGCACTTAAAGCGATATTTCGCATAGGGGCTCCTTGTAATCATTTGTAAGTACTTTCTGAATTAATAATGTTCATCGTTTAGATAATGCCTACCTCTCAAACACTTCCTACTTCTAGTGGATGCACGGGAAGAACAAAGATGGCTGGGAGGGAAGTGTCATTAATTTGAACCAATTTTTCGGACTTCGAACCACTGGTTCGAAGCTTCCGACGAGGTGGGAATGTCACTGAAAAACGGATTCCAAGCCACCGGCTTGAAAGCATCCGTAAAAAGAGTCGAAGGAGAACAAATAATGCAGATTCCAAGCTCCGGCTTGAAAGCATCCGTAAAAAGAGTCCAAGGAGACCACTGTGAATTCCAAACCACCGGTTTGATAGCATTCGCAAGAAGAGCCGAAGGAGGCCAAAACAAAACAGAGTTTGAGCAAATAAGCTTCGAATATTTGTAAAAATAGTCCAAAGTGACCAATCGTTTTGGACACCAAAGTGTCCGAGAAATTAGTCCGAAGTGACTTCTTTCCAACAAAAGGTACTAAGTTACTGGTTTTAGACTCCGAGTAGTCGAAGACATTTTGTAAGATTTCAATCCATCTTTAAGTTGCTGAGGGGCTGCGAGCCTCTAAAATTGTACTCCTAAGTCTTTTTCTTTGCACTTAACCATCTTCGATTACACTTTGAAGTTGCTTACACCGAAAGAGGGGCTGGGAAGTAGGGAGACAATTTTAAAAATCAATCTTTATTATTCGAACAGATTACATTACATTACGAAAAATCTGTTTCTATGCCAAGAAGGAATCGAAGACCCCG